>CM076575.1:284065692-284665692 GCA_034641835.2 Pinus albicaulis
TGTCTACCTGTATTACCTATACTGCCTGTGAATCATCATCAGATAGGGTGTTTGGCTCCCATTCAATTTTATTTACATATCTTCCAATATGGGGCTTAGGATCATGCAAGTAAACAAGAAACTTACATTTTACCCTTGCTGCACTCAAAATACCTTGTGGGTCATACTTCCATGTAAAACTACATGGGAACTTATACTCTTTAATTTTGACATTTATCTCATTGGCAGCTTCTCTGTTATTCACAATGAATGGCCCAATTTGATTTTTCAGCTTAAATTGGGTCTTTTTCTTGGAAGCTATGAAGTTGATTTCATCTACATTCAATAGTTGTCTCAGATATTCTAAAGCAAATATTCTTGTAGTAACAAATATGGGTAACTTACATGGGGCCAGGGATGAGCCATACACTCTGATTTCTGTATGATTTTTATATAAATACCAATCTGCAGTTTTGTAGCTCTCTGATAACTACATAATTCTTCTTGTCTCATCATTGATCCTAGGGATCTCCTCTTTTTCCAAGAGATACATAGCACGGGCTATAAATGAGTCATTGAAATATGTAAAACTATATTCTCTGTTCCATTTCCTTAGAATAGATGACCAAAATACTACTGATAGAACTTTTCCTTCTGCATCCACTTTCTGACATTCAATTGGAAACTTATATGTTTGATAATATAGGAAGAGGTGGAGTAGATAAGAGGAGTATCTGAAAACTCCTTCTTCTGATAATCTGGATAACTGATAATGCATACTTTCAACAATAAATCTAGAAAAATTGAACTGAATGGATGGTGATTGACCAGGGCTTAGAGTTGAAAGAAAACCTAGGATAGCCACATCAGTGAATTCATCACTGGTGTATCCTAGTATGAAGGAGAGCATTGAGACAATCTGTCTAGTTTCATCTGGGAAATCAACGGTGTCGAAAGGAGGATTTAACTTAGGAATATCAACTTGATTTGGACAAAAAGTCTTGTATATTTTGAATCTAGTATTGAAATCCAATTCAAGATATAGTTGGGTTAAATCTTCTATTGATAGGGAAGCAGAATTGGGGTCATGATTCATTTGCAGCATGGAATTTATCGACTCTTCAGTGATGTAAAACAGGATGTCTTTTTCTTTGTTTACAATACATCTTTGTTCTGTCATATAATAGGCTTGGCATAATCTGATAAAGTCAGGAACAGAATGAGTGAGAGGGACAATATATCTAGGCAGATTGGATTCCCAAATTGGAATATCTTTGTCACTCTTTTCCACTGATTTTCCATAGCACCAATTATAGACATCAAACAGGTTAAATTCTACATTAGGGTCTAGTATTCTATAGTCCAGATCAACTAAAGGGTTGTTCTCTGGAGAAATGACTAGAGGCTGGACTGGTCTGACCACTTCTGTAGAATCAGCCGTGAGTACAGGAGTTGGTTTGTCGATTTTGAAGGACATAGGCTGAGGAATCTTTGCAGAAGACTTATTTTGAGATTTTGGGCCTCCATTCTTGGGGGTTACCTATTTCTTGGTCATTTTTAATATGAACGAAGCAAGCTTAAATGGTTTGCTAAGTTCCTTTATGAGAAACAGGGGTTTCTTGGCGAATTTCTACTGAAAATGGGGTTTCTGAGCAGGGTTTTTAGGAAATGCAAGGAATTTAAAGCTCAGGACGTGTATTTAAAATCGATTTCAACAGCAAAACGGACCAGGGTATGGAAAAAACTGTGAGAAAGGGCAATTAGGGATTCCAGGGAAATTTTGACAGAGTTTCCCCTAAAAAATGGACACTTTTTTGCAGTAACTTTGGTAATTATTTGAAATCGACAGGAATTTTGAAATCTCAGAGGGCAACTTCGAAGAAAAGTACCTGGAGAACCAGCGGAATTCGGTTGAAGACGTTGCAGAGGTGCTCAGTCTTCAATTTTTTGAAAATGGCTTCGCAGAGGACAATGTAGTACTTTGTAATGGAAATTCAAGGCAATGGGCGTCGAAAAATGGTACTGGTAGGTTGAAAATGGCTCTGCAAAGTTTCTCAGGGTTCAAACGGCATGATTTTGAGGAAAAACGGTTCTGCAATGTTTTTACAGGTTTAAAGTGAAAAGGTGAAAATTTGAATGAAAAATATAAATTTAATGTATTAAACGATGGTATAACCATAGTTAAATGACATTAAACTCGGGTTTAACGGGTGAGGTTTAGGGAATACCGGCAGTGGTATTCGCGAGGGTAAATGGTGGTAAGAGAAAACTAGCTTTTTGAACACGATACAACGTGGTGGCGACACGTAAGCGCGTGTGGTTTGGAAAAACCACCCATTTCGAGCGGCTTTGCCAAAACATCAAACGATTACTTTATGAGTGCGAAAATGTATTAGCACCATCAGATCTGGATTCAATGAGCGAATGACCACGATCAAAAGGAAAGGTGTGGGGAAAAGGTAAGTTATCGGGTTCACTTTGAGCCATTGATCTTGGGAAACCATCTCTATACCGACATTTAGAGAAAAGTGTTGCAATACCGACACTTAGAAAAAGTGTCACAATTGCGACATTATGCCCCAAAGCGTCGCTAGATGGCTCCCTCCAAACGTCACAATTGCCTCCAAACGTCGCTATTATATGTTTTACGAAGATATGGTAAGGAACTCTCTCTTGTTCTTCTTAGAAATAATTATATATAATTTTTTTTTTTTCAAAATAGATTAAAAAAATTATATGAGAAAAATTATTAATTCATCAATATGTGTGTGTTGTGAGGAATAATTTCATAGTTGAACTTAATGGTTCATTATATAATCATGTGAGCATCACCAATGATATATCTTAAAAAGCAACTGAAAAGCCATGTGTACAAAATCGATGTATACTCTAGAGAGTGTTTCTCATATCACTATGTAAATTGTTGTATGCTACTTCAACAAAATTATAAGATAAACTGTAATACACATCATATATGCACCATAACAATTGCCATACAACTAATTTGTTTTAGGATACATGTGGAATTCTAGGGGTAAATTCTATATGATGTGTATATCAATCTATTAGGTGTTGGTAAGTTTTGAGTATCTAAGAAATGATAAGGAATATCCATACATCATGATCTTGTAATGTGATTATAAATTGTCTATAATTTCCATAAAATGTATAAATGATTTGTTTAAAAAAAAATCAACACAATCAACCCTAAACAATGCTCATGATGTGGAATGTCATTGGCGAAACCAAAATGATGGTCACATGTCCCATTTCTATGGTAATGGTGATCATATATATGTTGTAACGACACTTGATGAGTAATTAAATAAATCTCAGAGTGTGACTCATTGTGCCATATTTTTTTAAAGCATGATTTGTTTTCCTAGTTTTTACTAATTTGTTAACATATTTTATTCATTTTGAAAGCTAATTAATGATGCTTTAAGTAATTAGGACCTAATGAGAGATCATCTTCACATCTTCACTGAAATATATTTGGTAATTGTAGTCACTATATATATGAACCGCACATGCATGCTACTTAAGAAAAAATGAAATATAAACTATAATACACATCTTATATTTGCCATAACAATTGTCATACAACTTATTTACTTCTAGATACATATGAAATACTTCAGGTAAATGCCATATTATGTGTATACCAATATAGTAGGTGTTCGTAAGTTATGAGGATCTAAGAAATGATAGGGTATCCACACATTAGTAGTGCCCTGGTGAATTCAGAACTATGATTTCACAATAATAAATTATCGAGCTCCCACAGGGCGATGAACTTGGTTGGATGTGACCCTTCTGCAGCAGCTCCTGAATCTGCCTCTTGATTTCATCGTTCTCCAGAACAGAGCACCGATAGATCGGTCCATTCGGTAGTGGCGCACCTGGGGTCAGATCAATAGGGTGCTTGACTTGACAGTGTAGAGGAACCCTTGTGGGTGAGGTGAAAATGTCCCCATACTCCTCCACAACCTTATCCATTTGTTGTTGTCATGCAGAGGAGCCTTTTCTGGAGGTCGTGGCCATAGTCTTCTTCTTGCCCTGGGGGCGGATCATCAGGAAAATGAATTTCCTGGTTTGGGAAATGAGCTTACTGCATTGTTTTGCAGTAACCAAAGAGATAGCCGCAGGAGGTGGTACCTCTGGTATCATGTACAACTTATTTCCCAAAGTAACAATAACAGCACGAGGTCGAGACTCATACACAGCATGACGCTTCCACAAGTATGGTTGTCCTAATAATACATCGGAAACATCAATAGGAGCAATGTCACATAATACCTCATCCGTGAAGGGCTTGATGCTATAGGGAAGGCGACACTGCCAGCTGACGCGGAGATCTCGTCCTTGGTGAAGCCACCCGATGGTGTATGGATGTGGGTGAGCTGTGGTCGGCAAGCCCAACCGCTTCATGGCATCTGCTGAAATGAGGTTCTTTTGGCTCCCATTGTCGACAATGAACTGTACCGGGGAGCCCTTTACCCACATCTGGGAGTGGAAGAGATGTTCCTCCTTCTGGATCTTTGTAGTGGCAACAGTGGCATTAGGCTCCGCATAAATAATCTGTTTCCCTTTGTCATTCCCCTTGTTAGGTTCTGATTCAGAGTCAGAGCATGCATCTAACTCAGAAGCCTGCATCTCGGCCACTACCGACTGCTTGGCCCGACACTCACTTGTGTTGCGAGTGGAGCTCTTAATATGGAACTCACACCACTTTCCCGTGTCCTTCTTTGGCTTTGCAGTGTTTTTCTTTGCTTGTGGCTTCGACAGGTTGTCTTGAGTCACCGTGCCTTGGCTCTGTCCTTTGTTCTATGGTTTGGGAGCACCTTTCCCTTGCTTTTGATTCGCAGATCCAAAGTCTCGCTTCTTCTGTTTGAATTTCTGCTCAATCTTGGCAGCATACTAGTATGCCGTATCAAGCGAGGAGATGTCGAGGAACTCCATTACCTCCTGAATGTATCTGTGTAGACAACTACGATACTTTCGCACCAGATGTTTCTCTAAATATTTGATACCCAACTTGGTGCGCAGGGTATGGAACAGATTCATCAGCTCATGCACATCTTGATCCCTTTGTTGCCGCAGTGTGGTCCATTGTATGTACTTGTCCTCATAGCTCCCCATGGGATAGTATTGTTCCTTGACGGCGTCTCGGAAAGAATTCCAAGTGGGTACGACCGAGAACAGAGAGGGTTCTATCTCGTCCTTTTTCTCACAGTGGGTTTCCCACCAGTCCTTGACATGGGGGGCAGCTTTGAGGAGTGCAAAAATAATCTTCTCCCTATCGGAAAAGTCATGAACCGAGAAATATCCTTCTAATAGATTCAACCATCTATCTACGGCATCTACATCTATTTGACCCTTAAATATGGGAATGTCAAAATTTACTTGTACCTTAAAAGGAGTCGCACCTCAAAAGTGGCTGCTAGATGCAGAAGCGCCACCGGTGGGCAGCCGTTGAAGGATCTGGGCAAATTTATCCATCATCGCGTTCCTTTGTTTTTTGAGGGCCTCCTTGAGAAATATTTTGATAGGATATCCTACTCCCTCATATTTCTTTTCATCCCCCATGGGCGACCGTCGGGGTTTGCGAGGCTGATCTTGCAAAGGTTCCACCAGATCGAGCCCTAACTCCTTATACTAGCCTAGATTTGAGGATGTCTGAGATCGAGAAAAAGCGATGGCTACGTGCCACTAATCCATATTTATGCCGAGAGCCGCAATAGAATAGCTTGCATAAACATAAATATGTAGAGATACGACGAAATAACCGCTATGTTTTGCTAGCTGTCCAAAATTTCAAAATTTTCTTATAGACGAATGGAAATAAAACTAGCTAGGGCGCTTGTAGCTATCTGCGGGGGAGATGTGGCGGCTACGGACGCTCTGTTGAGTTACAATGAGGCCGAAGGCCTATATATTATTTCAAAACAATGGAGAATGCTAAACATCCAAAAACCTAACCCTAGGAGATGAAGCGCCAAAACTATGGGCCCCGTTTGGGTAAATTGGTGTTTCAACTTCCCAGGGACGTAAATTTGGCATACTATCTCTGTTTGACGCACATGATACATCATTAGAAAGATCTATCCGAGGACTAAAACTTTCGCCATGAATATAATTTTGGAACGGAATGATACAAAATGATATTCGCCGGAGGCGTGATGCCCAAAAAATGTCGTTTAGGGCCTCAAAACAGCTCCGGAAGTTTAGGACCCGAAAAACTGCTAAAAATAGTAAGTTGTGCCGAAACTAAAAAATTGAAAGAGACAATGGTGGGGCCCCAAGTGGAATAGGCAGGTGGCCACCAGTATCCACCTAGATCATTGAGTGAGCCAAAAAAATAACTTTCCTTACTTTTTGAGTACAACCTTGCAATTGCGAAGAGGACTAGTGTTGCAAAATTATTGGTAAGTGGAAATTAAAGGGCGTAAGAACGTTTTTGAAAAAATTTCAAACGTTAAAATTAAGTCTTCTATCCTTCCTAGCACCTCATGGAAAACGGGAATCCGCAAATTCTAGTCGTCAAATATGTGCAAAATGCCTTATGACGGGAAAAATGGAGGACTGGTCCTATGCTGCTACATGAGTTAGGGTTTTATGTGGCAACAGGGAACCTTGTATAGTTTTTCAAGGATAGGAAAGGAGAATATTGTCAGTTAATCATCACATGAAACTTCATCACCATTTGAAAATTGTGTCCTAATTTGAAACAATAAGACTACCCAACTATTTCATTATTTAATTTTGATTGTTTAATACAAAAAATATCCTAGATAACTTAAATAATGTGAGCACTTTTTCAAAAATTTAGTGGAGAGAACCTTCAATTACATTTATTTTGAAGTTCCACTTGCATTTTAAGCCATTTTAATTAGTCTTTCATGGCTATCTAGTAAAAATTTCAACCTCTTGTAGAAATTTGTTTGTCACTTGTATTAGAAATGAAAAAATCAAATGTAAATAAAAATGATTTGAAATGCTAAAATTCAAATGCGCGCTACATAAAAATGATTTTTTTAAAAACTACATTAACGTCTGATATCACGCGCGCATTCGCCCTCAGCTCTTGCAGAACAGCATTCGCCCTCAGCTCTTGCAGAACAGCATTCGCTCTCAGCATTCGCCCTCAGCTCTTGCAGAACAGCATTCGCCCTCAGTTCTTGCAAAATGGTAAGTTCTTACTGCAGGCCCTTCCTCTTGTAGTAGGGTTGACCCTATTTGGGTTTTTTTGGAGCCTCTGAGAATACAAAGGTTGTGATTGATTACGGGGCACTGCCTATATTTGTGGAAATTCTTACCTCTGGGAATGATAATGTTCGAGAACAGGTAGCACGTTCATTTTAGAGGCATAAAATTATTCTTCCCAACTATCTTTATACGTCTGTAATTTTGGAATTTGATTTACATACTATTATTTGAGTTCATTTGGTGTTCATATAGGCTATTTGGGCTTTGATATTGCTAAAGACTCCATCATTTAGGGATGCTGCCCTGCGTACGTACGACTCTAAAGCTGATTAACACCCGATTGAATAATCTTTCATAATTTCAATGATACGAAATGCTACATGGGCTACTAAATTTTTGTCATGGTAAGCCTATTACTTTTTTCGAACGGTAAAGCGAATACATTTTACCCGCACTCCTTCCATTTGTGCGCAGGATCTTGTGGATTTTTGTCGATCTTGGTGCTTGTGACAGGTTGGACGTATGAGGCCCTGGCGCTTGTTCATTCTGACTCCATCACCCAGGTTTAGTACTTTCCAGAAATTTAGGACTGCAAGGGATTACCATGGCCTGGGTATCCTAGTGGGCCATAATGTAATCCTAGTGGGCCACAATGTAATCCTAGTCGACCTAACAATAATAATTTAAGGGCACAATAATAACAAAATGGGGGTTACAAGGGTACAATAATAACAATAAGGGGTTTACACTAACAATAATAAGGGGCTATACTAGTGATATAGGGACCTAACAGAAAGATTATGATCTAAAAATCATAAATCATGCAAAAGAGCAAGTTAGACAACAGCTACCTCAAGGATCACCAACAGGAAAAATACTTCTTCAGTATTTCGAAAATCTATTCTTTTTAGATAATGAGATCAGGAATATGTTCACTATCAAGCCTAACTTTGCCAAGTATACAGAGGCAGATGAAAGTTACAGAAAATTGAAGACTATGAAGATCCCCTCTACAGAAAAGTGGCAAGAATTCACAGATCTGTTGTGAATTTAATGGATAAAAAACAGGGAGGTCATAAAATTCATTTTTACTATTACCTCAAATGGTAAAAATACGGAGTTAAAATGCTTCATAACAATCAGTTCAAATTAGAATAATCGTTCTATTTTCTTGTAAAAGGTAACAACTTGCAAAAAAAGGAATACGGTACATTATAGGTATCTTTGCTTGTAGAAATACTGTCTTTGACTGTCAATATGTTTACTTGTACCTTGCTTTGTCTCTTTGTGTCCTTCTCTTGCTATCACATCATCAGCAAATCAGTTGGTTCTTATTCAGTTTATTTACTGTCTTCTGATGCTAAGTTTCTGGATCATGCAAATCAAACATGACTTCATTTTACCTATGCACTCAAGCTCATTTGTGGATCATACCATGCAAAACCACAGAACTGCTAATGGTATTTCTTTTATCTCATTGTGACTTCTCTATTTTTCATGGGTATTTAATTGATTTTGTTTCGTCGTCACACTGCCGAAAGCTATGAAGTTGATTTCATCTACATTCAATAGTTGTCTCAGATATTCTAAAGCAAATATTCTTGTAGTAACAAATCTGGGTAACTTATAAGGGGCCAGGGATGAGCCATACACTCTGATTTCTGTATGATTTTTATATAAATACCAATCTCCAATTTTGTAGCTCTCTGATAACTACATAATTCTTCTTGTCTCATCATTGATCCTAGGGATCTCCTCTTTTTCCAAGAGATACATAGCAGGGGCTATAAATGAGTCATTGAAATCTGTAAAACTATACTCTTTGTTCCATTTCCTTAGAATAGATGACTAAAATACTACTGATAGAACTTTTCCTTCTGCATCCACTTTCTGACATTCAATTGGAAACTTATCTGTTTGATAATATAGGAAGAGGTGTAGTAGATAAGAGGAGTATCTGAAAACTCCTTCTTCTGATAATTTGGATAACTGATAATGCATATTATCAGAAATACATCTAGCAAAATTGAACTGAATGGATGGTGATTGACCAGGGTTTAGAGTTGACAGAAAACCTAGGATAGCCACATCAGTGAATTCATCACTGGCATATCCTAGTATGAAGGAGAGCATTGAGACAATCTGTCTAGTTTCATCTGGGAAATCAACAGTGTCGAAAGGAGGATCTAACTTAGGAATATCAACTTGATTTGGACAAAAATTCTGGTATATTTTGAATCTAGCATTGAAATCCAAGTCAAGATATAGTTGGGTTAAATCTTCTATTGATAGGGAAGCAGAATTGGGGTCATGATTCATTTGCAGCATGGAATTTATCGACTCTTCAGTGATGTAAAACAGGATATCTTTTTCTTTGTTTACAATACATCTTTGTTCTGGCATATAATAGGCTTGGCATAATCTGATAAATTCAGGAATAGAATGAGTGAGAGGGACAATATATCTAGGCGGATTGGATTCCCAAGTTGGAATATCTTTGTCACTTTTTTCCACTGATTTTCCATAGCATCAATTATAGACATCAAACAGGTTAAATTCTGCATTAGGGTCTAGTATTCTATAGTCCATATCAACTAAAGGGTTGTTCTCTGGAGAAATGACTAGAGGCTGGACTGGTCTGACTACTTCTGTAGAATCAGCCGTGAGTACAAGAGTTGGTTTGTCGATTTTGAAGTACATAGGCTGAGGAATCTTTGCAGAAGAATTATTTTGAGATTTTGGGCCTCCATTCTTGGGGGTTACCTATTTCTTGGTCATTTTTAATAATGAATGAAGCAAGCTTAAATGGTTTGCTAAGTTCCTTTACGAGAAACAAGGGTTTCTTGGCGAATTTATACTAAAAATGGGGTTTCTGAGCAGGGTTTTTAGGAAATTCAAGGAATTTAAAGCTCAGAACGTGTATTTAAAATCGATTTCAACAGCAGAACAGACCAGGGTATGGAAAAAACTGTGAGAAAGGGCAATTATGGATTCCAGGGAAATTTTGACAGAGTTTCCCCTAAAAAATGGACACTTTTTTGCAGTAACTTTGGTAATTATTTGAAATCGATAGGAATTTTGAAATCTTAGAGGGAAACTTCGAAGAAAAGTACCTGGGTAGGTTGAAAATTGCTCTGCAAAGTTTCTTAGGGTTCAAACGGCATGATTTTGAGGAAAAACAGTTCTGCAATGTTTTTACAGGTTTAAAGCGAAAAGGTGAAAATTTGAATGAAAAATATAATTTTAATGTATTAAACGATGGTATAACCATAGTTTAATTACAATATACTCGGGTTAAACGGGTGAGGTTTAGGGAATACCACCAGTGGTATTCGCAAGGGTAAATGGTGGTAAGCGGAAACTAGCTTTTCGAACGTGATACAACGTGGTGGCAACACGTAAGCGCGGGTGGTTTGGAAAAACCACCCATTTCGTGCGGCTTTTCCAAAACATCAAACGATTACTTTATGAGCGTGAAAATGTATTAGCATCATCGGATCTGGATTCAACGAGCGAATGGCCACAATCAAAAGGAAAGGTGCGGGGAAAAGGTAAGTTATCAGGTTCACTTTGAGCCATTGATCTTGGGAAACCGTCGCTATACCGACATTTAGAGAAAAGTGTCGCAATACCGACACTTAGAAAAGTGTCGCAATTGCGACATTATGCCCCAAAGCGTCGCTAGACGGCTGCCTCCAAATGTCACAATTGCCTCCAAACGTCGCTATTATATGTTTTACGAAGATATGGTAAGGAACTCTCTCTTGTTCTTCTTAGAAATAATTATATATAATTTTTTTTTTTTTCAAAATAGATTAAAAAAATTATATGAGAAAAATTATTAATTCATCAATATCTGTGTGTTGTGAGGAATAATTTCATAGTTCAACTTAATGGTTCATTATATAATCATGTGAGCATCACCAATGATATATCTTAAAAAGCAACTGAAAATCCATGTGTACAAAATCGATGTATACTCTAGAGAGTGTTTCTCATATCACTATGTAAATTTTTGTATGCTACTTCAATAAAATTATAAGATAAACTGTAATACACATCATATATGCACCATAACAATTGTCATACAACTAATTTGTTTTAGGATACATGTGGCATTCTAGGGGTAAATTCTATATGATGTGTATATCAATCTATTAGGTGTTGGTAAGTTGTGAGTATCTAAGAAATGATAAGGAATATCCATACATCATGATCTTGTAATGTGATTATAAATTGTGTCTATAATTTCCATAAAATGTATAAATGATTTGTTTAAAAAATATCAACACAATCAACCCTAAAAAATGCTCATGATGTGGAATGTCATTGGAGAAACCAAAATGATGGTCACATGTCCCATTTCTATGGTAATGGTGATCATATATATGTTGTAGCGACACTTGATGAGTAATTAAATAAATCTCAGAGTGTGACTCATTGTGCAATATTTTTTTAAAGCATGACTTGTTTTCCTAGTTTTTACTAATTTGTTAACATATTTTATTCATTTGGAAAGCTAATTAATGATGCTTTAAGTAATTAGGACCTAATGAGAGATCATCTTCACATCTTCACTGAAATATATTTGGTAATTGTAGTCACTATATGGACCGCACATGCATGCTACTTAAGAAAAATTGAAATATATACTATAATACACATCTTATATCTGCCATAACAATTGTCATACAACTTATTTACTTCTAGATACATATGAAATACTTTAGGTAAATGCCATATTATGTGTATACCAATATACTAGGTGTTGGTAATTTATGAGGATCTAAGAAATAATAGGGTATCCACACATTAGTAGTGCCCTGGTGAATTCAGAACTATGATTTCATAATAATAAATTATCGGGCTCCCACAGGGTGATGAACTTGGTCGGATGTGACCCTTCTGTAGCAGCTCCTGAATCTGCCTCTTGATTTAATCGTTCTCTAGAACAGAGCACCGATAGATCGGCCCGTTGGGTAGTGGCGCACCTGGGGTCAGATCAATCGCGTGCTTGACTTGACAGTGTAGAGGAACCCCTGTGGGTGAGGTGAAAATGTCCCCGTACTCCTCCACAACCTTATCCATTTGTTTTTGTCATGTAGAGGATCCATTTCTGGAGGTCGTGGACATAGTCTTCTTCTTTCCCTAGGGGTGGATCATCAGGAAAACTAATTTCCTGGTTTGGGAAATGAGCTTACTGCATTGTTTTGCAGTAACCAAAGAGATAGTAGCAGGAGGTGGTACCTCTGGTATCCTGTACAACTTATTTCCCAAAGTAACAATAATAGCACGAGGCCAAGACTCATACACCGCATGACGCTTCCAAAAGTATGGTTGTCCTAATAATACATCAGAAACATCAATAGGAACAATTTCACATAATACCTCATCCGTGAAGGGCTTGATGCTATAGGGAAGGCGGCATTGCTGGCTGACGCAGAGATCTCGTCCTTGGTGAAGCCACCCGATGGTGTATGGATGTGGGTGAGCTGTGGTCAGCAAGACCAACCGCTTCACGGCATCTGCCGAAATGAGGTTCTTTTGGCTCCCATTATCGACAATGAACTGTACTGGGGAGCCCTTTACCCACATCTGGGAGTGGAAGACATTTTCCTCCTCCTCCGGATCTTTTGGTTCCTCCTTCTGGATCTTTGTAGTGGCAACAGTGGCATTGGGCTCCGCATCAATAATCTGTTTCCCTTTGTCATTCCCCTTGTTAGGTTCTGATTCAGAGTCAGAGCATGCATTTGACTCAGAAGCCCGCCTCTCCGCCACCAGCGACTACTTGGCCTGACACTGACTTGTGTTGCGAGTGGAGCTCTTATGGAACTCACACCACTTTCCCGTGTCCTTCTTTAGCTTTGCAATGTTTTTCTTTGCTTGTGGCTTCGACAGGTTGTCTTAAGTCACTATGCCTTGGATCTGTCCTTTGTTCTATGGTTTGGGAGCACCTTTCCCTTTCTTTTGATTCATAGATCCAAAGTCTCGCTTCTTCTGTTTGAATTTTTGCTCAATCTTGGCAGCATACCAGTATGCCGTACCATGCGACGATATGTCGAGGAACTCCATTACCTCCTAAATGTATCTGTGTAGACAACTATGATACTTTAGCACCAGATGTTTCTCTGAATATTTGATACCCAACTTGGTGCACAGGGTATGGAGCATATTCGTCAGCTCATGCACATCTTGATCCCTTTTTTGCCGCAGTGTTGTCCATTGTATGTACTTGTCCTCATAGCTCCCCACGGGATAGTATTGTTCCTTGATGACGTCTCAGAAATAATTCCAAGTGGGTACGACCAAGAACATAGAGGGTTTTTTCTCATCCTTTTTCTCACAGTGGCTTTCCCACCAGTCCTTAACATGGGGGGCAGCTTTGAGGAGTGAAAAAATAATCTTCTCCCTATCGGAAAAGTCATGAACTGAGAAATATCCTTCTAATAGATTCAACCATATATCTATGACATCTACATCTATTTGACCCTTAAATATGGGAATGTCAAAATTTACTTGTACCTTAAAAGGATTCGCACCTCCAAAGTGGCTACTGGATGCAGATGCGCCACCGGTGGGCAGCCATTGAAGGATCTGGGAAAACTTATCCATCATCGCGTTCATTTGTTTTTCGAGGGCCTCCTTGAGCAATATTTTGATAGGATCTCCTGCTCCCTCATATTTCTTTTCATCCCCCATGGGCGTCCGTCGGGGTTTGCGAGGCTGATCTTGCAAAGGTTCCACCAGATCGAGCCCTAACTCCTTATACCCCAACCTCGTTGGGGATATGCAAAGAAGGATCGACAAAAAGCAGACTGCTCTGATACCACTAATCCATATTTATGCAGGAACGCAATAGAATAAACACATAAACATAAATATAGAGATGCAGTGGAAATAACACTTCATTTTATTAATATCAAAGAACTAAAATTTTCTTATAGAAAGAATGGAAATAAAACTAGCTAGGGCGCTTGTAGCTATCTCTGAGGAGAGATGTGGCGGCTACAGGCCTCTGAACTGAGTTACAATGAGGCTTGAGGGCCTATTTATTATTTCAAAACAATGGAGAATGCTAAACATCCAAAAACCTAACCCTAGGAGATGAAGTGCCAAAACTATGGGCCCCGTTTGGGTAAATTGGTGTTTCAACTTCCCGGGGACGTAACTTTGGCATACTATCTCTGTTTGACGCACATGATACATCATTAGAAAGATATATCCGAGGACTAAAACTTTCGACATGAATATAATTCTAGAACGGAATGATACAGAATGATATTTGCTGGAGGCGTGATGCCCAAAAAACGTCGTTTAGGGCCTCAAAACAGCTCCGGAAGTTCAGGACCCGAAAAATTTCTAAAAATAGTAAGTTGTTCCGAAACTGAAAAATTGGAAGAGAAAATGGTGGGGCCCCAAGTGGAATAGGCGGGTGGCCACCAGTATCAACCTGGATCATTGAGTGAGCCAAAAAAGTAACTTTCCTTACTTTTTGAGTACAACCTTGCAATTGCGAAGAGGACTAGTGTTGCAAAATTACTGGTAAGTGGAAATTAAAAGGCGGTAAGCATTTTTGAAAAAAAATTTCAAACGTTAAAATTAAGTCTTCTATCATGCTAGCACCTCATGGAAAATGGGAATCACGCAAATTCTAAAGTACGTCAAATATGTACAAATGGTATGACGGAAAAATGAAGGCCAGGTCTGTCATTGCTACATGAGTTAGGGTTTCATGTGGCAATAGGGAACTGTATAGTTTTTCAAGGATAGGAAAAGGAGAATATTGTCGATTAATCATCGTGACTTCATCATTTTGAAAATTGTCCTAATTTGAAACAATAAGACTACCCAACTATTTCATTATTTAATTTTGATTGTGTAATACACAAAAAAATATCCTAGATAACTTAAATAATGTAAGCACTTTTTCTGCAAAAATTTAGTGGAAGAACCTTCAGTTACATTTATTTATAAGTTCCACTTGCATTTTAAGCCATTTTAATTAGTCTTTCATGGATATCTAGTAAAAATTTCAACCTCTTGTGAAATTTGTTTGTCACTTATTGAAAATGCAAAAAACAAATGTAAATAAAAATGATTTGAAATGCTAAAATTCAAATGCACGCTACATAAAAATGATTTTTAAAAAAACTACATTAACGTACGATATCAACAACATGTACCTCAACTCTTGCGGCTTGTTACGCCCTCGACGTTAACCCTCGGCTCTTGTGAAACATTCGCCCTCGGCTCTTGCCAGGCATTCGCCTCAATTCTTCCAAAATGGTAAGTTCTTCTGCCCAGGCCCTTCCTCCTGTAGTAGGGTTGACCCTATTTGGGTTTTGGGTACTGCGAGAATACAAAAAGGTTTGTGATTGATTGTGAAGACGCATCTATGTTGACGAAATTCTTACCTCTCGGAATGATAATGTTCGGAAACGGTATGCAATGGTTACAGGGGCATAAAATTATTCTTCCCAACTATCTTTATACGTATTTTGTAATTTGGAATTTGATTTAAAAAACTACCTACCCAACTTTGAGTTCAAGCTGGTGTTCATATGTGGAAGGCTATTTGGGCTTTGAGAAATATTGCTAAAGATACCCATCATTAGGAGGATCTTGCCCTCTGTCATGCAACTCTAAGCGGTGCTTGCCCGGTTAGATAATCACATGCATAATTTCAATGATACGAAATGCCTACATGGGCTCTTGTCCAAATTTTTGTCCTGTGGTAAACCTAACCACTATTCGAACGAGCCATGAGACTAAATTTTACGCACTCTTTCTTCTTAGTTCGCAGATACTGTGGATTTTCTTTTATGGATCTTGGTGCTTGGTAGATTTGGACGTAATATGGACCTAAGCGCTTGTTCATTACAATGACTCCATCATCAGGTTTTAGAAAATGCTCAGAAATTTGGGTTTCACAAGGGGATTACCCTTGCTTTCAATTATCGATTATCAATCACATTCAAAAAAATTCTTTTGTAGCATTGCTGAGCTCTTTGTAGGTGAATTTCTGAGGAAATTTCACAATATCTGAACTAAATTTTCCCGTCCTTTTCAATACTCTGTGCTTGTAACAGAACCAGAAAAACAATCTAGTGGCCAATGCAACAACAACAACACCTCATGTTGCAATGCCTGCAACTCACCCTATCTACACGCATGAATGACTATGGCACCCTCTTTTGTGAACAGGTACTGGAGCTGAAGGTACTGGTTTCCATTAGGATCGTGGAATTCAACATCCAAAATAGTATCAAATTCCACTGCAATAGTATTCCCTAGCGAGGGCAACAGTTCATTGAGACCTATTGGATTCATCACCCCCAAAGAGCCTCCAGGGCTACCCAGAGTGTGATCATCTGGAGCAATAACAAATGCTCATCCATCCCCAATTGAAACAAGAACAAGACCCACATTGGTTACAGAAAAGGAGAAACACGTTTTGAAAGAAGAAGAAAATTTTGTATTAGGGTCCAGAAATCTAACTGGTCTATTGTACAATGCCCTACCTGCACTTCAAATTGGTACTCCCAACTCCATGCTGAGGCTCACTGTGCCATTCTTCAGATGAGTATCTTAACCTGAAGTTTGATTCCAAAAAACACAAGTCCCTTGTTCTATGTCCAAGACCTCTGTTACAATGAGTAGAGTTCTGAGTGAAATACTTCACAATAGGAAGCAAAAGAAACATCGCAAAATTTCTCCGCTTTAGACTGATAATTTTCTGTGCGAAAATTCAACTGCGGACAGTAAAAACATAATATCAAACACAACCAATCCACAATGGAATTTGAACATGAGGATTTATAACCACAGAAAACCCTCTCCAGGTTAAAAGAATTCCATAATGGCTTTAAGATTCTACTAATGAGCGCTTACAACACCATAGCAATTACCGTCACAATGAAATCTACTGGAAGCAAAGCCCTTGTACAGTTTCTACATTTCCATAGTGGAAGCAAGAATCTTGCTATCTCTCATGATCTGGTTCTGTGGTCAAATCCTTTGCTATGGCTGTCTTGTTCTGCTAAACGTGGATCTGTCTTAGCTTTGGCTCTGGTTCTCATTTAGGATCGTGGCTATCTGATCTTGTTGTGGCTTTGACTATACAAACTTTTTCAATAGGAAAATGTTGACTCTGCTATATATAGGAGCTTCAATGGGTGCTCTCAAACACTTTTTTGGGCAGCTTTGTTTTGTCTCTGATTCAAGGCAGAACTATGTTGGCCTTGGTTTTTTAGTCCTTGGAACTTAGTTCTCTCATATTTTCCATCCAATCCCCAGTTTTCTACCGAGAAAGACATAACTTCACGATATCAAAATTGACTATTTTTGGCCATTTATCTTTAGTAATGGTACAACCTTAATTTGGTGCATTCGTACAGTATCTGAAGAGCACTCTCAAGATGTTATTCAGTATTTTAGCATAACTACTACATTTAACTGCCATGCTCTAATATTTATATCAACCATAAGCATTCTTAAGGTAGTTCCACGTTTGTGAAGTAGAAGGAATGCTTCTGACAGCTTCTTATCATAGTGGTACAATCTCCAAACGTAGTAGAGACTACAATTTGCATCTGAAATTTTGGACAAATTTGTTTAGTATTCTACAGAAAATGCATTAAGAATAAAAAAAGCCCACAATTTGTAAAAAGCCCACAATTTTGTAAAAAGCCCACATTTTGTAAAAAGCTCACAATTTGTAAAATGCCCACTTTTATTTTCTTTTTTCTTATATATTGAGCTCCCATTGAGTTCAACAATTCTTGGGTTTTCTACACCATTGAGAGAGATTTATTGTTTTCTTTATAGGATAATTTGCATCAATGGAAGAAAACATTGGAGCTGGAAAAAAAATTCAAAAGGGTGAAAGGGGTGATTGCAGAGTTTATTGCCCTTGTAAAAAATGTTGTATGAGAAATAATGTTAGATTTTTAATAGCAACAACAACAGTTCATTATAGGAAATATGGGCACATTGATGGTGGATCGAATGACTATCATCCCGTGGTAATTAATTATATATCTTCATTTTGATTATATCGTAAAATTTTATATTATTTTAATATTTTTTATATGCGCACTAATGTTTAATTATTAATGTTTGTAATTTTCATAAAGGCACAGTTTCCCCCCAACTTTTTGCAGATGATCAACCAGCTTCCACAGAAAAATAGTAGTAGATTAGATGATGTTGCACCAGTACAAGAGAATATTGCAGCAAATATTAGTATTGGAAATGATGTTGTACAAGGTGAAGAACATGAAGCGAATGATGAAGATAATTTTAATGATCCCATGGAGGTAGATCATGATGACAGTAATGAGACAGTTCACATTAATGATGGGACAAATCAAATGCTCCAAGACTTATATGGTGAGTCAGATGATGATGGTGGAGATAGCAGTGATGGTATTTATGATGTACCTCTGATTGAAAGGTCAAGTGAACGACTTTTTGAACACTCAAATGCAACTCTTCTCTCTGCTACATTGTTGCTGTTGAACTTAAAGGTTATGAATAATTTGTCGAACAGATGTATGACACAACTCCTAAGGTATGCAATATGTATATATGATCACATATATGTAAATTTTGATTATTTTCCCTTTTTTTAGTTGTAATAAATGTGTAAAATAATAACTTATATATAATTTATTATTTTACACATTTATTACAACTAAAAAAAGGGAAAATAATCAACATTTACATATATGTGATCATATATACATATTTCATACCTTAGGAGTTGTGTCATACATCTGTTCGACAAATTATTCATAACCTTTAAGTTCACCAGCAACAATAGCAGAGAGCTGGTGAACTTAAAGGTTATGAATAATTTGTCGAACAAATGTATGACACAACTCCTAAGGTATGCAATATGTATATATGATCACATATATGTAAATGTTGATTATTTTCCATTTTTTTAGTTGTAATAAATGTGTAATATATATATATATCAAAACCAGCCGGTCGGGACGGCTACCGGTTGGAACCGGCCTTGCAACCCGGTCAATAGCCTATTCTCACCTGTTTTGGCCAGTTAACTGGACCTAACCGGCCGGTTAAGTAAGGAACCGGCCGGTTTATGCATAAACCGGCCAGTTCCATACTTAACCGGCCAGTTAGGTGCTCCTCCATGAGTTGCAAATTCCTTAGTGTCTCCTCCATGAGCTGCAATTTGCTCTATTATACTAGCAACAAACTTGTCTAATAACTCATACTCAACACCTTATAGTAGCAACAATACACATGACGACTAATAAATACAAGTCTGGCTAGCATAAAATCCCTGGCAGCATGCAACTCATCAAGTGTACTTGATGACAATTTCTGTTCTCAAAACAATCAACAGCAACCTTATTTCACACTCAGCTAGGAACTGTCAGACCCTCTCTCTTTGCTCACACATAGCAGCAGAATAAACACAAAACCTTTCACACAGCATACAAGCAATTTGATCATGGCATCAAGACTGATGCAAATGGTCTGATGCCACTCAAGGGAAAACAACATACAACCTAATGAAAATGTGACTGGCAATAATAAATTGACCACTAGAAAATTCTCGCTTGGAAATGCACTAAACTGGCTACTAAGTTTTCTGGGTTTTAATGAATCTTTTCAGTGATAAATTTTGTCAAACACATTGTGAGCAGACTGCTGAAGTTGTAATGCTCTATCAACTTGTTACAAATAGCACTAATAGTGGGTTTCATAAACCAATTCAATACCTCTAAGTGTTGTAGATGTTTTTCTAGAAATTTATTGGCAAGCAAACATAGATAATGAAGAATACAAGATCTTCAAAATGTTGGTCTGATATATATATATATATATATATATATATACTGAACCCAGAATTGTCTTTAAGGCTGATACAATGAATTGACAACAGATCTGAGCAGGGACAAATTGTATATTATAATATTAACTCAGCAATAAAACACAGTGAATAATATAAGAGAAACCTGATACATTACTTCAACAAGTTTGCTTATGTATTTTTCAATGATATGTATTGCATTTGGTGCCATTTTGATATATTCACCTTTGCATGGTATATAAATGAGCAAAATTTTCATATTTTGTCTCTATTGGCTTGGAATCATGGTTGCAAATCTTAAAAATAGTTTTTTTTTGTTTTTTTCATTTTATTAAAAAATAATTATTTAATGTATTTTTTTTAAAACCGGTTCATTGAGATCTGACCGCTACCGGTTAGATCGGTTCCGGTTCGAAACCCGGTTCATTAGCTCCACCGATCCGGTCACCGGTTCTGGTTTTAATAACTATGATATATATATATATATATATATATATATATATATATATATATATATATATATATATATATGATTAATAATCTTTAAAAGACACTACTTTTTGTTTCTGTTGTAGATTGTTGGGTGAATATTTGTTACCATCGCCAAATACTTTACCTCGAACATATCGAGATCTACATGCTATTATGAAACAATTTGGAATGGAATATAACACTATAGATGCATGTCCTAAAGATCATATTATATATTATGGAGAACATGCATTGAAAACAGAATGTCCGAAATGTGGTACCAGTAGATATCGAACAGATCAACTAACCAAAAAGGTGCCTCAAAAGGTTCTTCGTCATATTCCCATAATTCCACGTTTGCAGCGAATGTTCAGGTGTAACAGCATAGCACAATTTATGGATTTCCATGCAAAGAATAGAAGTGGAGATGGTGTTCTTCGAATTCCTACAGATGGTTCTGTATTTAGAGAAATCGAGGAAAAATATGTAGATTTTAAAAATGAACCTCGTAATGTCAGGCTTTCATTGGCAGCCGATGGTGTTAATCCATTTGGAGAGCTTAGATCTACTTACTCAGTGTGGCCTATTTTCATTATCAACAATAAAATTCCTCCTTGGATGTCAATAAAGAGGGAGCACATAATGTTGACTATGATTATTCCAGGTATTTGATACATTATTTCTTTGAATGTAACATTTTCATTTCTCTCGTTGTTTGCATAAATATATATTTTATTTATTTACTTACTTATATATGCATATATCATGGGAGTAATTATTATGTATCGTAATTTTGAACAATTAGGTAAGTACCAGGTCAAAGATATGAATGTATATATTGAGCCTCTTATCGATGAGCTAATACAGTTATGGCATGGCATCACGATGTATGACATCAGTAAACCAATCAAGCATAAGAAATTTCAATGTCGTGGAATGCTTGTATGGACAATTCATGATGCCCCAGGACTAACACATGTTTGTGGTATGTAATATTTCATTGCACTTTAATATAATACATAATTATCTAAATTAGATATACCATATTGCATGTTTTAAAAATGATCTCATAGTCTATTAATTGTTATTGATCCATCTATTGCAAGTCTTCAAACAAGGGGTAGATTTGCATGTCCAGTTTTTGGCCCTAAGATGAAGTATTGTCATTCTCCAGACTTAAGAAAGATGGTGTTTGATGAGTATAGGCACTTCCTCCCTAGGAACCATAAGTATCGTACTACTGAAAAACATCTTTTCAATGATAAAGAAGAAACTAGATTAAAACCACGAAGAATGACACCTCAGTTGTGGGTGTTGGAATATAACAGAATTAATAATCGTCGAGCAGCTGGTACGTAATTTGTGTGTATATATATATATATATATATTATTTGTTTATGTAATGTTTGGAATTTTTGCTTTAACTAATGAATTTATTTTATTGTATTTTATAATTAATATTGTTCTGATTTATTTTATTCTTTGATATCAAGGTCATCGTCGCCGTGAAGGTACTAATATTGTACTTCCACCTAGAATGAAATGTTATCCTTCTCAATTCGCGAGGTTTCCCTACTATGAGGACCTAAAAATAGCTCATTTGTTTGATACAATGCATGTCGGGAAGAATGTGATAGAAATGTTATGGCGAACCATAGATGGTGCACATGAGAGAGATAAAATTGACAAAATTTGTGCCGACATTGAGAAATCAAATCATGCAATGAAAAGTGTGATCGACGGATCAAATAACAATGGAGGTCGAAATTATAATAATATTCCATGGTTATTAACAGAACAACAAAGCAATGATGTAAAAGAGGTCATTAGAAGAATTAAATTTCCAACAGGTTTTGCTTCAAACATAAATAATATCTTAACGAAGAAAGGTGACTTAAGTGGGGTGAAAACACATGATTGGCATACCTTTGTTAAGGTAATTTTTTTGGTATACGTTTTTGTATGTTATTGCTTGAATACATATTTTAAATTTTCCTTTTTCTGTTTAATTTGGAAACCAATAACGATTCATTTTTTATTGTTATAGTATGTTCTACCTGTATCTCTCCCAAACGACTTCGACAAAAATGTCAAACAAGTTATATATGGTCTTAGTAAATACATGAGGTAAGTAGTTTTGATTTATACGCAAAATCTAATTGCTACAATTTCTTTTCATACTTGATGAAATGATGTATTAATTTACTTGTAATGAAATATATATTATGTTTCATTGAAATAACCTTGCATAATGATTTGCAAATGGTTGTCATTGAAAGAAATTCATCAAGATGAAATTAAGTATTGGAAGAGAGAAATTCTTAGGCTAATGTGCGAAATGCAAAAGTATCTACCTCCAACATTTTTCAATGCACAAGAACACTACTTGATACACCAAGTTGAGGAGATTGAAATGTGTGGACCAGTACACACAAGGTCAATGTGGATGGTCGAGAGGCACCTGAAATCCTTGAAGGCTTTGGTTAAACAAAGAGCACGACCTGAGGGTTATATGGTGGAGGGATATGTGGTATATCAATCCATGGTGTATATTAGTCATTATCTTCCTAAATTAGCTGCGCCAGTCATGAAGGCGGTGGATTGCATTTGGGATGTGAACTCCATCAAAAAATTTGAAGAGGAGCACCTATTGGGAAAGGTAGAATGAAGAAAGTGAGAGGTAAAAGATTTATTATGTATAATACATATAATGTTTCATTTTTTTACATCATGTATATGATCATTATATTCATTTAGGTCTTATTTTTTCATAGTTTATTAATTAATATAATTTACCATGGTTATAAGTAATATTTATTAATATTGGTGAATTATTGTTTTTTTATTCAGGTGCTCATGATTATGAGGCACTACTTTTATACATTGCAAACAATCTTGAGTGGATGAGTGAATGGATTGAAACATGTAAAGCATGTAACGATGGTAGGTTATCATGGCAACTACTGTCTGAATTGATTAGAGAAGTGTATCGTAGTGGAGATGGAAATGTTACGGACAGGGAAATCGATTTAGCATATGGTTTGAAAGATAGAAAGGTAAGCAATTAATTCACCTATTTTATTCATTACTTATTTTATACTATATTTATAATGTGACAAGAAGTTTGATTTTTCAGTTAATTTTCATGTTGTGTAAATTATATGTTTAATTATTAATTGAGAATGCATCTTTTTCATGTTTGGCATATTGCAGTTGAAACACCACAAGGTTATGTGGTGCAATGGTCGTCAATTTCGCGTTAAACAAATGGATGATAACAGGAAAACTTCTGATAGTGGGATAACTGCAGTATTCCAGGTCACTAATGTTTCCTCCAGGAGTGACAGACATCCTCGAGAATCTGAAAATAGATATTATGGGTTCTTAGATGATATAGCTGAGTGTGACTTTAATTCCTTCAAAATAGTTTTGTTCGACGTCAAATGGTATAGGCTACGAATGAATGTACGTGATGATGATAGAACACTTATTCAACATGAAAATGGATTTCCAATGGTTAAAAAATCGCAGTTTGAAGCAGGAAAATATCGCTATGTTTTTCCAAGCCAATGCGAACAAGTCTTTTACTCAGAGGTTCCAGGTGAGAAGGAATGGTCATTTGCTATTAGATATGATCCAAGAGGAAGGCCAATAGAGTATACTGTAGAGGAAGAAGATGATATTGATCAAGAAGAAGATGATGCAGTGGCAGATGAGCAGGAAGATGCATTGACAGATGAAGAAGATATCTTAGAAGATGAACTAGGCATAGGAGATGAGGCAACAATTATTGATGATGATGTCGATGAGGATATTATTGAAAATGACATAATTGATGATGATGATGACATGGTCGATCATTTCAACACCGTTTCTGAATCAAATGTTGATATAGATGTCGATTAGTTGGATGAAGATCAAGAAGATACAGAAGAATATTGATACAGATGTTATGTTCGAGTATGAGCTGGTATGTTATAACTTTATATTTTAATATGTAGGAATTATTTTCTGTTGGGAAAAATACTGAGAGGGGGGGTGAATCAGTATTTAGGGCTGACTGAAAAATTTTCACCAGAGATCTTATTATGTTGTTAATTCTTTACTTAGATTATTGCATCATTCTTTTAGTAAACATGTGAAAAGAAATAACAGAATAAGCCATTACACAAAAGGAACACATATGAACACTAGTATTTAAGGTGGAAACCCAATTTGGGAGAAAACCACCGCTGTTGTCGTCTCAGTCTTCAATATTTATTATAAAGAAAACATCTTACAATTTTGTGCTGGCGCAGACTCATACCAGCACGCAGGCACCAACCTGCAGAAGGCTTCAACCTTCTCTCGTTCTCCAGCCTCTCCTGGAAGGGAGATTCGACCCCCTGATTTAACACTAGCTTGAACTGGCAGAAAGCTTCCACTTCTATGCAAAAGACTTCAACCCTCAGATCCACCGAATTTCTTCAATTTCTTCATCAGACTTGCATCAGATCTTTATTATTTCTTTTCTGATCTTCCTAGAGCTTTTTCATTTCCTCGATCAACTCCATAGGTGCATCATGGATTCAGCATTATCAGACAACAGAGTTCGATCATGCAGATCTCATAAAGAGATTTTTATTTACAATGCCTCTGCATGCACACCTCGTACTATGATTCTCATCACCTTATATAGTTTTCACCTTTATTGAAACCATGGGTCAAAACCATTCAATTGCTAATGGTATTATTAAAAGTCGAACCAATCCAAATTGAAATCCCGATATTTGTTCTTCCATGCTCGAATTGTCCCAAAGGTAATCTCTATCTCCGCCAAATAATACTATAGCCAAGGTAAAGTACCAATAACGTGCCGCTGATGGTTTTCTTTCTTTATTTATCAAATTCGTGGAATTTTATAAATAAATATTATTCACAACCTTTGGCAATTAAACATATAATAGAACTTTATAGTAATAACCAACACTTTTATCAAAAGGCTTTTAAATAGACCTTTGGTTCCGGCCCCACATACATAATCGACGGCCCAATCAATATAATTTAAAAAACCGGGGCCCATCGCTTACGATCGTTTCCATCCGACGGCGGAGAACACATCACTCGGCATCAGATGATCCGATGGATATCGTTCGTTGATGATGCACGGATGATAACGCGCGATGGCGCGCCGTACCTTGGGTAACTTTCGCTCATCTATAGCAAATGAACACCGTCTGATGACCCCTTCCCAGGGCAACGGTGCTTATCAATATCGCTGGGCATCCTGGGTCAAGCAATAATGTGCGATGGCACGCAGTGACAAGCGGTTTTGTGGAGTCATACAAGGACACGTGTCGCGCATTCTATGGAATCGCTCCCAACCTGTTGAAAACTGCTTGCCCGTCGAAGGTGGTGCGATAGAAACCACAAACCACCTTTACTGTTTACTCGGTCATGGTTCCGCTCTTCCACGCAGGGTTCTGTCGCGCTTCCGTTTGTCATGTTCCACCTCTTTCCTTCCAGGTTCCGTTCATGATTCCAAAGGGTTAGTCCGTGTTCCACCGAAAGTTCAATGCCAAATACTCTATTTTAGTTCTTTCACATTATAACTGGTTTTCTCTCGCTCCTCGTTCCTTTCTCCATGAAATCCAGTAAGCTCCTTACTAATAGCGTAGACCCTTCCATCATATATTTAATGAATATATATAACTCCACTATCTACCAGTTTGGATACACTGTCAACCGTATTAACATCGGTTCCTCAATCAACATACAGAACACAGGGTTTCTTACGGATGTCAATTATCCTTCATCAGGATGCATACATATGTTCACACATGAATTAAATTGTCCTTATTTATATCGATTCTCCACTAAATACAGAGCTTGCCATCAAGGAAAATCATATAATAGGATACAGGAAACATATTTCCAACATTGTCTTTAAATAATTTACTAATTATGCGGGTTTGTTGCATGTTGTTTATTATTTCAAACCAATAAATAATGGCCTTACTATTGTTTATTATTTCGCAGGATTCACAGGATTCATTTGATTCTATGGTCAGGTCTCTGAAAAAACCAATTAAAACACTTAAATAGTCAAGATCTGGAAGACAGGCTTTACCCCCACCATAAATTGCTGAAAAACCGGCCTTCAGTTCAGCTTGCTGTGCTGAAGACGAGGGTGGATTTGCATGATCAGTTGAATGAAAATGAATCAGATATTCAGGATGCTTTTGAGGGCAGATCCATAAGCCCCATAGATGAAGATCCCATTGCTGCAGAATTTTTGTCTGCGTTGAAGCACAAGTATAGTGTTGTATCGGAATACAAATCAGAGGACAACTATACCAAGTCTAAATCAACTGAATCCAGTTCTAGTGCTCTTGAACTTACCAAATTAAAGCCAGAAGCAGGATTTACAATCTCTAATGGGAATGGGTATGGCAGTTCCAATATTGGATTGGATGTCCAGAACTCTACAATAGGCACTGGACCTGATCGTAATGAACCCCAACTAATTCAATGTGATGAAAATATGGACTTTGATGATGATCAGGAAAACAAGACAGAGCATTTTGGCAATATTGAAGAAACTGAAGAGGTTTCCTGTGATCGATTGAATCAACTCAGCCATAAGACATCTACTGCAGGCTGGTTTGTATCAGAAGGAGAATCGGTTTTGCTTTCCCATGATGATGGATGCTGCTCTTTTCACAATATAGCAAATTCAGAGGTGTGGAGGTTTTAATTATTGTACTTAATTTTGGGGTTTATGGGTGTTATAATTTATACATTTTGGGATTTTCTATTAGAAATAGGAAAAGCCTAGGGGTTAGATTACTCTCATGGTTTAAATTTCTATATTTGAAATAAAATTCACCAATTTCTATTTAAAAAAATGATTTGCCTAAATATTTGATGTAGTTTAAATAGGATGTAGTTCATTTCAAAAACTGTTTAAATTTTCTAGAAACTATGATTGGGATTTCAAGAATATTTATGCACTCTTTAAATTTTCCCTTAACATAAAGGGCATTTGATGTATGAGTAATACTCAGTATTTTTTTTTTCCAATCTCCAGGAGAAGGTTGAATATAAAGCTCCATATGGGCTTACCCCAAACATGTGGGGTGATTGCTGGTTGATCAGAGCAGCTGGTTCAGATGGTCGCTCTGGTAAATATGTTGTGGCAACATCTGCAAGTTGTACATTGGACTCAGGTTTCTGTTCATGGGACTTTTATAATAAAAAAAAATATGGCATTCCATACTAAATCAGAGGCCTTCACTTCAACATCCAGTACCATCTCTCCAGTTTTGGCAGAGAGGGATGTCTCGGGGAGAAATTTTGGCTTTGCAAATGTTGTGCTAGAGAATCAACATTGGTGGTACAGGCCATGTGGGCCTCTTATGGTATCTATTGCCAGTGCCCAAAAGACAGTTAATATTTATGATATTCGTGATGGAGATCCTGTGATTTCAATGTGTTTATTTTGAAATTTTAGGTTTCATAGTAAATCATCAATGGGCTCTAAAATAAGGCCACATTGAAATCTTGGATACATGTTTCATGCCAAAATCAGTTGTATCTTCCATAAATACACAATCTTGGACCACTCTGTATAAATCTACTTCTCAGACAATATTACATCTCCCTAATTATACAGGTGGTGTTCTTACATGCATAGCAAAGGAATTGTTTTGGCAATCATTTTATAAGTCACCAGATATTGTGGGTACAAGGATCTAGGGTCTCCACATGAAACTGTGTTTCCCAGAGACTCACTCTGCCTGTCCTTAAATTTGTAAACATAGTAGTATGCCAATGCTTCTTTCATTTTGTATGCATAAGATGATTTTTTGTCAAAGTCCATAATTTTTTTTAAGTTTTATCCATCCCAGTTTTGTTGTGAATGCACAGGTTTTTGGCTCAACACATATATGTTATATCTTTGTACTTTTTCTTTACTAACTATTTTAAATTTCTAGTTATATTTAGAGGTGTCTTTTAAGGGATGAGGGGAATTACTTGGATTTAGTGTTGCCAGGCTTATCATTTATTCTCCAAATGAAGCCCTGTAATCTGTAACACTATATGGGCATGCAACTCACTTGTTAAAATATAGTTGATACAATATGTTGTACATGAAGCCTGGAATTGTGTACATTCCTGGAATATATTAATTTGCAGGCATGCTTAAAAGAGAGATAGGGTTTGATAAAATCAAAAACCCTGAAAATGAAGAAAAAAAAGAGGCAATTATTTTATACAGATAGAACCAAGACACTATCTCCTCATTAATAACAAAACCTCAGTCCAAAAATCATATATACAAATTCTAGAAGTCGAAAGTTGAAAATTTCTAAAATGGAACCAAGCCCTTTTCAAAAGAACAAATTTAGTAAAAACGAGGGTGAAGAAAGTTATCTTATAAAAATTTCCACATACCGTGTTAGAAAGGAATGACTCCGAGTCCTGAGCAGTGAGACTGAGGAATTTCTCTTTTGCTGCAGGTTGTAGTGGTTTAGTAAAAACGAGGGTGAAGAAAGTTATCTTATCAAAATTTCCACATACCGTGTTAGCAAGGAATGACTCCGAGTCCTGAGCAGTGAGATTGAGGAATTGCTCTTTTGCTGTAGGTTGCAGTTCTCTTCTCCAACACAATGAAAAGAAAATTCTTAGCTCTGGAGTCTGAAGCCCGAGTCACAACTTGGAAGTTGGTAAGGAAAATTATCAGGGTTGTTGCCAGTTGGCTTGGAGTTCGCAGCCTCATTAATTTTCTTTAATGCATTTCCTTCAATGCTGCAGTTGTCACTGGCCAGCAACCTTTACAATAAAATTTATTAGACCCGTCACACTACGAGGAAAATTTGACATGATCACTGATCATTGATTTCTTATTGTGATAAAAAATATTGGAGATTTACTATCCTATTTTAAAGTTTCATTTTTTTTTAAATTGAAACCGCCATCAGTATACCGACGCCTTGTAAGCGTCGCTCTTCTGACATTTTGAACGATGTCTTGTGACGTCCGTCGATATTGCAACAGTTCTAGAAACGTTGGAAGAGAGTCATCACAAAGACGTCGGAATGGCGACGTTCAAAATTTCGGACTACATTTCGTCGGAATTGCGACAGTTCTTCCTAGCATCGATATTGCGACGCTTCTGGAAAGCGTGAGTCTTGTGACACTTTTGAAATACGTTGGTCTTCTGACACTTTTGTACGGCGTCGGAATTGTGACAGTTTAGACACGTCAGGAGAGCGACAGTATAAAGACATCGGAAGAGTGACGTTCAAAACGTCGGACGAAATTTCGTCGAAATGGCGACACTTTACAAACGTCGGAAGAGCGACGTTAAAAACATCGGACCAAATTTCGTCGGAATGGTGACACTTTACAAACGTCAGTTTGGGAAACATCGAAGGAGCGACGTGTGTTTGGAAGCGACAGAAAAGGTGTAGGTAGTGCGACACTTTGTACATGCGTCGGAATTGCGACCGCATGACAAACCACATTTTTCTCGTCCTCGAACTGTCGCTCTTGCGACGACTATGTGTCGGAATAGTGATGATTTGGCCGTCGGAAATTGCGCCAAATTGTCTAGTGTTGTTATCTTCTTGAACATGTCAGACTTATTCTTAAATTTTTAATAATTGTCCCTCAACAGCCTTGAATTGCTCAGAACCTCTCTTTAATTTTAGCTGAGAAAAATTGTGCTACAACAAGACCTAAGAGATCCTAGACATATTTTAGCTACTGGCATTGTTGATGATCCCACAAGGTTGTATAAGTTTGAAAACTTTGGGTCATCATGTCTTCCCTCCATTTTTGTCATTGATAATGATGAAGTGAGCAAACTTTGGCATGAGCGATTTGGTCACTTAAACTATCCCTATCTTCAAATCTATTTAAAGAAAATATGGTGATAGGTCTTCCTATGGTATCTTGCTCAGATGGTGTTTGTTCCCGTTGAGTGCTCATAAAACATCATCGGGACCATTTTGACAAACGTGCCTCTTGGCACGCTTTAGCCCCTTTGCAGCTTGTGCAAAGTGATTTATGTGGTCCACTTCTAGTTCTTTCTTTCTCTGGCTACAATTACTTCGTAACTTTCATTGATGATTTTTCCAGACGCACTTGGGTATACTTTTTAAAAATCAAGAGTGGAGTTTTTAACATGTTCTTGGCCTTTAAGACCTTTGTTGAGAAGCAATCTAAACATCAAATTCTTAAGTTAAGATCAGACAATGGGGTAGAATATGTTAACAACAAAATTTTCAATGTTTGCACTGAGCATGACATTCAATTTCAATATATTGTTCCATGTAATCCACAACAAAATGGTGTAGCTGAAAAGAATAATCGCACCTTAAAAGAAATGGCTAATTGTATGCTTCAATCTAAAGGACTTAGTCTTAATTTTTGGGCAGAAAAAATTAACTGTGAAAATTACATAGTAAATCGCACTCCTACTAAGGTTTTAAGGAATATAACTCCAAAAGAAGCTTGGAGCTCAATCAAACCAGGTGTAAGTCACTTTCGTGTTTTTGGAAGTGAAGCTTGGGCCTATATTCCAGATGCGAAAAATAAAGCCTTAGAACCTAAGAGTGAAAAATGCATTTTTTTTGGATATTCTGAAGATGTCAGAGGATACATAATTCTTCAACCAAAATCCAAAAATTTAATCATTAGAAGAGATGTAAATTTTTATCAAAATATATCGGCTTGCGAGCCTAGTTCGGTGGGTATGCCACCATTGGCCTGCGAGCCTAATTCGGCATATGTGCCACCTCTCTTTATCTCTTCTATTTTTGACAACATTCCTTCTAGTTCAGATGATGACAATGAGGATGAAAATCCTCCTCCACCTCCTCAAGATCTTCCTTCAGCTCCACAACTTCCAATATGGGTCTTCTCTACTCGGGATGTAGCAGGTTCTCTTGCAGCTGACCATATAGATCAACGTCGTACACGTTCTCAGTTCAAAAGAGCCTCTTCCTTATTGGCTCAAGTTCCAAAAAATCCTGCTCCGGACACCTTTGAAGAAGATTTAGGTCATCTAGATTGGGATGCAACTATGAATGAATAATATTGTTCCTTATTGGCAAAGAATACTTGGGATCTTGTTACTCTTCCAAAGGGAAGAAAACTTGTGAGATGCAAATGGGTTTACAAAACAAAGTTTGGACCAGATGGAAAAGTGGATAAACATAAAGCTTGTCTTTTTGCTAAAGGATTTTCACAAGTTGAAGGCATAGACTATACTGAAACCTTCTCCCCTGTTGCCAAAATGAATTTTATACGCCTTTTTCTTTCCCTTGTTTCCTCCTTTAAATGGGAAGAGATGGATGTTAAATCGACCTTCTTACATGGGGGTTTGCATGAAGAAATCTACATGGAACAACCCCCTGACTTTATCCAAAATGACTCTAGCCCTATTTGTCACCTTAGGAAGTCTCTCTATGGTCTCAAACAAGTTCCTCAGGCTTGGTATGCCAAAATGGATAGCTTTCTCTTAGATAATGGCTTTTCTAGATGTCATTCTAACAATGCTGTCTACACCAAGAAAGTCAGTAAGTCCTTAATCATCCTTTTTATTTATGTTTATGATATTATCCTTACTGGTAGTGATCCCAACCATATAAACCATGTGAATTCTAGCCTCAAAAAGAAGTTTGAAATGACAGACTTAGGACACTTGAATTATTTCCTTGGTCTTCAAGTCTTGCAATCCAAAGAAGGTATTATCCTTTCTCAGTCCAAGTATGACTTTGATCTTCTATGCCACTTTCACATGGAAGACTATAAGTTAGTCCCTTCTCCCTTGTAGTCTGGAGTCAATCTTTTAGTCATTTGTACTTCCCCTGAAGTTGATGCTACCTTATACTGTCAACTTGTTGGTAAACTTATATATCTAACCCATACCCATCCTCACATTTCCTTTGTCGTTGGTCTTGTTGCTCGGTTTATGCACCAATCCCATGAAAGTCACTAGTGTTGGGGTTCCCGTGTTTTGGCCATATTGGCAAGACCAAAAGACGAGACAACATCAGAACCACTTTCAGACCTTAGGATCTAGCCCTCCTAGGTCCAGAGAGGGATCTCTCTATATGAATCAAAGGTATATGTCTTTGGGGCTCAAGTTTAAGATATTAGGCTAGTTATAGGTGCAGCGTTTGTTTGTTTGATTTGAGTTTGGTTGCTGGGAATCAAGAAGGAAGGTTTCAGAATGAGACAAGGCTGAGCAAAAAGGAATATAGGCAAGGGAGAAATAACCCAGAGAATACCAAGTCCATTGGGCAATGGAGTCAAGAAAGGATTTACTCGCTATTCAACATGCAAGCTTTCAGTTGGGCTAGTCATCTAAAGCCTTGGATCCTAAAGTGATAGGGTGGTATGGAACATTAAGGACTGAAGGTGAGAGAAGGAAAACCATCCAACGCTGTCTATAGATCAGGTCAGAGGTCATTTAACTCCAGACCTGCTTGGACAAAATCAGAGGTAGCACGAGGGAACTTAGAAGGGCTTAATGGAATGGAAAGATCCTAGTGAAGCAGAGGAAAAGCTCTAAACCTCCCAGTGTTCTCAATGCATTCAACTAAATCCTAACAAGCATGGCTAAAAACAGATTCCATTAATTCATACATCAGCTAGTAGGCAATATCATCCACTACACTGGTTAAATCAATAGAAATCAATCCTTAGATAACACATTAGCAGAAAAACATTGAAGGAAACGAGAGCAGAAGAAAAGGGTACCTATCAAGGGTAAATCCTTTACCAGATTTTTGATGCAAGCTAGAAGAACTGAAATGGAATGAATTAAACACAGAGATAGAAAAACATCACCGTAGCCTTAGATCAGGATCCAATGAAATGTGCTTATCATATTAAACATTGACACCAATCAGGTACAACATAGCCAATAGCTTGATCATTCAGTCTGAATACATCTCACTCAGCCTATCTTACAATTATACACAGAGAGCTTGTCTCAAGAGAAGCTGCTTACAATTCTCTGATATCTCATCAATAACCATTACAATATTTTCTCATGCGCTTCATAGCTGAGGAGAAGTAGAAGAGGTAGGTGAAGAACTAAATGATGTATTAAACTCATGAAAAGAAAGAGGGCCGAAGCCCATTCTGTTTGAATGCTGAGTATTTAATCTCTGTCATCCCTTTTCTGAAAGAGTGATCTTCCCTGGATATGACTTTGACATATTTCGGCTGTGGTGATCTGCTGTACTTATGGTGCATAAACAAAGGGCAAATGAACTACTGAGAATTCTGCTATATAAATGCTCTGAACTGTTGCTAGGGTGGAAATTCCTTCAGGGACACGTTTTTGAATGAAAGTTGTATGGGCGCCCTGTACTTGAAGAAAAACATCTCTGCTACTGTAGAAAACCCTGATAGTATTGTTTCCCGTGTATCGAACTTCTGATTGATCTTCGGGGTTTTCAAACTGGATTAAGCCTTTGAAATCTCCCATTTAATGCTTTAACTCTTTGATTTCCTCGTTGATTTCTCTTTTCTGCTCCTACAGTTACCTCTGACCGTGAACCCTGTGTTCAAAGGCTCTTAAGATGATTGACAGAGTTTTAACCCTGTCCTTTGCTTTCAAACACATCGAAAATCTCCCTGGGCCCTTTCTTCATTAAATGTATCTCTGGTACACGGCCTTTTCTTGCGTATCTGCCACTGTGACAGAAACCATGAGCCGTGGCGGCTCTCTGCGCCCAAAAACCTGCAAAACAGCAATTTTTCAAGAAAACCATGGATGGGAGTGATGGAAGCAGTGAGGACGATGAAAACGGCTATGCGAATGATGAAATGGAGGGAAATTCGCAGAGAAATGGTGAAGAAATGCTCTGGTGGAGGTTGGCGGTCTGCGGAGTGAAATATGAATGAAAAACCTTAAAGACACGAAAAAGAACCAATTATATGTAATGAAATGGTGATTGTATGATGAATGCATGTGGGGATGACGTGGCGATGAACGGGCGGTAGCAGAATATTCAACATTGGGGAAGATGAATCTGGGTCGTCGATCGTGGCAGAGATCAACGGCGGAAAACACGTTGGGGGGTGGTAGACGGTGGGCCATGGGTACGGCGATCGGAGGTTAAACTGTGCGTAGCTTCGAAGAGCGGCAGCCGTTGGATGGGGTGCTCCAGATCTAACGGTCCTCGACAATATCGTTGGGCGTCTTAAGTCGAAAGTTAATGCACAATGGGGTGGTGGTTTTTGAATCGTACAGGAGCCACGCATCAGGTGATGAGTGGAATCGCTGGGCTATCGGGGAAAACTGCCCACCGCGCAAAGGCGGTGCGATAGAAACCGGCGGGTTTGGAATAGTTGTATGGGGACCACCGGCATCGGATGCACTGCGGACCATCAGATCATCATGAAAATGGACGTCGATGGCGCGTTATGGAAAATGCACGGGGAAGATGTGGGCGTTGAAGATTTAATGACCACCGTCCGATCAACTGAGATCAACGGCTGAGGTTGCACCCGATAAAACATTGCGATAGGCACCTTTGGAGCTGGCAGGTGGTTCCAGCATGGGGTTACATGGGGAAAAAGGTGCGGGGGCTTATGCTGGAGGGGGCTAGGGCTATTAAAAAGTGGAAAATGGGTTTTTAAGCCATTTTAATGCATTTTCGGGCCAACAAAGGGTAACGGTAAGTAAAGGAAGGGGGTTTAGGCATAGACAAGGGGCAGAGTGAGATATAAGAGGGATTTCGAGGGGATTTAAGAGGTTAATGGGGGGAAAGAGAGGGGAAAAGGGGAACCTTGACACAGAGGAGAAGGGGTAAAGATGTGCCTTTTGAGAAGCAGAAATTTATAACCAGTGAGGCTTTAGATGGGAAATCAGCAGAGGGGATTTCACTAGAAAGCAAAGGCTTGCAGAAGACTTCAAGGATGATGTTTCTTCAAGGGAGATGCATCCCTCGAAGGCTCCAAAACTAATATAGCCCCCAGCTTGCTTGTCAAGAATTTCATAGGGGGGCTAACAACTGGAAAGCATCTAAGAGAATACTTTGATATATTCGAGGTACAATTAAATTCAAGATTCATTACAGTGCATGAGAATCTCCATTGTTGATTGGTTTCACTGATTGTGATTGGGTTAGGGACCCTGATGATCGAAATTCTACTGTAGGTTATGTATTCACTCTTGGTTCAGGACCTATTACATGGTCTTGTAAGAAAAATAATGTCATCTCTCTTTCTTCAGCAGAAGTAGAGTATCGTGGTGCAATTGAAGCCAGCAAGGAAGCCTTGTGGCTTCATCAAATCCTTTCTAAATTCGGTCTTCATCAACAACATCCAACTGCACTTTGGTGTGATAATCAAAGTGTCATTCACCTATGCAAAGATCCAGTTCATCATCAACGCATGAAACACATTGAGCTATAGATACACATCATCAAAAATCTCATTCCTGATCATGTTATTGAATTGTAGTATTATTCAACCAATGATCAAGTTGTTGATATGTTTACAAAGGCTCTCACAGAAGTGAAGCTTACCAAATTTCGATCTATGCTTGGAGTTCATGAAAGTTATCATTAAGGGGGGATAGGCTCTAATTCCTCATTCCTTCTCATATTGCGTCACCTTTGTAAATCCTTCAATCCTATCCCTAGTTGTTCTTAAGGGGGGGTGTTAGGATAATATTCTGACACATAGGAAATAGCCTTCTATTGTGTCACCTTTGTAAATCCTTCAATCCTATCCCAAGTTTTTCTTAATGGGGATGTTAGGATATTTCGACACATAGGAAATAGTTAAGTATAACTTGGTCTAGTGTAGAGTTAGGTAAAGTGTGTTTATTTACTATGTACATTTGTAACTTATAATCCGAAGGTCACGATATGTAGTGATCTGATGGTTCATTCTCTCCTCAGTATTACTGACACTTGATCTGTGGCTTAACACCCGATTGGTCCATGACCTCTATTTAAATAACATGGAGGATCATTTGTCTCGTAACCATTTATGAGAGAAGCTTATGTAAATTTTCTTTCTTTATATTAATAAATTACCTAAAGTGGTCGCATTGGCTCAAGCCATGGATTGTTTCCCTCTTCGAGGGTTTTAACCACATCAAATACTAGTGTACTGATCTGTGATATAATTGTGAGCAAGGACCTTTGGTGTTTGATCTAAGGAACTTACCCTATAATTCCTACAAAAGTCAATGAGTCAACGCTGCTAGAAATGAACATTGAATCTGCAGGAGCAATGGAAAAACTATGAGTTGGGATTACCAACGATTTTGAAGAAGGTTGAGAAGGTGCCATTCCCAAGACTGGTTCTGAAGAGGGTTGATCCGAAGATAATTCCGAGGTCGATTCTGAAAAATTCTGACTTACCTAAGAGCTAAGGGTAGAGATCTAACTACAAAATATATTAACTATAAAAGACATATTTTAATGCATAAAACATGATTTATGAATAAATATCTCAATGTCAAATACGTATATATTATATATGGTTTATAATGAATTGCTTATATATTATATAAATTAATTGTAAAAATAAATTGTTATGGTTAAAATATTTGAAGTACTGTGGCTATCTTACATTTTTCTCTTCAAATATACTTTCAATTGATTTTGTTTAAAATATAATGTAGATTTATTGGAATTGTAAATCTAAACTATGTACTCTACACAATAGAAGTGGATAAAGAGACTTTCAAGACATTGAATCTATTTTAGCATTTTAGCAATTAAAAATATGAATTCAAATATGAAACATTACACATGGTCTCTATGCAGAGAGAGAAACAATATAGATACATCATAATCATATACATATCAAGCATCAAGAGGGATCAAATATCTTGACATGTAAATATTTTTCCACTCTAAAAGAATTAGACATCAAGAAATTTGATCCCTCTCAGCATTTGCTAAATCCATGTTGAGATTAACCTATACTAATTTAGTTAATTTTTATGATTTTTGTAATTTCAACAATGTAAAATACATCATAAATTAATTTTTTTTATTCTTATTATATATTTATCTACATTATAAAGTTTTACTAAAACATTTATATATACTATACAAATAACATGTTTTCTTTACTCAATTAAACCTATTTTCATCTCAAATTTGTTCTTCAATCAATTCACACCATGTAAAAAGGGTTAAAACCCATAACTATGTCTATTCACTTGTGTGATTTCTGTTTATGAATGTCTACCGCATGCACCACATGAAGACGACTCCTCTAGTCATAGGCATGATGTACTTATATGCGCTGATATGGTGTTCAATCATGTAAACTATACCTTATTAACACACATCTTCTAGTCACAGACGTGAGAAATCACTAAATATGCATGCCTACTTTCGTCATATATACTGTAGTTAAGTTGTTTATGCCTTCAAAAATCATTGGATTCCTTTGTTCATAAAAGGAAACACTTTCTTTATGCCTCAAAAATTTGAAGTGTATTTTAAATGTCTCGCCACATTAAGAAATCCTAAAGCTATACTGTCTCTAAATTTTGGATTCGGATTATAACTTTCCAAAAGGTTTTTTTGAATAAACCATATAATAAGCCATGCAGGGCATACCTTTTCTACGCTGGTGGCCCCTTCAACAAAGATTGCATTATTGGAATAGTCCACGCAGGGATTATGTGAGGAATTTTGATATTTTTTGGATATCTGGCAGCCTAATCGTTGAACAGAACCTTTGAAAAAAGAAGCAGAGGACAAAAGGTTTCTATTACAATGATAGTAATCGATTACGAGACTTATCCCAAACCCATCGATGGTTCTCAACTTCTTATGGCTGCTTCAACTTCTTATCGGTGGTCCATATAGAGTTGTTTAAATTTTAAAATCTCAATTAACTAAGTCAAGTGCGAGAGAGTTTGAGTTTTATTTTTGGAGTTGTCTACCTAGCATATAGAATAGTCGAGAAGGCAGTTTTTGTCAGAATCCGGTAAAATAAAATTCAAAAAATCAGGTAGTTGGAGTGTTTGAATTGTTGGAATTTCTGAGTATTGATGGACAGAGATGGCAGAGATGGCACACAAGAAACTATTTCATTAAACTTAAAAATCTATTACAAATTGATTCTTCCACCTCTGAGGGATTACACGAATGGAACTGCATCACACGCAGTGTCCTTCAAAATTTTCTCTGTCTCTTGCAAAAAAAAATTTGCACACACAGTGCTTCATTGCTCTGTTCTTCACCTTACTGTTTTTTTTCCTTCGAGCACACTTTGATTAGACACTATTTTGCCTTCGAGCACTTTTACTTTTATATGGCATAACGTATAAATAAAAACAAACTATTGAAATTATATATTATCAACTTTGAAAAGTTTATAATATATATATTAACTCTATATATATGTATATCCAAAGTCAAAAGACTTTTACCTACGACATTAAAAAAACATAAAAAAATGTTAAGATAAGGTTTTAAACCTTAATACATTTGTCGCATGACATAAATTTTAAACCAATGTTCAACAACCTTTGCAGCAGATTCCAAACTGAAATTAAACTCTATTGTAAATTTTATTGCATACCAATTTTCCCTGACATCATCAGGGTCCAAACTTGTACGATCGCTCTGTGATTGGTCGGTGGTGGGACCCTCAGACTTCAAACCAAAAATTGAGCTCTAATTCATAAAATTATCGCATACCAATCAGGCTCCATGACATAAGCCTAAAATCTGTGCAATAAACCATGATTGGTCCATGCATCCTGTTGACTTGGCAGTGGGTCCAATTCCTTTCAATGACGAAAGACTGGTGACGAGGCTCGAAGCTTGTGCAGTAGCCATTTGATTGGCTCTCCGAATGGTGACATGGATTTGTGGGCTCCCCCATCATTCATGTGGGCTCGTTCAAAAAATCAAACAATGCGCAAAATATTTATGGTGGTTGGTGTAGATATTAAGAGGCGAGGGTTGCGTGGTTCAGAATCACAACTCCTTTAAAGCATTCACAGGAAAATGTTTGTGGCCATTATCAACCAAAATATAACCTTGCAGGCTTTCAAAATTGATGTTAAATGAAAAGTGAAGTGCACTCAACCAAAAAATTATGCCCCTACTGTACTCCTTCATTCTTTGTGCAGGGTAGGAGTTGAATTTAAAAAATCAACACTCCCCCTTAAATTCAACTGTTGGGTTTTCTTCCATACCCAAACACTTCCTTAGATAATTAAAACTCTTTTTCCCCAATGGTTTTTTCAAAATGTCTGCAAACTGTTCCTCTGTTCTACAATTTTTGAAAATAATTTCACCATTGTTCACTGCTGATGTAGTTATACTTGGCATCAATGTGTTTCATTCTTTTATGAAACAATGAATTCTTTGACAATGCTATAGCTGAGCTATTGTCACAATAAATTGTTGTGCCTTTTACCTGTTCATGACACAAACTCCTCAACATTCTTCTCATCCGAACTGCTTGACATGCTGCTGTTGTAGCTGCCACGTACTCTACCTCTGTTGTAGATAAAGCCACAATTGGTTGTTTTTTAGAAGCCCATGAAATAGCTCCTGAAACCATATGAAAAACATAACCAGAGGTGCTTTTCCTGTCATCTATACTTCCAGCCCAATCATTGTCAGTATATCCAATCAATTCAGAATTTTCCAAAGTGGTATATAAAATTCCATACCTCTTTGTTCCTTTCACATACCTCAGAATTATTTTTGCTTCTTTCCAATGTGCCTCCTTTGGCCTTTCCATAAATATGGAAATTAAACTTACAGCATGCATAATTTCTGGCCTAGTTGCAGTCAAATACATGAGGCTGCCAACTATGCTCTTGTACAAACTTGGATCAAAATCCTTGTTGTTGTCCTCTTTGCTTAACTTCAATCCCATCACTGTAGGAGTAATTGTTGCCTTGCAATCCTGCATGTTAAATCTTTCCAAAACTTCATTTACATATTTAGCTTGAGATATAAAAATATTATTTTAATTTTACTCTACTTCTATTCCTAAGAAGTATTTCAGTAATCCCATATCAGTCATCTCAATTCATCCTTCATGATTGTTTTAAAATTCTCAATGAGGTAAGCATCATTACTTGTAAAAATCACATCATGAACATATAAAACAACAATCAACATCTTACCATCTTTCTCCTTGATGTATAATGTGGGTTCTCCTTCACATTTCTCAAACCCATTTTCCAGTAGATAGGCATCTATCCTACTGTACTATGCTCTTGGTGCTTGTTTCAGCCCACAAAGAGCTTTTTTCAATCTGCAAACTTTGTGCTCTTGGCCTTTTTTCTCATAGCCCAGAGGTTGTTCAACATAAACCTCTTCCATCAGTATTCCATTTAGGAATGCTGATTTCACATCCATTTGGTAAAATTTCCACTTGTGTTGCACTGCTATGAACAACACTACTCTTACTGTTTCCATTCTTGCAACCGATGCAAATGTTTCCTCATAATCTCTTCCTTGTTGCTGCTTATAGCCTTTGACGACAAGTCTGGCCTTGTGCCTTTCAATCTTACCTTCAACATTTCTCTTGGTTTTATAAACCCATTTCAATCCAATAACTTCTTTGCCTTTTGGGAGATCAACCAATTCCCATGTTTTGTTCTTCTCTATAGCATTCATTTCTTCATCCATAGCATCTATCCATTTCTTATATTTTACTGCTTCTTCAAAATGAATAGGATCTTCAACATTACAATATAATGCAAATAAAGAGTTCATAACTTCATTTGATGTCTCTTTCTCATAGATATCATTCAAACTTCTGAATCTGGTTCCTCTTTCACTTGGTGTACTTGTGCTTGTAGAAGCACTCAAATATGCTCCTTGTGGTGTGCTTAGAGAAGCACTATCATCACTTCTCAAAGGTGTTCTCATACCTACTTGTGGCGTCCCTTGCTGTCTTTTTGTTGGTGGAGGTGGTGCTGCTATTGAGAGATTCATTTCAGCCATCTCTTCCTCATTATTATCATGAGACAAACAACTCTTCACATTGATTGTTTTCTCAATGCTTCCATCCCAAGCTTCTTCCTCAATGAACTGCACATCTCTACTTATAAAAAAACTCTTGGTGGATGGGTTATACAACCTGTATGCCTTGGATTCTTCACTGTATACAATAAATATGCACTTCTCCCCCTTACTGTCCAACTTCTTCGTTTGGTGATCTGGAATGTGTGCATAAGCCACACAACCAAAAACTCTCATGCGAGTGACACCTTGTTTTATGCCGCTCCATGCTTCTTCAGGAACTCTGTTCATTACAAATTTGGTTGGGCATGTATTCAAGATGTATGCTGCACAATGTACAACTTCAGCCCAATATTCATTTGGCAAATGTTTTTCCTTCAGCATACTTCTTACCATATCCATGATGGTCTTATTTTTCCTTTCAGCAACTCCATTTTGCTGCGGTGTGTACCTTGCTGTAAATTTCTTGTGTATGCCATTTTCTCTGCAAAAACACAGAAATTATTTGGAGATATACTCACCTCCTCTATCAGGTCTTAAGACTTTAATATGCTGCCCCCTTTGTTTCTCAGCAAGTGCCTTTAAGTGGCAGAATTTCTCAAACACTTCACTTTTATATTTCAGGAAATAAACCCAAGTTTTTCTTATGTAATCATCAATAAAAGTCAGCATATAATGGTTGCTTGCTAGTGATGGTGTTTGCATTGGTCCATACAAATCTGAATGAACAATTTCTAAGGGTGCCTTTGCCCTTATGCTCTTTCCTGATGGAAATATTTGTCTGTGTTGTTTGCCCAAGATGCAGCCTTCACATAGGCTGTCTGGTTTCTCAATCAATGGTAATCCCTTTACAATTCCTTTCTTGTGCAACAAATTCAAACCTCCAAAATTGAGATGTCCAAATCTCAAGTGCCATAACCAATTTTCATCTTTTGCTTCTCTTTGGAATGTCTCTTTTGTCACTGCTGCCATTTCAGCTCCTTTCTTCAAATCTGCTCTCATTTTGAGAGGGAACATTTTGTTCCTTGTCATTTTCACTTGTGTAATGCATTTCTTGCTTGGTGGTTTATCCATGATGGTGCATACATCATCTTCAAAGAAAAAGTTTTACCACTTTTGAATGAGCTATCCAATGCTCAAGAGGTTACACTTCATACCAGGCACATAGTATACATCAGATATGGATTTTCCTTCTCCTTTCTTTGTCAAAGCATTCACTCTTCCTTTTGCCATGACAGAGACTTTACTGTCTGTCCCCAATGTTACTTGAGACTTTACATTTTCATCTAACATGGAAAACATGGAAATGTTTCCAGTCATATGGTTGCTACATCCTGAATCTAGAAACCATATATCTTCATTCTTTTCCTTAGCCATATTACATGCTAAAAATATTTTTTCTTGACTAATATTTTCCTTGGTAAAATTAGCACTCGGTCTATTACCAATGTCACTCTGTTTCTTCCTATATTCATTGGCATAATGGCCATACTTTTTACAGTAATGACATCGGACTTGGGATTTATCGTACTTTTGTCCATGTGCTTGATTTTGTCCACCTTGCTGGCTGCTACCTTGGCCTGGGTTCTGATTTTGATTGTTGCCCCTTCCACTAGTATTTGTAGGGCTGTTTCTTCCTCCTCTGTTTTGGCTTATGCCTCTTCCTTTTTCTCTGTAGTTTCCTCTGCCTTGACCTATTCATATTCCAAAGGACATTTGGGTCTTGAAGGCATGCTCCAAAGATGAGTTTGTTGTTCTTCTCAATCTTTGTTCATGTGTCATAAATGATACATGTAGCTCATCAACTGTAAACTTTGAGAGATCCTTATGTCTCTTCAATGGTTGTGACTATTACATCAAACCTTGAGGGTAAGCTCCTCAATACTTTCTCCACTATCCTTCTTTTTTCAAGTGTTTCTCCATGATACCTTATCTGGGTAATCAACCCAATCACATGTGTGAGAAATGAGTCTATGTTATCAGACTCTTTCATTCAGAGAGTTTCAAAGTCTCTCCTTAGCAATTGTAGCTTTGTTGTCTTCACCTTCTCCATACCTTGATAGGCAATTTTGAGGGTATCCCATGCATCCTTGGACCTCTTAGCTGCTGCTATCCTTGGAAACACACTTTCATGCATTGCTTGATAGAGATAGAAGAGGGATTTTGAGTCCTTCTTCCTATTTCTCTTCAACAAATCCTTCTCTGCCGGTGTTAAGGCATTAAATGCATTTTCATCTGCTGGTTCTTCAAAACCATTTTCAACAAAATCCCATAAATCTTGAGAGGCAAACAAGGCTCTCATGGTGGTTTTCCAATAGTCATACTTCTTCCCATTAAACTGTGGGAGTTGAGTATTTCTAATACTCGTGCTTGTGCTGGCTCCTACCATTGCTAGCTCATTGAACTATGCTTCAAAAAACTTGACTGTTTTCTTCAACACACTGTCTCTCTTCTTGAGAGATAAACTCTGTCTTTAAAGAAAAACTTCTCTGGACTGCACTTTTTTTTAAAGAAACTCAAAACTCTGTTTTTGAGAAATACCTTGCTTTTGTTGAGCCCTCACTCTGCTAGTCAAAAGCTGCAACAAGCTCCTTCCTTAAGCTTCTTTGACAATCCTTCAAAGAGCCTGGACTAGCTCTGATACCACGTTGGAATTTCTGAGTATTCCAAAACACACAAAGGAATAAAATAATTCCTCCTCTCAACACAGAGATTAAAAAAACTTGTTGGACAGATATGGCACACAAGAAACTATTTCATTAAAATTAAAAATCTATTACAAACTGATTCTTCCTCCTCTAAGGGATTACAAGAATGGAACTGCTTCACATGCAACTGTCTCTTGCAAAACAAAATTTTCACACACAGTGCTTCACCACTTTGTTCTTCACCTTACTGTGTTTTTTCCTTCGGGCACTTTTACTTTTATATGGCATAACGTATAAATAAAAACAAACTATTGAAAATATATATTATAAACTTTGAAAAGGTTATAATATATATATATATATATATATATATATATATATATATATATCCAAAGTCATACTTTTACCACGTTAATACTATAAAATATAAAAGAGCGTTAATGTATAAGGTTTTAAACCTTAATACATTTGCCGCATGACATAAATTTTAAACCAATGTTCAACAACCTTTGCAGCGGATTCCAAACTGAAATTAAACTCTATTGCAAACTTTATCGCATACCAATTTTCCCTAACGTCATCAGGGTCCAAACCCATGCGATTGTTCTGTGATTGGTTGGCCATGGGACCCTCAGACTTCAAACCAAAAATTGAGCTCTAATTCATAAAATTATTGCTTACTAATTGGCCTCCATGACATAAGCCTAAAATTTTCACGATAAACAGTGATTGGTCCATGCGTCCTGTTGACTTGGCAGTGTGTCCAATTCCTTGCAACGACGAAAGACTGGTGACGAGGCTCGAAGCTTGAGCGAACTTTGTTCTGTTGTTGATCTTGCTGATAGGCCTTGGTGTTTCTGTCGTAAGAAGCTTCAAGGAAGAGAGGCTTCTTGTTGGTACCTTTGTTGGATGAAGATGTCTGCGACATAAATTTTTCCAGCAATCTTCTTTTGAGATCTCCTTTCGCCATTGCATGAATTTGTGCAAAAATCTTCAGCTCATCTTCATCTGATTGTGCCATTAAAACTTTGAGTTTTCCAGCAAATTCTTCTGCAAGTGATTCTTCAGATGAAAATTCAGGTTCAGAATCAGAAGAGCATCCACATTTACAATTATCAGAATCTGAACAATAACAATGAGCTTGTAATTCTTCAATAGAAGAACTGGAAGAAGATTCACTGCATGAATCTGAAGAATAATCTTCAGCTTGTTGAATGAATAGGCGGTGACAGTTTTCTGCCTTATGGAATGTAGATCCACATTTGCTACATTTATCCTCTGTTTTCACAACTGTCTTGCCTTTATTTTGTGGCTAAGATTTTCTGCCATGATTTTTCTTGGATTCATCACCATCAGAACACCGGTTTGCTGTGTGGCCTAGTTTTCCACATAACCAGCATATAAGTTGATTCATCTTGTCTCTTTTTTCTGATTTCAAATGAATATATGATGGCTTGTAGTAATGCGTATTAGGGACATAGTTATAATATCCCTTTCTTTTATAAGGCTGAGAGGATCGCCGTGAGGAAATTCTCCTCTTATTATTTCTGTTAATGAATTTTTATCTTTTCTGAGCCTTCTTTGCCTTTCTCTTAGATTTTCTCCTTTTGACTAAGGGATCATCAATAGTGATGCCATACTTACTGCAGAAAGATTTGCTATCAGGCAGTCTATGCATATTTTCTATTGATTTGTTCATTTTTGAACTAGTACATAAAGTGACCAGGACTTTAGTAATAGTTGCATATATTTCACCCCAAGTATATACTTCAAAAGGCAACTGGAATGATTCTTGCGGTTTAATAATATCAACTAACTTTGATGGCAATGCTGCAAGATATACTTGTTTCCACAAGAGGTTTTTAGGATCTTTCACCAAATAGATCTGCTGCATCCAATCTCTGTGAAAATCTTCATACTGGCTCATTTTCATGCATTTTAAATTCGTCAAAACAATTTGATTTTTATTTGAGACAATGGTCTCAGTACCACACCAATGTTCCATAATCATGGAAGTAACAGCACCAATCATGTTATTGATAGGTGTGCCATCAGGATGAAACATAATATCACCATTTTCATCTTTCAATACTTCTTCCTCCATCTTTTTAGTCAGAGCTGGAGATGACTCTAACTCCCACCATCTAGCCAATGTACTAGTGAAGCATTCGATAAGAGTTTTGCATGCTTCAACCTCAGACTTTCCTCCAACACACATTAATTTGTATTCAAACATCATTTGATCAATCATCTATCTGATTTGACCCATACTAAGATTATCAATGTTCCATTCTTTAGGGCTGTTGGGATAAAACAAATGGGTTGGTGGAAGATGACCCATGCAGGATATCTTGTGAACTGACTTTCTAGTGGCTCATACACAAGGAGAACTTGGGTCTCTGGCTTAGGCTCTTTGAACGAGGAAATGGTGATCTTTTCTCCTAAAGGGCTTTGTGGAATATTTTCTGCTCTAGACTTCTGGGAGGTCTGTCGAACTTCTTTTGGAAAGAGATGGGGAAACTTGTCAATAGGTTTGACAGGATTCTGTATATGGACACTCTTTATTCTGTGCAAATAGGAGGTTGGAACAGGTTTGTCTAGTTTAGAAGGATTAAGCTTATCAAAAAATTTAGACAAATTAGAAATAAGACCTCTGGTAGAAACAAATTCACTCATTATTCTATTCTCAACTTCTTCAATCCTACTTAAGGATTCTTTGGAATATGACTTAAATAATGAAGAATAAAATTGTACATTATTCAGGGCATTATTTACATCATTAACTGAGACTTGAACTCTGTCAAGCTGTTCCTTTACAAAGATTGTCTTGGCAACATTTCTTTCTAAGCCTGTGATGGCTGTATTTGTCCAGTTCAGTTGTTCACTGGCTTTCTATATTCTTCCATCAATGCCAAGTGCATTATCATCCTTTAAAACTAAGGGAATATCTTTTGCAGTGTTTTGTGCTTCCCCTAGGATGATGCCTTCGAAAGGGGAAAATTAGTAGATGTCTCAACTCTACTACCATCAAGGGCTGACCAAGAATGCTGAGAAGAAGAAGATGTTGTAGCATCAGTCATAAAAACATTTTTCAGATTGTTTATTTCTTTTCCATGAATAAAAATATATCCATGTGTTAGTTCTTTCCATATAATCTTTCCATTCTTCAGACAGTCTGATTTTTTCTTCACATGAGTGTGTAAGACCAAATGACTCGGCCTCAGGATGAGTATATATATCCCAGTTAAGCATCTGTTTCATCCACTGGGAATCAATTTTGTGCTTTTTGCACCCATCCATGATTGTGAAGAACTTGTGGATCTCTGTGACTGATGGTTTCTTGCAGTCAAATGGCAGATCCTTGAATCTTGATTCAAGGATCAGATCATTCGTCTTCTCAAGATATCCGAGACCATATCTTGGCATGTTTGGAGGTCTCATTCTACTGAACATCTCTATCAATCTAGGGTCTTCATTCTCAAGGGATGGTAATTCATGCATCATAAGAACATGGCCTGACTCATGAGGGAATGGTATGTCAGAGCATTTAGGATTGTGACAAGGATTTACAGAAGTGGAAGCTGGGGCTTCTCCTGTTCTAGGATTATGATTTTCATGAATAACCAGATATGCAAGACTACTGAGATTGACTAGGATTTTAAATTCCAGACATGAGACTTCAAGGGAATTAAAATTTACAATTTGGCTAACTCGAATAAAGAAATATGTTTACAGGAACTAGAAATAATACTAGAACAAGCCATATCTACAAAATATGGATTTCTGTACAAAGGGGATTTCTTACAAACTTCTTCAATCCTTCATCTGTCTATGGTAGATCTTCTTGGGAAGGACAGAGTGGCTAAGGATTGATCTTCTTGGATGTTGGGAGAAGTGATACATCTGGCAGAGATGGGCTTGGGGTTAGGAATGACCCAATTCTCTGGGAAGTTCAAATCTTCCCACTTGATGGCTTGATGTTCCACCTTTTGATTTTTAGAGTCGGTGAGAACAACAATGCTTGTCTTTGAATCTTTGCTGGGTGCATGGAGGACAGCCGGATAAAGGGTGTTTGTGTGTCTGAAACAACCCGTGGTCTATATGGCAATGTTATTTCTTTTCTTCTGCATATCAAACCCTGAAGTTTGGATCTGCAGTTGTAAGATCTTATCTATGGTCTCATCAAACACATAGATCGGAAAGTTTGGATAACAGTCGAACCAGACAAGACCATTAGACAAAGGGGCTACAATCCCTCCAATAATTGAATCAGTATAATTGTTATGTGTGAGATCTCTCACAGTGGCTAAGACATAGGTATCCAACCCTTGGTGTGTGAGAGCACTGATTCCAACTCTAATACAACCCAGATGCAAATATTTTGTATCTAACTTCCTGGCTTCTGCCTGAAGCTGCTTCGGATCTAAAAGGGGTATGGACTGTACACAATATGAGTTTTCTTGAATGGAACTGATAGACTCCTTAATAGAGATTCTAGTGGCAGCTTTAAGGTTAAAGGCTGACACATCAGCATAGACTTCAGATGAAAAGATCTTGGGGATTTTCCATCTTGTAGATGGTTCAATTTCTTCGTACAATAACTTAGATGAACTTAAGACTCTACTAGAAGCAATAGCAAACATATCCCCAAGGGGATCTTGTTCTGCTCTTTCTTTCTCATCTAATTCTTTGAAAGAAATTGACTTTCTGAAAGAGTCCATTATACTTCTTTAAATAAAGAGAATATGACTTTGAGTACTGACCTTTTCTCGAACTAGACTATCTTTCTGGCTCTAATACCAATTTTACACAGAGGCTTCAAAAAGCTTGCACTGCAACAACAACAACAGGCTGACTGGCCTTGTTGATTCTCTTCTCTGTCTTCGATCTCTCAAATTCCTTTACACAAACCCATGCACGAACCTACTCCAACTGTCTCGCACTAACGGCTTAAACATGGCCTCCTGCCTTCAATAGCCTTGGCGTCCCTGGGTGGTTTGGTGAACCTCTGGCGAACCTCAAGCTAATATGAGAGAGACAGATACTACCTCAGCAGACAATATAAAAGCTCAGAGTGACAAGTAATCAAATGCGGAAAAATTTCTCTTTATTGATTTCAGAAATTTATTACATAAATATTTTGGACACAAATTTATTTCTAGAGATCGAATGTATCAGCATTTAACAGTGATGGCTTCTCAATAAATGAGATAGCATTATGGAGGCTTCCTGGATGATTACAAACTCTGTCTAAGGAAATATAACACACAAAACTATGACACAGACTTGATCTAATGATCTGGCCACTTTAGGTTCTCACCAGTGTCGAGCACATTGATGTGCAGGCTTCTCATATCAACTACTAGACTTGAGACTGATCTCCGTGATGCAAGCAGATCGAGTTTAGAACTCACAGATGCAGAGTAGGAAGAACTCAAACTCCGACTCTAAACACACACACAAAGACTCAAAACAACCGATGCGGAAAGAATGAGCCTTACCCTTCTTATATAGGAAGAGAGTGGGGACAAACAATCAATTCAGATCTTTTACAGACAAAAACGTGGAGGAGGAATCATTGTTTTCGGGTAACATCGAAGTGACATCCGCACAGAGATTCCTTCATTCGGACTCAAGCAAGTGGGTGTGAGTGCTAAGTACAGAGTGGATGCCTTTTGGTACAGAAGGCCCACGAGGACTGTATAAAAAGAATATTTACATAGTGAAGCTTTTTACCGGAAAGCTCATGAGAAAACTGGTCACCTTAATCCCGTGACTGGGAGACAGTACACTGTGGATACTTTTCATTAGTGGAGTCCACGAGAACCACTTTCCGCCAGATCATCAAGCATTTTTATACCAAGAAATCTATACCTTTGGTATGTAGCATCATTCCAGGCCTTAGTATAGATTCTTCTTACAACCATTGGTCTGTTTAATATGATTTGGTGTTTGATTTTTGTCATAACCAGCCATTTATTATGCGTTCTGCTATGCTGCATTAAAGTTTGTGATTCTCCTATTTGGTGGAAATCGCAGACCTTTTGGCAAGGAGTGTGAAAACATTCTCCGATGCTGTTATCAATACACCAATCACATTGGGATTGAAAGAAGGATTCATAGGATACAGGATCCATTGCAGTATCATTAAGTCCATAATCCTCCCACCAATCTTGCAACCATTCTGGTTGTTGGTTTGCTTGCATGATCCATGTGGTGCCAAATTTAACCTTGGTATAGTGGGTCTCGTTCTTGCCATCCTTATTCATAAGATCCCACCATAATTTTTTATACCCTGAAAAATTATAAATGGTGTCTGGAAATAAGAAATCAGGATTGTTTCTAGGCCATTGATTAAAATGGGTCCAGGTCCATTCAGGGTTTCTTGTCCTATTTATGACCAAGTATTTATAATAGACTCTTTGTCTATCACTTCCTCCTCTTCATCTGACAGAAATATCAACAAAGTCATTTGCTAATGACTCTTCAGCTTCAAATGATGCTGCCATACTTCGAGAGTACACCATGTCATGTATCCATCTGCTACCTTTTGGGTACACTCTTCTTTCTAGTAAAAGATGCTGGAGATCCGTATGATTCTGGAGATTGGCATCTAGTACTTTTGTATTGCGGAGCTGCCAAGTAGGTCTCCATTCATCTCTGTATGCAACCCACTCTTTGTCATCAGGGATGGTTCTTAAAATTTCTCTCTGGTGTCCTTGATCCCATTTTGTCACGATCACCATGACTTGGTCTTTTTCCTGTTCTTGATGCTGGATAAATTCCTGGCTGAGAAAATCTAGCAAGTGGTTATTTACTCCCTTGATATGTTCAACTTTGAAATCAAAGTTAGCAAAGAGGGCTTGCCATCTGGCGAATTTGGCTTCGCCAGGTTTTTTGATGTCCTTTGTGAGGACTTTCACTAATGCTGAGGCATCAGTTCTCAGCAAAAAAGGTTTATTTAGAAGATGTATTGATAATTTATCAATACAGTTCCAGGCAGCCTTGACTTCTCTTTCTATAATAGAGTAATTTTTCTCTGTTTTATTCCATGTACCAGAAGCAAATTGAACTACTTGTTCTTCTTTATCTTCGTCATCCTTCTTCTACTTCAACACACCTCCCCATCCGATGTCACTAGCATCTGTTTCAACAATTTTGAAAAAAAATTCATCAGCAACATATAAAATAGGAAGGCGTTTTACCTTGGATTTAATATGTTTGACAGCTTCTGTATGTTTATCAGTCCAAGGTGAAGGATTTTTCCTCAATCTCTGATTCAGTAGAGATCTATCTGCAGCACAATCCTTATAAAAATTGCCAACAAAATTTAAACATCCTAAAAATCTCTGAAGTTGAGTCTTATCTAGGATGACGTCTAGGAACTTATCTGCAAAATCCACTGCATGACTTTGCAGGGCAATTTGTCCATTGTGGATTGTGTGCCCTAAAAATTTAATAGAGGTCTAGAAGATTTCCATCTTCTTCTTACTGAGTACCAAACCGTTCGGTTTGACCAACCTTGTAAAAATTTTCAAATGTTTAAAGTGGTCTTGGAGATTCTTTGAAAAAATGAGAATGTCATCAATATACACAAGCAACCAATCAGCATAAGGCTTGAATATAGAATCTAAAACCTTTTGAAACTTGGAGGGAGCATGCTTGAGACCAAAAGGCATGACATTCTATTCATAATGTCCAGCAGGAATGCTAAAAGCAGTTTTAAAATTATCCTTCTCAGCAATGGCAACCTGCCAGAAACCAGACTTAAGATCAAACTTTGAAAATACTTTTTCACCTGAGATCCTTCCCAACAGATCACCTTTGTGGGGAATCAGATAGGTGTCCTCTGCAAGAACAGAGTTCAGAGGTTTATAATTTATTACAAGCCTTGGGATGCCTCTTATCTGTTCTGATCTCTTATTGACATAGAATCCATAACAGTTCCATGGACTGCTGGATTCTCTAATCAACTTTCTGTTCAGCAGCTGATTTATTTCTTTCTCACAGAGGTCCCTGTATTCTTTATTCATTGGGATAGCTCTGGATTTGCATGGCCTGCTAGTATATTTAGTTTTGTATGGTAGTTCTACACTATGTTGTTTCCTATGCCAGAAGGCATTAGGTTCTTTTGAACAACGTTCATTTTCTATGATAGTTTTTATTTCAAAGATTTTTCTCTGAATTTCAAGAGAGCTCAGTTTTTCTTCTATATGGATAGTGGTTTTCAGGTCCTTGAGCTCAGTTAACTTATTTTCAGCGTTTTCCAGTTCCTAGATAGTCTGTATCATTGTAGAAACTCTGAGATTTGAGACATAAGGCATGTCTATTATTTTGGCTTTCCCATTTGAAGTGGGACAATTATAAAATAACCCGCTCTGTTGTTCTTCAATCTAATAGAGCCATGGGGTTCTACTGATGCTAGGAAAACATTCCCTAAAATACAATCAACAGGAATATCACCCACTGCAAATTTTAATTTTATGCAGTGGGTATCAAAACAAACAACAGCCTTAGGAACTTCGTACTGGAGGGTTTTCTCTCCTAACCCTATTATTTTTCTCCAGATGGTGACGTGGACTTTTTGGCTCCCCCATCATTCACATTGGCTCATTCAAAAATTCAAACAACATGTGAAAGATTTATGGTGGTTGGTGTAGATATTAAGAGGCGGGGGTTGCGTGGTTTAGAACCACAACTCCTTCAATGCATTCGCAAGAAAATGGCTACAACCATATCAACAAAAATATAACCTTGCGGGCTTTCAAAATCAATGTTAAATGAAGAGTGAAGTGCACTCAACGAAAAAATTTTGCACCTGTTGTACTTCTTCATTCTTTGTGTAGGGTAGGAGTTGAATTTAAAAATTCAACATGAATTGCATTTTTGATTGTGGAGATGGATTCAGCACTATGAAAACCCCTTAGGACACCTAAAATACTGAAGTTTAACAACTGTAAACAAAATTCTAATAAATCTTTGCCGGATTTTTTCAAAATCTTTGCCAGATTCTAAATCATTCTGTATGTTGGGAAGAGTACGGCTTTATTTTTAGTTAAGTGGAATTAATGTGTACAAAACGTTAAACACCCCTAACTAGATTCATTGTAATCATCATTTTTTTATTGGAATCATCAGTGTGAAAATTTTGGGAAATTTTCTTTCCAACCTGGCTGTGTATTATGCACATGTTTGAAAGGCCAGTGTGTTATGAAGGTTGTGCTAATAGAGGCATCGCTTCAAAGAGAGTGTATCAGAATGAATGTGAAATACTTCTGCCTCTACACGACACCGGAACGGAATAGTCTATAATGCTACTTTTCAGAATTGACATGACATCTTTGTGGATGGTAATACATGCATGCCATGGCATGCATGTATGAGGGATGGTCGGCTTTTTTTTCTTAATTTTCCGATGACCACCAAAATTCGATATTTCAGCCGTCACCCCAGACCATCCACGCAATTAAAACATTAAAGTATGGATAAACTACCATTGGAAAATTAAATTTTGAATTTTCAAAATGCCTCCCATAACTACATGAACTCTCTAAGAGCCAGGAATTTTATGGCCTGGATTTTTCTCAAACATAACGCCCCTTTTTCAATGGCTCCACTGTTTCCAGTACCCATAAGCTTTCCTTCCCTCTTAGATACTGATGGAGAGCTTAACTTTTAGAAGTGGACGGGAATAGATTTATAACACCATGGCAGCATGAATTTAATTAGGTATGTTTATTTTCTATTTTCAGATTTAATTCCATTTTGTGCATGAAACTAATCATTTAAGTCTTTTTGATGGTTGAAATGAAAAAATTGCAGGTTTTTCTGAAGTTCCCGGTTCATCCTTTTCAAAATCACCCAAGTGTGCAGCCCAACTGAAGCACCATGAAAAGTTTGCCATATAATCATGAACGGGAAGATTTTTTTCATATGGGCTTTTTGAAATACTTGCATTTATATTAGTGCACCGAAATGAGATAACTTTGAAAATCCATTGGAATAGTCACAAACCTCCACCACATTAATTATTCATATGTTTTAATGATTGTCAAATAACCATATTTATCCTATCTACGCACCTCGATCCCACGTAATTGTGGTGAAGTGAGGGAGACCATAATTGAGAATAATCAGCCCATATGACCGTGACCTTTTACTGCTATTAGACGTCAAGAGAAGGAAGTCAGCATTGCCGTGCTCCATAACTTTCATAGTTTCAGGCAACACTAGTTTTCTCCTTCAAAACTCTCACAGAAAGAGAGGTTCCACATCATTCCATAGCGAGATCTTCCAAGTTATAAGTAGGCTCCTAATTTTAGTATGACTCACTCTGAATCGGTCTCTTCCATTATGATTTCTCAAGAATGAACTTAGGTTGGCTAATAGTTTGATGTGGATTTATGCTTTATCTATGAAGTATAATGTTATATTTTCATGTGTGAGAGAGTCCAACCACATTTTACTTAAAAATTCATTGTTTGCACATAGTTTGTTGCAGATTTATATTTTAGCCTATAGAGAACAATGTTGTATTTTCATATGTGTGTGAGTAAAAATTCACTACCTTATTCTGTTATGAACTTTTCAGATGTGTAAGACTTCTTATTAGTAATTTCATGTAATATTTTTATGAAATGTACCATGGTTATTTAATTTTAGAATTGGTATTAATTTAGTTTCAAAAAAAATTGTAAGCTTAGTAGTTTCTTTCTACTTTCTATTAATATAAAAATCGGGCAAAATAAACACAAAAATTAGACCCCAACAGGAAACCATGTCTGTTGGCCATCTAAGTGCATTGTATGTCATCCAAAACATAAACTTCCTTAATCTCCTAAACAGAGTTTTAAGATAACTAATATCAAAGTTTGCTAATATTATTATTTACACAGTAATTAGATAATATTTACTCAATTAAAAATAAATATTAATTTAGTTAAAATTAAATAGCAATTTTAATTTTCTTAAAAATTATTAAATTAATTTTCAAATAAATATGGACTATTAATTTGATTTATTTATATTTTAATGGTGTAAAAAATTATTAATAAAATGAAAAAAAATATTTAATACTGAATTTTTATAAAATAGTTTATATGTGTTTGTGGATATATATTTTCTTAAATATATTTAGAAAAATAAGAGAGATTATTATTAATTCAAAAGCTCAAATTTTTTATATTTTGTCAAAATAAGTAGTTTGTAATATATTGTTTCATATTTGATTTTTTTTTAAATATAAATATTTATAAATAAGTCAAATCAAAATGTTGTTAAATATCAATTAATTAAGTTATATTGTGTTTTTTATTTTATTTTCAAAACTAAATTTTGATAATAAAAATGCTCGACACAAATCATTTTTAACATTGTAAGTTTTAGCCTGTGGGGGTTTGGGCTTGTGGCCAATGGACATTTTCTAAGGCATTCATGCTATTGTGAAGGTCACGAGTTCAAGTCTTGGATAAACCAAGGGTCATCATGGCAGGCATAGTGGACCCTCCTAGGAGTATAGGGGTAGCCAGTGGGATTCGACCCCATGTTACGCGAGTACGATATTGCTGCAATTGTCGATTCTCCTAGCACAAAAAAAAAACATTGTAAATTTTAATAATCTATCTTTTAAAGTGATTAACATTAATATGACAACCACAAGTTTGAGAATGTGCACTGGAATATCCTCATCAAATTAGTCCTTCTCTTAAGCATGCTAGGGGGGAAGAGGTTGACGACCTTGTCTCCTACTGCCCCATCTCGCTCTAGCTCTCTCTCACCATGATTATCAAAATGATGAAATTCCCTATGGTTCTCTGAAGTTGCATGTATCTCGCAGCAGCTCCAAACCACCAAAAATCGAATTCTCTCAACACCGAGAGAGTGACCAAAGGAAAGTCTGGTTCAATTATGCCTAACTCCAAGCTGTGCATTGGGCATAAATTCTCTGTCCTCAAGAGAGCTCATGAAATTACTACATTGAAAATGGCTTGAGGTGAGGTCCATTCCCAGCAAGTTGTCATGCAACGGGAAGATGTGTCAGGTACCTTGCATGATGATTATCGCATACACCCACATTCAAGAAGCTTTCTTTTTTATTGTTAATTTAAAGGAAACCCATTTTTATAATATATATAGGTGAATATATATATATATATATATATATACATATATATATATTCACCTCCAGAGAGGTGAAAATATAAATAAATGGTACTTCATGAAAATTGAATTGCCCTTCATGAAAATTGATGAATGCATCAATAGATATTCCCTTTGAAGGAATGAATCCATGAACAAATGGATTCCCCACTTTGTTTAGAAGTTTTTTCTTTGCAACCATATATCAATTGTGTGGATGTGCACTTGACTAGTACAACTACCCTGCCAGTGTAGTGCACCATACTTTAACCTTTGTCCTATTTTTTTTGCAGATTTTTCCAAACATATATGGTTGTAATATTTTTTTCTTTAGTTGAAGTAAAGGTATAACCATCTCATTTAGGGAACACCACTAAACTTCCCATGATTGGCATTAATAACCAACTTCCTGCAACTTCCGAGGAAATCCTCCTCCTTAGGTTTTGGAATGTATCCCAATATCTTAGCTAATTTTAATTTAATAAACATAGTTACATTATTTACACCATGGGAATTTTCCAAGGGATATCACACATTCAAAGTATTATTTTATAATTTTATAGGATCGTAACAAATATTTCATTCATGTATCTTGTTCAAGTAACTATAAACCACTTTCATTATCATGAAGGGATTTTAGATTTCTTCATTCCATAATGACAAATCTAGGTAGGGGTGATAAACATGTATTGTAGAACTCTTGATTTCTCTATTATGTACTTGCATTCTTAAAATGGGTGTGTACATGCTCAGGGGTAGCTTCTAGACTGTCGCATTTTTTAACAAGAGGTTGCACCACAAGAATGTCTTCATCAAGAAGTTGTTCACCAATCATCTTTCTAATTTCATCTACAACATAATCAGCTCCAAGAAATTTCATCATCATTTGATAATCCTAAAAAAATAATTCTAATGGAATATTCATTAAAGGTTCATCAATTGTGTTATAATTTAGATTCTCCTTTCCTTAAAATTTGCATATTGCTATACCTACCCTGGAATTTCCTCTTGATTCAATGATATTCTCTATGGGTTGTTTTTTCCTTATAAAATTATTTTCTAACAATAATGGTTCCCCATGTTTGAATGGATTGTAATTACAATGAGAAAAAAAAATTATTCCAATCACAAATAAAGATATAAATTGTATTGTAGTTACAAAATTATCCTACAATTACACAAGAAAATGAATTTTGTGTTCCTTGATGTGAAGTCACCAGTTCAATTCCCTGCCCCGATCTGGTGATATATTGGACATGATGAAGATGTAGTCCCACCAAGCTTCAAATAAATATATATATATATATATATATATATATATATATATATATATATAGAATTGGATTTCCCTATACAATGCTAATTTTTGATACATTCAATTCTATCAATTTAAAATTATTAATGTTGGATTTAATTTTCCAATAACTAATATCTCTTCATATTATTTTGAGACGCCATAAAAGAGAAAAATTTTAGTTTACAATATTTATAAGGGCTTCTCAAGAAACATTGTTCATAAAGGAATTTAATGGAAAAATGAAAGCTTAAGGATCAAGGCTTAGCATAAAGAAAACAACATTAAATATTGAAAGCATCCCAACATCCTCTCATGCTTGCAACTTTTAACAATATTTACATATCACAATGATATTATGATTTTCACCAACCTGATAATCATAATAATCAGGTAATCATATAATAAAGTAGTATGTTAGAATGACTCAAAAAAACAACCCAAAAATCCCACAAAAGTAACACAAAGATAAGATTGAAGATTATAGATGGAGATGTGCAATTAAGACACATTGTGCTAACATCTATCAAGTTTCCATCTTTCGATCATTGAGGGGAAGTCACATGGATTTATATTGGCCAACACATGGGATATATATTTTTCGTTTCGATTCCCTTCACTTCTCCACATCATAACATTTTATTGCTTCGAACAATTTGTTCTAGCGTATATCTTATACTACAATATTTTCTAAGTTTACTCCACAATAACATCATCACTAGTAAGCTAAATGGGGGTGATAATACCTTATATCTTATTGTTGAAGTAATAAACAACTAGCTATATTAAATAGTTTTTCTTCAATAGTAGCATTTAGAATTCAAGAGCTAAACTTTAGTTCTTAAGCATATCTTTTTAAAACTTGGAAACTTATTTTTATAATGATATGTTTTTAAATTAATTGAATTGTCTTTAAATTTGAATGTATGCACATCTTTCACTTTTGATATGTTAAGGGGAGTAAATTTAATTGAACAATTTAGAAGTTGCAAGATCTTTAGTATAATCTTTGCAATCAATCCATGACATTCAAATGCATAATTAGTTCGGATAATAAAGTTCTTTTGTTAGTAACATCTACATACAAAATAAATAGGTAAAACAATCCATTTGTTGATAACTTACGATCCTATGCTATCACAAAATGTAATTAATAATTTTTATTTTTTTTTGTAAATTTTGTAGGACCTATCTATTTTCTATTTTGTAAAGAGAAAGATTCTATACAAATTTCACATTTAATGGTAGCCTCAACCTACCTGAAGGAAACCAGGTCTGTTGGGCACCTCAGAGAGTTAAAAGCCAACCAAAATTGGTATTTTTTTTTCCTTCTACTATCAGCTAATATCCCTTTGCTATGTCCATAAAAACTACAAATAAAACATAGGCTATACTTAATGTCTTCAAAAAAAATACAAAACTAAATTTAACTAAGTGTTAACCATCTGAAGAATCTACAGGTGACTGGTCTTTGGCATTTGACCCTGGCATCTCATCTTGTTGCATGTTCAGGAGTTGTTGTTCAATCCTTCCTATTTGTGCATTTGCTTGTATTTGTGCCTTGGTCATTTCCCGCATATCCTATTTAATCTGCTGAAGCTCAAAAAGCATTGAAGGATTAACTTGCTTCTCTGGCATGCTCGACATCACCTTTGCTAAAACACATTTAATTTTTCAATATGTCTTGATATATTGTTGGAATAAAGAAAATCTTCCTCTGGTATTACTTGGGCCAGAGATAAAATCTATCCTTTCATTTTGTTCTTGAATATCCTCATCATCATCACTATCCCTTTCCCAACCCTATATAGCTTTATGAATATGCTTTGGAATCCCTATTTCATAAACATTTGCTATATTTTGGAAAGTCTCCTGATGACTCTTTCTTCCTCTTTTTCTTGGACCAGCTACCTGGGGTGGCTGCAACTTCCTTCCTTTGCCTTTTTTCATTCTGTCCCGAATGCTACTGTCTAAGCTTATAACTGAAAGGAACCCTGTATATCAAACAGTAGCAATAATATAAAGCTTAGGATCAATAATAAATTCCAAAAGTTTCTGATTTAGCTGAACAAAGGGGCAAGGTTTGCACTTTTCAATCATTTGGATGTCAACATACTGTCCCTTCTCTTTTCCAGAATACTTTTTCCATTGAGTGAACAATATAATGGTTTTCAGGATATTAAAAAAAGTATTCGCAAAATGATTTGTGTTTCGAATGACTCCAAGGACATGAGAATTAAGATAGTGATGATTCCTGGCCATCATTTTACCCACGCTGGGGAGGGATTTATGACAGCAGGTAAACGAAATTAGAAGGGGCTTCTCTTTATCCACGTAGGGGAGGAATTCATAATAGTAAGGAAAAAAATTTTGAAGGGGCTTTTCTTTACCCACGCAAGGGAAGGAATTATAACAGCAAGAAAACAAAATGCAGTTGGATTTCCTTTTAAACTTAGGATGAAGACTGAAAATTCGGAAAACACAAAGGAACCAAACATGGCTAAGAACTTGAAGCTTTTGAATAAAGAGACCAGGCTTAACCAGACCTTTCAGAACTAAATAAGCAAAATTCCATAACAAACCTTCAAAATTATTTGCGAAGCCCAGATTTACCCTATACTCCCGGACATGACTGAGGTGCAGGAGAAACAAACTAAGCAGATTACCAGGGACTCGACTATCCAAATCTTTACAAAAGCATCAACTAAACCCATATCTTATGACAGTATTGAGATAAAGATAGGGATGAATATCAGGGCTACGAAAACAGTGTGGAATTTTGAAATGAACCCCCTCTATCATTACATGCAAACCGTGAAAAACAAAAAAATAGACCGGACTCGACAACAACTCTGCATGGCCGGTAAGAATTTCAGAGTTCATTGACAGACAAACATGAAAATTTAAGATTGAGACTAGAGTGATGAGAACCAGAACATACCCAGATTTAAAATCTATATACTCACAATACAAATAGAATAAGGTATTCTTACCTTTCTTATTTTTGAAAAACTTAAAAGATATGTCTAAACATATTAATGTTAGTCACTTTAAAATACAGATTATTAAATTTTTCAATGGTAAAATTAGTTTGTGTCAAACATTTTGATTATCAAAATTTAATTTTTATAAAAAAAATTAAAAACACAATTTTATTTAATTAATCGATATTTAATAACATTTTTATTTCACTTATTTGTAAATATCTAGATTTTTACAACAAAAAAATAAATCAAATATGAGTGCACATATTACAAATTACTAATTTTGACAAAATATAGATATTTTGAACTTTTATATTGATTTTTTCCAAAATTTAAAAACTTTAAAAGTAAATTGACTCTAAATTATATATATATATATATATATATTTCTTCACATCTAATAGTTGTTTATAAAAAATATATATATGTCAAAACATCTCATTAAATATGTGATGATAATCTTTCTTGTTTTCTAAGTATATTTTAGAAAATAAAAATCCACAATCACATATAAAATATTTTTAAAAAATCTATATATATATGATGATGATGATGATGATGATGGTTAACCTCCACTGAGACCAATCTTTGTCGTTTGATTTTAAGATTTTATTCCTATGCTCAAAAAGCTTGGAGAGAAGCCTCTCGAGCTCACTATAATTTTGACATCCTAAAAGGCTAGGAAGGTCAGTATTGCAACAAAGATTATAAAATTGAGCTCTAATGTGGTTGTATGCGGGGCACTCTAAGAGGAAGTGATGTTCATATTCTCACAGAGATGGCAAATCCTTTCCATCCATGGTGTTTTAGGAACCGTCCAACGACCGATTTCACTATGAAGCTATTTATATAACTCCATTAAAATATAAAAAAGTTAAATTAATAATCCATCTTTAATTGAAAAATAATTTTATAAAAATATTACATGAAATTATTAATAAGAAATCTTACACATCTACAAAAATCATAATAGTAATTGAAAAATAATTTAATAATTTTTTTAATATTAAAAATGCTATTAATTTTTTTTTTTAAATAAACATTATACATTTCATAAAAATATTATTTGAGATTACTAATAAAAAATATTACACATCTACAAAGTTTATACCAGAATAAGTGTGACTTTAGGGTTGTGAATTTTTTGGTTAAATGTGGTCAAGACTCTCACACTTGAAAATACAACATTATCATCTATAAGTTCAAATATAAATCTACAACAAACTTTTTGCGAATAGGTGTGATTTTAAAGTAGTAAATTTTGAAGTAAAATGTTGTTAAGAAAATACAACATTGTAATCAATAAGTTAAAATATAAATCTACAGCAAACTATCATCGAACGGAAGTTCATTCTTGAGAAATCATAATGGCCTAGACCAGTGTGAGTCATACTTGTTGAGATTTCTAATAATAATTTAAAGAAAATCTCATAACTATGACAACAATAGGATTTGTTGCTAAATTGATTGCATCTAATCTTGATGTGGAGTTATTACATCCTATTTTGTTGTGATTGAATTTATGATTCAGTTTCTACTCCTAGCTATAAAATGTAAGCCTGTAGAGGCAAATATTCATGAGGGATGTGAGGTGAGAGGAACAGAAGTGCAGATGAGAAACTCTGCTATTGTAATTTCTTGTTGATGAATGAGATTGCTGATGCCTCTGTTTGGTGGACATAGCCCAGATTGATTGGGTGAACCACGTTAAATCTGTTGTGTCATGTTTTATGCTGTGTATGTGTTTTATTTGTTTTTCCGCTACTTGACTCTAACAATACTAAAATTAGGACCCCACTTATAACTTTGGGAAATCCTGCTATGAAATGATGTGGAACCTCTCTTTATGTGATTGTTGAAGGAGAAAATCCCTCACGAATGAAGCAGAAAAACCATGAAAGTTATGGAGCATAGCACCGCGGACTTCCTTCTCTCGAAGTCATATGTGTTGATTATTCTCAATTATGACCTTCCTCACTTCACCGCAACTCTGTGGGATCGAGGTGCATAGAGAGGATAAATATGGTTATTTTACCACCATTAAAACATAAGAAGAATTAATGTGGTGGAGGTTTATGACTATTCCAAAGCATTTTTGGTAGTTATCTCATTTAGGTGGACCAATTTAAATGAAAGTATTTGTATTTCAAGGAGCTCAAATGACAAAATTCTTCCTACAGTTCAAGATTATCTCGCAATTTTTTCAAGGTGCTTCAACGTCCCTCTGCACTTGGGAATTTTTTGAAAAGGATGAATCCGAAAGTGTTAGGCCTGAGAACTTGAGATAAACCTGCAATATTTGTATTTCAACCACCAAAAAGATGTAAATGATTATTTTCATACCCAAAATGGAATTAAATCTGAAAAAGGAAGATAGGTGTATCTTAAATTCATGATACCAGTGTTATAGATTCATGCTTCGACCGTGTTATCAACTTGCTTCCTGAACACTTCTAAAATTTAGGATCTCCATCGGTATCCAAGAGGGAAGGGAAGTTTATCGATAGTCAAAACAATGGAGCCATTGAAACAGGGGCGCTATGTTTGACAAAAATGAAGGCCATAAAAATGCAATGTTCATGTAACTATGCGCGACATTTTGAAAATTAAATATTTAAATTTCAAATGGTAGTTGATCCAGACTTTAATGCTTTCATTGCATGCATGGTCTGGGGTGACGGCTGTTGGCGACGTATGGGATTGTTTTGGCGGTCATCGGAAAGTTTGGCAAAAAAAAATCGACCATCCTTCATACATGCTATGGTATGTATGTATTACCATTGACAAAGATGTCAGGTCAATTCTGAAAAGTCTTGTTATAGACTACTCCATTATAGACTACTCCATTTCATACCATTAACGCTGTCATTTGTTATTTTACAAAAGATTATATATGTACAAAATCATGTACAAAATCGTTGGACCATCAAATCTTTTTGTTGTACATTTTTCTTAATTCACTATTTCAATACCATTAACACCATCATTTTTTAGATACGCGTCTCAGAAACGAGATTTCATATCAATAGAAAAACAATTTTTTTTTTATCTTTCCAACGGCATAACAACAAAGTCGTAGTCTACCCAGCATATAGAATGACCTAGAATTCTGGAGAGATTTTAAAAAAATATGGCATAGATTTATCAGAATCTTGTTTATAGTTGACAAACTAGTGTATTTTAGGTGCTCTAAGGGTTTTTGATAGTGTTGAATTCATTTCCACTATAAAAAATGCAATTCAATCACTCCAACTACCTAATTTTTTGAATTTTATTTTATCAGATTCCGGAAAAAAACTGTTGTCCAGATTATTTTGTATGCTGGGTAGACAACTCTTAACAACAAACCTCTCAATTTTCTACGTACATTCTGAAAACTAACATAAAGGTACATTTTTGGATGGTGGACAACTGTAACCCCATTATAATAGTCTCACGAAGAATGAACACCAAAACAATTAATAAATCTTAATTTATAAAAAATTAAATACAGTGGAGCAGTATATATCCACCATTAAATTTAAATTTATTTACATTTAATTTCTTATAGTTTAAGATTTATTGGTTTCCAAACACCACCTTTGAAAAATACAAGTCTATAAATGAAAACAACAGAACAATGTTCAGCTCTATAAATGCAAACAACAGAACAATGTTCAGCACGATACTCCTAAATTTCGAATATCTAACGACCAACATTTTGTATATTTAAATGCTTAGGAGTATTCATCGATATTCAGAAAATTTGGATGTTAAAAAACTTGAACTCGTTCCTATGCTTTGGATTCTTGCATATTCTTAGAATCAACAATACATATAAGAATGGCTTGCATTCCAACACAATATAGGAAATGATTTTCATGCCATCATTATCATTCATCCATTTGGACCACCATCCTAAGTTATTCAATCAGGCAGGGGATTTACTAACCTTAATTCATTGCTTCACAAATGATATGACTGGCCTTCTCCACATGAAAGATATACTTCAATTTGATGTTTTATTGAACTTTTACTTTCATCTCACAACGTATTTGACATGAGGTTAACGATTGATTTCACCCTTTAAATGTGACGGGTATCAAAATCTTCCAAGGATTCATCTTGTCACTTCAATAGAGATTTATTCTCTAATGGCAAAGTTTATTTTCGAGTTTATAGATCCATAAATATTCAGGGGAAGGAAATTCTCACAGCAGTATGATGTACATGTTTTAATTCTATGGTGAGCATTTCCTTCCCCCAAATATTCATGGGTTTATAGACTCAAAAATAAGCTTCGCCTCCTCTAATGCACTGTAGTGTATTGGAGAAAATGAAATCGCATGTGGGAGTTGTAAATCTGAAAATCTTTTGCCCACTAAAACTAATAAAATTATTAAAAAATTAGTTCTAAGTGAATTCGGTTTTTGATACATCAGGGTATTAAATGTCATTCATAAACCAATTCATTTTTAATATTCAATTTGTATTTTTTATTAATAATCACAATATGATTCTGAATATAAAAGTGAAATGTCAAATGTCATTCACATTAACTTTTAGATACAAAAATATGTCAGTTTTCTTTAAAAAAAAATCCTTCGAACATTTATCTAAAATTACCCACTAAAATTTATAAATTCTCTAATTTTTAACTAAATTGTAAATCATTTTAATTAAATAAATTATTACAATTCAAATACCAAATACCATTTTATTCAATTTTTTTATATAATTAATTAAAATTGAAAAAAACACAAAAAAGAAAAAGAAATGAAATATATCTCTCAAAAAAAAACTAGTCACTAAAGAACATCCCTTGTTTTTTTTAATCATTGTTAAAATTACTTGTCATATCATATTTCTTATGGAAAATAGTTTAATTTTTTCCAATAAAAAAAAAAGTTGATATATTATCCACTGTAACACCCTATTTTTAATTTAACTATTGGTAAACAAACTCGTTATAATACATTCTGAATGTGTAACGAATAAGGATATTCATTAACACTAATTTCATACATAATCCTTTGTCTTTTTCAATAAATTAAATTAAATTAATAATTACCTTGGGTAAAAGAAGAAATTAACTAATTGGTAAATAATTCCAAGAACCAGGGCAAAGAGGGGGGAGACACTTCGGAGAGCTACCTCCCAAAACGGATTTAGAGAAAAATCCTAAGGAGGAAGAGGGTTCTGTAAAGAAGGAAAATGGGAAATATTAGCAACAGGTGTTTGCTATGAGTTCTCCAGAGTGGAGCTCAAGGATTCCCAAGTGAAATAGAGACTATAATTTTATCCTGAGGTCTCACTTCCTATCTCAGAGAACTCCTAAGCCCTGGTGAGGAGCAAGGGGGGAGCGGAGAATGTAATTTCCTCGCTCAAGGTTGGGTGGATAACAGATAAAGAATATTATGGATTTAGGTATTTATAAATGTTGGGTCTCTCTACTTAACAAGAACACATTACTGTTTTATTATTATTATATTTGTTAATGGTAGTATTTTTGTAAAGTTATAGTTCCTACATATTTCTCTATGCTGAAATGTATTAAGTAGGGTACTATAAGCCAATTATGAAAACTAAATTATGTTGTTCAAATATTATAGGATACGATATGATGTAATTTAGATTACGCAACTTACTGTGAAAACTCCATGCTAATCGATAAATGTAAGGATTTAATGGGAAACAAAAAAGATAAAAGAAAACATTAAAAATGCTAATATAGATGATTGTACAACCTGCAGGATAAGAATCACTTGACCATAAGAATTTGTGGGTTTTCCCTTAAAGAAAGTATAGCAGAGTTAATTACTCTAGAATAAGAAGAAAAAATCAGAATGTATAGACATCTATATTGGAAAAATAGAGGCGAAGGCTCGCGGGTTTAGAACCTGAACACCAGAAAATAGGGTTTTGAGCTCATTTCCCTTGAGCCAGTAACTAGACGGGCCAACTACTTAACTGGTAAACTTCAGAAGATAATTATTGTAATAAAGCTACAAAAATATAAGAGAGACAAGAACATTACAAGTTCTATATTCAATACATGGAGGACAGATAGAGCTGAAAATTTCTGCTATTGAAGCAATTGTAAATCAAAATTGGCTAAACACGTATAACTTCCCCAGACTTTGGTAATCATTCAAACATCCTTGTTACACCATATTGGACTGAGTAACTAGCAGAGAACATTGAAATAAATCCTGAAGAATTTAACCGTAAATTAAAGGGCTACAGTACTAAATATGACAAACAAGAATCCGGAGAATATCGAGAAGCCAAAACATAGATCTGAGGAACTTCTACTGTGAACAGTAGAATTATATTGCCAAAATAACGAAAAGATTTATGTCCCTTTAAACTATTACTAGAGTATCTACAGAAATAAGAAAGTAGAGGACCGTGCCCTAGAATAAAATCCTTCCTAGCATCAACAACAAAGTGCACTCCAATAAATTCGCAGTCGAGGAGTGAAAGGTCATCCTGCTATTAAAACCCTTTGTCCCTGCAAGAGACAGAAGGGTGGGGGTGGCTATGACTTCAATATAATAACAATTAAACCCTACAAAGTCCAGCGGCAAAACCATGGTTTAACTCACCAATAATAAGCTGAAGGGCTGCTAGAATAGAGTTGTTGTTGATTAAGCGAGCAATTAGTTCGGTAACTCGAAGAACCTGGAGAAAGGGACAAATGAGGAGTTAAATCCTAAGAACCAACAAAGAAAATAAGGTGAACCATGAAAATCTAATATGCCAAGAAGCGTAAAATCTTACGTGGGTTGAAGAGTCGGAAGTTCAAAACCCTTTCGCAGTCGACCAAGCACTCCTTGTAAACAAATTCATTACCCAATACCTCTGCGAGGCCGCGGATACCATGTTAAGTTGCATAATTTATATTACGCAACTTACTGTGAAAACTAGATACTAATCGGTAAATGTAAAAATTTAATGGGAAACAAAAAAGCTAAAAGAAAACATTGAAAATGCTAATACAGATGATTGTACAGCCTGTAGAATAAGAATCACTTGAACATAAGAATTTATGGCTTTACCCTTAAAGAAAGTATAGCAGAGTTAATTACTCTAGAATAAGAAGAAAAACTCAGAATGTATAGACATCTATATTGGAAAAATAGAGCCGTAGGCTCACGGGTTTAGAACTTGAACACCAAAAAATAGGGTTTTGAGCTCATTTCCCTTTAGCCAGTAACCAGAAGGGCCGTTTGCTTAAGTGGTAAACTTCAGAAGATAATTATTGTAATAAAGCTACAAAAATATAAGAGAAACAAGAAAATTACAAGTTCTATATTCAATATATGGAGGACAGATAGAGCTGAAAATTTCTGCTATTGAAGCAATTGTAAATCAAAACTAGCTAAACATGTATAACTTCCCCTGACTTTGGTAATCATTAAAACATCCCTGTTACACCATACTGGACTAAGTAACTAGCAAAGAACATTGAAATAAATCCTGAAGAATTTAACCGTAAATTAAAGGGATATAGTACTAAATATGACAAACAAGAATTCGTAGAATATCGAGAAGCCAAAACATAGATCTGAGGAACTTCTACTGCGAACAGTAGAATTATATTGCCAAAATAACGAAAATATTTATGTCCCTTTAAACTATTACTAGAGTATCTACAGAAATAAGAAAGTAGAGGGCCGCGCCCTAGAATAAAATCCTTCCTAGCATCAACAACAAAATGCACTCTGATAAATTCGCAGTCGAGGAGTGAAAGTTCATCCTGCTATTAAAACCCTTTGTCCCTGCAAGAGACAGAAGGGTGGTGGTGGCTATGACTTCAATATAATAACAGTTAAACACTACAAAGTCCAGCGGTGAAAACATGGTTTAACTCACGAGTAATAAGTGGAAGGGCCGCTAGAATAGAGTTGTTGTTGATTAAGTGAGAAATTAGTTTTGTAACTCGAAGATCTTGGAGAAGGGGACAAATGAGGAGTTAAATCCTAAGAACCAGCAAAGAAAATAAGAATATATGCCAATGTATTACCGAGGAAATTGGTTGAAAATTCGTTCTGCGTGGAAGGCAAGACAACACCGAACAGAAACCATGGAAACTAAAGCATTATGCTGAGAAGAACCTCGGAAGAACGTGCAGAGAGTAAATCATGCCAGTTGTAGAGCCTAATCTCGGAGCATCGATGACAGAGAAAATGAGGTTCCCGCAAGAGGATATAGAGGGTTTGTTACCCTAACAACCCTTCCGAGCGCCTATGCCGTAGATCTTAGTCGAAATATTTCCAAGGATCAGGATTACACCCCGAGGACTGAGAAGGACAGAGTGGAGGTGGACAAATGGAGGGATCGTAGCGTGGGAGTAAAGGCGAATATTCAATGCAATGACCACTCACATAACCATAGTCTAGGAAAATCAAATAATCGAAATGATCAACCAATGTACAACAAATCTAATGTTCTGTGTTTGATTGTGTAAATAATTACATTTGATTGTACTAATACATACCGAAAATCTTATCAATTCGTTGAATGGAAATTCTAATGGGATGAACCCGCCCTAAATGCGAATATATCCAAACAAATAAATCCTTATGAACATTGGGTTATGGCTAACGTAATTAATGTGCGAACATGAGATCGATGGTGAGAGCTACCTTATTTTTCATATGCAGAATCACTTAGAATAAAACATAACCATTAGTATAGTGAGTACATTTTTTATATATTGCATGCATGTTGTAGAAAAATGTTATAGTAGAATGAAAACTTAAGTATTTTTTTACGAGTGGAAAAGTAAATGGTAAGAAATTCATAGTTTTCCTAGTTGAAGATTAATGACCATAGTAATATGTAAATTTCTTTTATGAATGCTGTATGGCTGTTACAAGTGGTATTTTTTTTTTTTTAAATGACATATGAGGTTTTTTTTTATACTCCACTTCATACTGTTAACGCTGTCATTTTTTATTTTACAAATGATTATATATGTACAAAATCGTTGGACCATCAAATCTTTTTGTCGTACATTTGTTTTAAGTCACTATTTCAATACCATTAACACCCTCATTTTTAAGATACATGTCTACTCAACAAGATTTTATATCAATAAAAAAACAATTTTCTGTTTCTGTCTCTTCAACCGCATAACAACCAACCTTTCAATTTTCTACGTACATTATGAAAACTAACATACAGGTACATTTTTTGTTGGTGGACAACTATAACACCATTATTATAATAGGCTGACCAAAAATGAACACCTAGACAACCAATAAATCTTAACTTATAAAAAAATGTTGTGGGGCAGTATATGCCCACAGTTAAATTTAAATTCATTTGCATTTAATTTCTTATAGTTTAAGGTTTATTTGTTTCCAAACACCACCCATGAAAAATACAAGTCTATAAATGAAAACAACATAACAATGTTCAGCTCTACAAATGCAAACAAAAGAACAATGTTCCGCAAAATACTCTTGAATTTCGAATATCTAACAACCAACATTTTGTATATCTAAATGCTTAGGAGTATTCATTGATATCTAGAAAATTTGGATGTTAATAAACTTGAACTCGTTCCTATATTATGGATTCTTGCATATTCCTAGAATCAACAATACATATAAGAATCGCTTGCATTCCAACACAATATAGGAAATGATTTTCACGCCATCGTTATCATTCATCCATCTGGGCCACCATCCGAAGTTATTCAATCAAGCAGGAGATTTACTAGCCTTAATTCATGGCTTCACAAATGATATAAATGGCCTTCTCCACATGAAAAATATACTGCAATTTGATGTTTTATTGAACGTTTATTTTCGTCTAACAACGTATGTGACATGAGGTTAATGATTGATTTCACCCTTTAAATGTGACGGGTATCAAAATCTTCAAACAATTCATCTTGTCACCTCAAGAGCGATTTAGGGGAGGGACGCCAGTTGTTGGGCGCCCTCCCGTCCACCTCAGCAACGGATCGCTTAAACCACGTGGACGTTGTACGACAGCTGCCCACTCGGACCGACCACGTGTTGGGTTGGTGGGTGTATTCAATGCGCAGGTTTTAACTCCAAGTAGGGTTTGTGCAAGTCGATTTCCCCGCCATGTCTATCAGCTCCCGTTCATTCTTGCTCGGGACCGGTCTGTGGGCGTTCGGCTCCGCCGGTGGTGGTTGTTGCGGGTTCCAGAACCTGCGCAAACTGTTGCCATTTCTTGTTAGTTGTTATGCCTTTCAATGCCCACCCTTGTTGGTTAGTTGTTTGTTGCAGTTGGTAAACCTGTTCGTCGGTTCCGCATTGTTGATCTTGTTGGGTATATGTGTTTGTTGGTTGCTGGACGTTGCAGCTCGCCGCCTGTTCCTGTTCTTGGATGCTAAGTCCGTCATTGTGTCCGCCATTCCTCTGATGCTGGACCGCCAGGGTTTCGGTTCGTTTGCTCCTTTTCGTCAAATTCTTCAGGTATTTTTGCAATTCTTTTATTTTTTACTGAGAGAATGCCAATTTTGATGATAAAATTGCTGATTTTCTTGTATTTTGCAGACACAGGGTTCCATGGTTGGCGTTGGCGATGGCGAGGTTCATTGTGGCGGCTTCTCTGCATCCTCGGCGGCGGCGGACCTTTGGCGACCTCTGGTAGGATTCTCTGAATCCTACCAATCATTCTTTGTGTTGTTTAACACTTGCTCACTGTGTTTATCAACACTTTCAATCGTTGTTCGGTGGAATTATGTTTAACTGTTCTTGTTTTCTTGGGTATAGCTGGTATTAGACCTTTATATGGATATCTTGCAGGGATTCTTGTCATATATCCTTTATATGTTCAAGGTATGGTCATGAATGAGGTGGGTGTTTTGTTATGATCTCTTGTTTCAGATACTTCACAAGAGACGTAACCCTGTCTTCATCTATTTTTGTCAACCTATAAATTGTTATCCTGGAATTGGAACCATTTATCACTTGCATTATGTTTTATCTACAATTTGAATTTAAGCTGGCCTTGAGATCGCAACCATGAGGTTAGAATAGGTGGTCTGTCTCTCTGCTGATCGAGAATGTTTGGGACTGTTTTTAGCTGTCCGGAGTGGAGTTTCACCATTTGAAATTACATGTCAAACTCTCTTCAGTGGAGGTACTTGGCAGAGTTTGAGGTCATTTTTCTTAGAAGAGCTGCAAACCTGTAATATTGTTTGTTAGAAATGACACCAAGCTTGTCGTGTTCTCAAAATCATTAACATTCTTTGCACAAGGCTTTTATAAGATACATTTCAGGCTTTTTATAAGATACATTTCATGGTTGAGTCCCTGTTTACAGAAACCTATATTAAATTCACAGAATTATTAATATAAGAAGTTTTTTGGTTTGTTAACCTGTCTAGTTATGCCAAATCCTTTGTAACCTACCACTCTGGAATTTCTTGTTTGCCAAAATTAGCCAAGATTTACATCTTACCTTGTCAATTTCCCTGAGGCATATTGCCCAAGCTCAGACATCACAAAATATCATAATAAATTGGCTACATTAACACACGAAGCCTTCTTGAGTGAATTGACCACAATATTTTTCTTGTTGTAGTCTCACAAGTAACCTTGTTACACCAACCTCCCTTTTTGTTTTGGCTCTTGTGAGTATGGACATGTTTTTTGGCTTGCTGCCTGTTTGTGGTCTTCTTTTGAGGCATGCTTGTAATCTTGGCATGGCCCTTTTTTGAGCCATTTCCCTCCTATGGTGCATGCAACCTTTCATGTAGTTACTGTTGTTGCTATTTGCACCTTGCATGAGTCTTTTACTACCTGTGGCCACCAATGAGATCCTTTTTATGACCCCCATTTTTAGCGACCTGTGATTATTTGTGGGTTCTATAGCTCATTCTCTCAAGGCATTTTTTGAGCAGGCTTGTCATCCTTGCATTGTGTCCCTCACTGTGTCTTACCAAGTTAATAGTAAAGACATGTTTTTTCTATCATAAAGCCAACCTACAATGGAGTACACCAGTTTTCTTTTTTGCAATTTGTCTTGTGTTGACTTGTCCCTACATATCCTCTTCTGACTCTGGCTTTATTCTCAAGTTGACCTAAGTTCTATTGAAGTGCTCCATTGTCCAACACTTAATTCAGTTTATTTGAAGTGACCAGGGCACATTTTTCACCACCAATTTTGCAGGCTTTTGGGCACGTTTTCAGCAGTTGAGTGAGCAGCAATGCTATCTTATTTTCATTATGTCTTCACTTATTTTACAACATATTTTGAGCATTTTTTACAGTGTATTTTTGCTAGTTTAGGCATGTTTTACAAAGAGGTAATTATTTTGTTGTTTGAAGTTAATTACTGCTGAAACAAATTAATTTTTTTGGAAGGTTTCTTGTTTTTCCCCCAGGCAGGAATAATTTTTTGCCTTGTAAGGTTCAAATTTTGAAAGGTTTTTTTGTTTTTTGTTTTTTTGGACCCTTCCCTACTAATACATTTTGCATTTTTCCCATCTGTTTGGCTACTGCAAAATACTATGCTCTGCAGTGGATGTTTTTGATGATGAAGAGGCCTTGTGCTTTGGAAATGTGATGCGAAGAAGTTTGCTTGATTAGCTTGATTATGAACTTCTCAAGAAAATATTCATTATTTTGATAGAGATTCATGTCTTGTTGTTGGTCATGGTAAAAATTATCAGGAAAATATTGATAATTGGACCTTGCAAATTAACAAGATGGATGAAAACTTGAGTCTTATCAATCAAAATCCCATGATTATCTAAGGGACAATGACATGATACCTGATTCTTTGCAAAAGCATGTGCAACATTTGCTTGAGTAACTTCTTTTCTTGCACTATTGGCTACTAATAGGCTCTCACTTCCTTACTGTGAGCAACACACTAATAGGCCCTCACCTCCTTGCAATATGGCTACTAATTACTTAGGCATATGGAATGTACATATTGTGGACTTGGTGGACATGGATATAGTAGTGTTACTCCTATTGAGCTTGAGAGGATGCTAGTTATAGTAGGCCTTGGATATCTTGAGCCTTCTACTACAATTTTACATGAATTAGATTGTGCACTTTTTGCTAATTCGTCCACTAATGATATGCAAGAGCTTGAGTCTAACACTTAAAATGATTTTTCAACTATTGATTTGCAAAAACCACATGTTGCATCTTTTGTTCAACTAGCATTGGATTCTTCACCAACTAAATCTTAATTTTATTGGCAGCCTCATCATTGTGGTTGGAGGCATTCTCACTCTCTATCCAAGTATCACTATTTTATGCCAATGATTCTTCTTACTAATTTGTGAAGAAAAGGCCAAAAAATAAATAATGGATTGATGTTGAATACTAGGGCTTGTTGTTCTAGTATTGCCAATTGGTCATGGCATAAGAAGTGATAAAAATATGGCTGGGAAGATATCTTGTTTCATAAACAGTCTTCAAAAACTATGACAGCCCTATCACAGTCATTCTAACATATCACCGATTTGAAACTAGTTTTGTCTCATAAAAAATTAGCTCCTAGGTATGTTCATAAACAGTCCCTTAAAAAAATATACATATAGATATTCACATTTAAACAGTCCCATGATTATACTACACACAGTCCCTTAAAAAAATATACATATAGATATTCACATTTAAACAGTCCCATGATTATACTTAGTGTAGTAGAAAGGAAATCTGAGATCTATTAAGATATAAAAGTCCAAACATATAGTCCATCCAAAAATCCACATCATAATGTGGTTACATCCAAAAAAATCTATCACTCCATAACTGTTGATGCCCTACTCTCCATATCTTGCAGCGTTTGACAAAGTAAATACTTTTTATCGTTCCATTTCGGGAATCCATGGCGCCATGGCGGCTTGTACCAGGGATTTCTGAGATCCAAGTAAGACACTTAAAGTGTTTCTGGTAGAATAATTCGGTGTTACCAGAAACACTTTAAGTGTCTTACTTGGATCTCAGAAATCCCTGGTACAAGCCGCCATGGCACCATGGATTCCTGAAATGGAACGATAAAAAGTATTTACTTTGTCAAACGCTGCAAGATATGGAGACTAGGGCGTCAACAGTTATGGAGAGTAGGGCGTCAAAATTCATACTTTGGGAGTCTTGTTTGAGATGATCCCAACAAATAGAAGTTGGGTAATGGATCCAACTAGCTGCCTATAATGATGTACGAAGAGATTCTATCTATTGAACCCTTAGATTAACATCTCATGTTAGATAGATATAACCAGATTGGTTTTGATTATGCTGTTAGGCTACCTTATTTTCCTAAAAAAAATGATTTAATTATGAAAAACAAAATTACATTCACTATGTGTTTTTCTACATTTCAGATATATCCTTAAGCATAGGAAGTGATAAAAGTATGGTTGGGAAGATATCTTGCTTCATAAACAGTCTTCAAAAATGTCAATATGACAGCCCTATCACAATCATTCTAACATATCACCGATTTGAAACCAAACATAGAGTCCATCCAAAAATCCACATCATAATGTGGTTACATCCAAAAACATTTAACACTCCTATTCTTTATGGCCTTGAGAATCTTCAGTGCCAAACCCTGAGTTGCCTGATTGAGCCAAGTAGGTTGGCCTTCCCAAGAAGGCTTGATTAGGTGGTGGTTGATTTCTGCCATATAATTGAGACCAATTTGTCCCTTCCATCCATGGAGGAATTGAGTACCCGTACCTCACACTTGCGTTAAGTGGAGGTGTGTGCTGAGCATACATTGAATTCAGACCTCCTGTGGTAGGAATAAGGCAAGTGGGTAAACCTCGATTTTGATACTGAGGCACTTGAATGTTTATGAGGTCTTGGAATAATGTTGTATTATTTGCAATGTTGTCCAATATGTTGGACATGTTCCTGGATTCATTCTCATCAACTGTGCTTGCATTTATGTCAACCATATGAGTCAACCCTTGTTCCCTTTCAAGCATTTGTTGAGCCTTCCTTGCTTCCTTTTCCTGTCTTGAGATTTGTTTTTGTTGCTCCTTCTCTTGCCTTGCTCTCTCTCTTTCAAGCCTTTCATCTGCTCGACGTTGTGCTGCAATAGCCCTTCCTGCCTTCTTCTCCTTGGCTTGATCTTTTTTTTTTCTGTTTTAATTCCTGGATTTCCATTTTCTTATTTTCAGACTCAACAAGGAGCTTTATATAGTCTTCAGAGGTGAGTAACTGTGAACTTCGCCCCAAACTAAGACTATTGGCTATTCCTTGCTTCTTTTTCATTGACACTCTTTCTATTGGTAGCTTTAAGAACCGCCCAAGTAACTTCTCCCTCCCTCCCACCTGCATGTCATTGCTTGGCACTTCAGTATCCGTGGCACTTGATTGAACTATATTGTTTTCTTCATCTGTTGCCTCATTATGTCCTCCATCTTCTTCCATTGATCTATTGTCCACAAAAAAATGAACAATTTCACTATTCAATTTAGCCACTTGTGAAGGCATGTTCATGCTTTGTTCATTGGTTCTTGAGACACTATGGGCGTTCAAATTAATCATGTTTTCTACCAGCCATGATGGTGGGTTTACTTGGCTAGGCAATGAAAATTGGTCATTTTCAATTTCATGCCCAATATCAGCAATTTCATTTTCTGCATTAACAATATCAGCATTTTCATTTTGAACTAAATCTGCATTAACAATATCAGCAATTTCTGTTTCAACAAAATCTGCATTCTCAATTGCATGTTCAACAGTGTTGCCATCAATTTGCTGACAAGTATACTGTGTTTCACATACCTGCTCATCATCATCAGCATATAACTGTCCTTGAGAGAGGGAAATTATATTATCAGCTACAACCACATCATCATGTTCATTTACTTCTTCTTCCACTTCCCGTCTTTCTTCCTGACCATCCACATGGAAAGCTTGGCTACAAGCAATATCATGCATAAGAGCATCATAATTTAGTGGCCATATTCCTGTCCTTCTAAAGCCAGCCTTGATATTTGATGGTGTCAGAGCCCTTTTAAAAGCCTTACTTGCAAGCTCTGCTAACTCGAACCTTTTGACCTCAACCCCTAGATTCTTTGCCATCCATGCAACACGTTCTGACCTAAAATAGTTTTTGAAAGGGCCAAACACACTAACATCAAGTGGCTGCAATCTGTGAGTGGTATGAGCGGGCAATGTTAAAAGGTCAATGCCCAAATTGTATGCTTCCTCAATTGTTTGTAGAGCCATGTGGCTTCCATGGCCATCTAATATCAACAGGTGTCTGTTATTAGGTGAGACACCACCTGGCACAGATGCAGAAAAGTGGCAAAGCCAATTTAAAAATAGCTCTTTAGTCATCCATGCATGGGGATGTGCAGCCATGCATGCTCCAGGTTCACAGTTTTGTATATAATTCTTCAACTTTTTTTTACCTTTGAAAAGATAAAATCCTGGGATTGAATCACCAATTGCATTGACACACCATAAAATGGTTATCCATTCCCTGCTCTTAGGCAAAATCTTTGGCACGTTTCGGCTACCTCTTTTCGCAATTACCCTCATGCCACAATTCCTTCCCGCCTGTAAACCTGTTTCATCACAGTTCCATATATGGTCTGCAACATAAGAATGTTTATCATATGCACTAGAAAGAGTGTCATAGAACTTACATACAACTGTAGGGCGCAAATTTAATGCTCTGTCTCTGTCAAGGCCCTCAGCTGTACGCAATACAAGGTCTGGATGCCTTTTTTTAAACCCAAACCACCATGATTTACCAGGAAACCCATCTTTGAATGGGTTTGGCCTCCCTTGACAGATTTGAGCAAATGTAGATTTGAGTTGTATCAACTCTAGCCCATGTCCCAATTGGGCCATTTCTTTACACCACTCAACCACCTCGGCCTCCTCCTCTTCAGTCATAACTGTAACAGGCCCTCTACGTTTGGTGTGAGTCAACCCATTTATCCAATAATGTATTGATGAAGGGGGAATAGTATGCTTCTTTGCAGATGCCCGAACATAATATCCATTGAACTCTATGTCGTCAATTGCAGCTAACATTTCTTCTTTTGTCCAACCTCTTACAGCGCTGATATTTTTAGTTGAAGTTGCACCTTGGACTATGGTTGACGGTGGCTCTGTGGCTGATGGTGCCACAACATCAGCTTCAGCCACATGCTCATCGTCAACAACATTTCCTGGAGCATTGGTGACATTGACATCACCTGTTCTTTCTTCATCTGATGAGGTGCATCGCAGTTGGGCACCCCTGGTCACTCTTTTGCCACTTCTCCTTGTGCGAGCGACATAACTCACTCTTGCCATGGATGCAACTACCTGTAGGCTGCAAAAGCACCAATTGCAAGCTGTTATTCATAATTGAAAAGAAGGATTGTTTTCATATGATGAATACAGCTTCTATGCATAGCAATTGCAGATATATATGTTAATTTCAAATGCTATAGCTTCTATTTTCAGCTACTGCAGATATATATGTTAACTTCAAATTCTACAGCTTCTATGCTCAACTCCCTATTGCAGATTTGCAGATTTGTTTTCAGCGACCTATTTATTCAAGGTTTTGTAATTTCTAGCAACCTATTTATTTTAATTCCGATCGGTCACTCAGAGATTGATCTATAGTTGATAGTAACCAGGTTATGTATGAACTGGCAAGAGTGATTGTATGAACTGGAAAGAGTGATTGAAAAAATTTCATTCTGTTATAAAAAAATACAATACCAGTAATGAAGGCTTCAGTGATATGAAATGGTTTGAGTTTATTTTTCTGAATCCATCTTATTGAATTTTTTTTTTAAGATTTAGATTACAAATAGAATACAATTGTGATTTGAAATGGTTTAAGTTTTTTCTTTAAGATCTCTTATATTCAAAAAAAAAAAAAAAAAAAAAAAAAATCATGTCAAATAGTTTGAAGCATTGAATCAAATCAAACTATCAGGTGTGATTCATCTTCAAAATAAATGAATAATCATTGAAAACCTAAACATGAAAATTTTCAATAGGATAAATCTAGGAAAAAAAACTTGAAAAATACAATACTTTTTACTTGCAAGAAATTCCAGTGTAAAGGCTAAACATGACCGATCCTTCCCTCTGTTGGAGTACCTGACTTCTGAGCCAAACTTTACACGGTGGATCTCCAATCAATTGTAATATTTTCCAAGGTCATTGTTGTCTTAGCTATATAAATTCATACAGATACCATGACTGTATTTGGAAACAAGGAGCAACTTTCTTGGTATGGAGAGGTTTCAAAACATTTTGGAGGCTATAGACAGTTGCCAAAGGTACGAATTCAATTCTGTATATGTACACGCAGGGTGGGTTTACGAATTCAATTCTATATATGTACACGCAGGGTGGGTTTCAAAATAATATTTTGGTTATTTCTTTGAAATTGATCCATGTTGAGTAAATAAGTTCTATGTTTACTCCTTTGGATCTTATTGGCATCCACATTTCTTTCGATTTTTCAATCTTTATGACAAATACGTTTAAATAGATTCAAAGTTAAATTGGAGTTATTAACGTGGATTTAGGTATTTCTGTGTTGCTCTTTCAATTTGTATCTATGAGTTTGGGACCTGTGTCTAATTTCCACAGAAGTCTTGAAAATTGTGGTTCTCTTCTATAACAGACTTCACATATTACAAACTCTTCACATGATGAACTGTGTCTTAAAAGATTTATGGTTCAATTGTTTTAGGATTAAATCATTACAATATTGTTTTTTGCATGGCCTAATCCTGAGGGCCTGATCAAGCATTTTTCTGAGAATTGTGATCCAGAACATTTAAGTTGTCTAGTATTATGGATGAATGTCTTTGTTCTTGGTATTTGTTAATTCTTGCCTCTCAAAGAAAGCCGATGTGATATTGTTCTGGAGTCATGTTTGGCTTGAGTTCCAAATGTCTAGTTATCAGGATATTTTTAATGAAAGTCAATTTTGTTTTTGGTTCACTATCTATTCTACTTTCTATGTTAGTTGAGATCAAGTTTAGTGAATCTAGAATTTGAAATCCCCCAAGGCCTCATTTACACATCTATATGAAGTTTCCAACTCTCAAAAATTGTCCCTATTGCAGATTTGCAGATTTGTTTTCAGCGACCTATTTATTCAAGGTTTTGTAATTTCTGGCACTTGTATGTCTTGCTGATTTAGCATTAATAATGAAGAATATAGGGTAGATTTGCTGCTGTATTTACAGCTGTCATAAACTGAAATTCAGATCCGGTTTATACATTACAACATTTTGCTAGTGGGGGGAAACTTGTTGGCAGAATTTGGTGTTTTTCCTCTTGAATTGCCTAGTGAATTGATGTTGTTAAGAGGTGAAACACTATCTGCTGCTGCTGCTGTTTCATTTACGTTTTATAACAACCCTAAAAACTGAAAACTGAAATAAAGACTCAGAAATGAATGTTTGCAATTCTGTTTGTTTGCAATTAAAAAACTGAAAACTGAAATAAAGACTCAGAAATAACTGAAAACTGAGACTCAGAAATGAAAATAAAAGTGTAAGAAAGCTGAAATAAAGACTCAGAAATTAAAATAAAATTGTAAGAAAAATGTAAACTAACCTAAATATACTGTGTTCTGTTTTGAGGTGTGTTCTGTCTGGGTTGTCTCCAAGGCTGGGTGTGTTCTGTGCTGGATTGTCTCCAAGGCTGGTGAATAGTTTGAAACTAAAAAATGTAACTTCAACAGTGGTTGAACTTCTTTTATAGTTTTTTGCAGTTGAATTTTATTGGTGACAATGATGGACATGGATTGCAATGGCTTCATTTTGCATGTGTGATCAGGATTGAATTTGATGTGATCTAATGGCTAAGAATTTGTTTTTTTTTATCCATGTGTTTGATCTGTTTTGATAGGAAATCATTTATTGAATTTATTGGGTGGGTGTCATTTATTGTACACACTGGGTTTAAATGTTGTTATGGGGTGGGTGTCATTTATTGAACACAATGGGTTTAAATGTTGAATAACACAGCAGTTATGGTTGACATGCATTTATTTTTATTTTGTGCAGGTATTGATATTTACTTCTCATACACAACATCAGAGCTGATCAGATGGGTTGAAGTGACTGGCTTTTTGTACTTATTGACTTGACCATTTTGGAAGGAGAAATGGTTTTATGATTTTTCTAGTTTAAATGTTGGGATTTGTAATCTTGATACTTATTAAGCTATTTATGGACAGTTGTGGGTTATTTATGGACACATGTGGGCCCATTCAATGACTTGGGAAATTTTGAACACAATTTAATATATATTTGAACTTCAAGTTATTTTATTATGTTTAATTATTGGTTGCATATATGTCTATTTTTGATGGGTTGATGGGATCAGTACTATAACAATTACTGGTCCCTGCACAACATTAGACAACTCTCCCCTATACTCTAATGCACTGCGGTGTGTTGGAGAAAAAGAAATCACATGTGATTGAAAATCTGAAATTTTTTTGCCCACTAAAACTAATAAAATTATTAAAAAATTAACTCTAAGTGGGTTAGGTTTCTATACATTAGGTATTAAATGTCATTCATCAGAGTCTGTTATAAACCAATTCATTTTTAATATCCAATTTGTATGTTCTCTTAATAATCACAATATGATTGTGAATATAAAAGTGAAATGTCAAATCCATTAGTTTAATGGTTTTGTCATTCAAATTATTTTTTAAATACAAAAATATGTCACTTTTCTTTTAAAAAAAATCCTTAGAACTTATCTGAAATTATTCACTAAAATTTATAAATTTTCTAATTTTTAATTAAATTTTAAACGATTTTAATTAAATAAATTATTACTATTCAAATACCAAATATCATTTTATTCAATTTTTTAATATAATTAATTACAAAAAAAATAAAAAAATTAACATACCTCTCCAAAAAAATCTAGTCACGAAAGAAAATCTCTTGTTTTTTTATCATTGTTAAAATTACTTGCAATATCATATTTCTTACGAAAAAATAGTTTAATTTTTTCCATAACAAAAGAAAAAAAGTTGATATATTATCCAATGTAACACCCTATTCTTAATTTAATTATTGGTAAACAAACTTTTTATGATACATTCTAAATATGTAACAACTAAGGATATTTACCTTCCAAAAAGGATTTAGAGGAAAATCCTATGGAGGAAGGGGGTTCTGTGCAGAAGGAAACTGGGAAGTATTAGCAACTGGTGTTTGGTACGAGTTTTCCATAGCTGGGAGGAAAAATAGTGGAGCTCAAGGATTCCCAAGTGAAGTAGAGACTAGATTTTTATCTTGAGGCCTCAATTCATGTCTCAAATAGCTCCTAAACCTTGGTGAGGAGCAAGGGGGGAGCGGAGGACGCAATTGCCTCGCTCAAGGTTAGGAGGATACCAGTCACTGATAAAAAATCTTTTGGATTTAGGTATTTATAAATGTTGGGTCTCTGGACTTAACAAGAATACTTTACTGTGTTATTATTATTATATTTGTTACTGGTAGTATTTTTGTAAAGTTATAGGTCCTACATATTTCTCTGTGCTGAAATGTATTAAGCAGGGTACTGTAGGCCAATTATGAAAACTAAATTATGTTGTTAAAATATTACAAGATACGATATGATGTAAGTTAGACTACGCAACTTACTGTGAAAAATCGATACTAATCGGTAAATGTAAAGATTTAATGGGCAACATAAAAGCTAAAAGAAAACATTAAAAATGCTAATATAGATAATTGTACAGCTTGCATAATAAGAATTACTTAACCATAAGAATTTCTGGGTTTACCCTTATAGTAAATATAGCAGAGTTAATTATTCTAGAATAAGAAGAAAACATGAGAATGTATAGACATCTATATTGGAAAAATAGAGGCTTAGGCTCGTGAGTTTAGTACCCGAACCCCAAAAAACAGAGTTTAAAGCTCATTTCCCTTGAGCCAGTAACCGGAAGGGCTGACTGCTTAACTGGTAAACTTCAGAAGATAATTATTGTAATAAAGCTACAAAAATATAAGAGAAACAACAACATTACAAAGTCTATATCCAGAACATGCACAACAGATAGAGCCGAAAATTTCTTCTATTGAAGAAATTGTAAATAAAAAATGGCTAAACATGTATAACTTCCCCAGACTTTGGTAATCATTCCAAAATCCTTGTTAAACCATAATGGACTAAGTAACTAGCAAAAAACATTGAAATAAATCCTGAAGAATTTAACCGTAAATTACAGGTATACAGTACTAAATATGAAAAACAAGAATTCATAGAATATCGAGAAGCCAAAACATAGATCCGAGGAACTTCTACTGTGAACAGTAAAATTATATTGCCAAAATAACGAAAATATTTCTTTCCATTTAAACTATTACTAGAGTATTTACAGAAATAAGCAAGTAGAGGGTCACGCCTTGAAATAAAATCCTTCCTAACATCAACAAAAAAGTGCACTATAATAAATTCACAACTAAGGAGTGAACGGCCATCCTGCCGTTAAAACCCTTTGTCCCTGCAGGAGAGAGAAGGGTGGCGGTGGCTATGAATTCAATATAATAAAAGTTAAACCCTACAAAGTCCAGCGATGAAAACATGGTTTAACTCACCAGTTATAAGCTGAAGGGTTGCCGAAATAGAGTTGATGTTGATTAAGCAAGCAATCAGTTCTGTAACTCGAAGAACCTAGAGAAGGGAAAAAATGAGGAGTTAAATCCCAAGAAACAGCAAAGAAAATAAGGTGAACCATGAAAATCTATTATGCCAAGCAACGTAAAATCTTACCTGGGTTGAAGAGCTAGAAGTTCAAAACCTGTTCGCGACCGACCGAGTACTTTTGATAAACAAATTCATTACCCAATACCTCTACATGGCCGAGGAGACCGTGTTAACACTCCACATAACAAAATAATTCAAAACTAGAGTACACTAAGTGGAATATATGCCAATGTATTAATGAGGAAATCTGTTGCAAATTTGTTTTGTGTGGAAGGTAAGCCAACGCCGAACGGAAACCCTGGATGCTGAAGCATTGTGTTGAGAAGAACCTTGGAAGAACTCGTAGAGAGGAAATCACGCCAGTTGCAGAGCCGAAGCTCGGATAATCAACGACATAGAAAATGAGGTTCCGGTAGGAGGATAGGGAGGGTTTGTTACCCTAATGACCCTTCCCAGTGCCTATGCCATAGATCTCAGTCGGAATATTTTCAACGATTAGGATTAAACCACCAGGACTAAGAAGGACATATGACAAATGCAGAGGTGGACAGATGGAGGGATCGTAGTGTGGGAGTAAAGGCAAATATTCAATGCAATGACCACTCACATAACCATAGTCCAGGAAAATCAAATAAACGAAATGATGAAGCAATGTACAACAAATCTAATGTTCCATGTTAAATTGTGTAAATAATTACATGTGATTGTACCAATACATACGGGCAATATTATAGATTGGGTGAATGGAAATTCTAATGGGATGAACCCGCCCTAAATTCGAATATATCTAAATGAATAAATCCTTATGAAAATTGGGTTATGGCTAACGTAATTAATGTGCGAACATGAGATCAATGGTAAGAGCTACCTTATTTTTCGTATGAAAAATTACTTAGAATAAAATATAACCATTGGTATAGTGAGTGCATTTTTTATATATTGCATGCATGTTGTAGCAAAAATGTTATAGCAGAATGAAAGCTTAAGTATTTCCTTACGAGTGGAAAAGTAAATGGTAAGAAATTCATATTTTTCCTAGTTGAAGATGAATGACCATAGTAGTATGTAATTTTATTTTTTATGAATACTGTATGGATGTTACAAGTGGTATCAGAGCATGGTTACACGTCGAGGCTAGTTGGGCCAACACAATATCATGATAATGATCATTATTTTTTTTTTCTTTCATAAAGTTTAAATTTTGGAATTGTGCAAAGTACAAGAACAAACCAACGCTAAGCTACCATGAGGAGGGGATCTAGCCTTCAGGCACCCAGAAACATAGGGGAAAACCATCCTATGACCAACCCTGAGGTCAATCCCGAAATGTGGGTGCAGTTAAGTGTAGACCAGCACCAACAAACAAGTAGAATGTTGGAATAGCAGCAACGACAGACAAATAGGCTGTTGGATACTATGCAGCAACTACAGACAAAGATGCTCAAGGTACACAATGATAATGAAAGGTTGATGAGAGAGCAGGAAGGGATATTAAAAAGTCTATCAGATAGACAAAATCAACCCAGTGGAAAACCTAGCGCCGATAGGAATACTCAGGAAGAAGAAGAACAACACCAAACACTTCACAATAAATTTGAAGGCAATCGAACGCCAAGAAGTAATAAAAGTCAAACATACAATGAGGCTGAATTGGGAAATGTTCTAGAATGACAAGAGTTGAAAAAAAAAATGTGAATTTCAGGGTGAATTCTAGAAGATTAAGCCTTCCACCTTTGATGGAGAGGCTGAAGAAATGGCAGAAGCCTATATAACAAACATGAACAAGTACTTTCAGGTGTACGAATATAAAAATAAACTAAAATCTCGTTTATCCATTTACCAAATGCGGGAGAAAATGACATTGTGGTTGGAAGAGGTTAAGAATGTGCGTGGAGTGGAAGACCAAAATGTAACTTGCGATGAGTTTCGACAATATTTCAAATATAAGTATTTGACGGAATGTTTTTATGATGAAAAGTCCCGATAGTTTCATGATCTAAACCTGGGGCAAATGTCTATGGATGAATTTGTTACGAAATTCACTTCGTTATTAAGATATGTACCCTATTTGCGTGATGAGAAGGCAAAAGTGCAGCGATTTTTGAGCAGTTTTCCATTACATATGAAAGAGAGGATTGAGTTAGTGAACCCAAAAACTATGGATGAAGTGATAAGGAAACCACATATGTGCTATCAACAATCCAAAGCCAAGGGAGAAACTGGAAAAATTTGGTTGCCATGAAAAGGACAGAAAAGTTTTACCATTAGTATAAATAATAGATCCAGAAACTATAAGAATACTGTAGGGAATCCACTGAGTAAACATAATGGAAAAATTCAAAAAAAGACCAAGTGGGCTGGTGAGGAACGACATACTGAAGCCTCTAGTAGACCCGACATTAGAAAGTCCCAAAAACCTTTGTTGCAATGTTGGGTGTGTGGTGAGGTGCATTACTTCAAAAATTGTCCTCATCGAGGAAGCAATGAGGTGGCATCAAATCTGCAAGTGGCATCGATGGTGGGGGATGTAGCTCGAAACATACCCAGAATCAATGCAGCTCTAGAGGATCTGCAGGTAGACTACCAGCCAATCATGATAGAGTTAGAAGGTAAGTTACAAACCCAATCTATCTCTATTTTAGTTGACCCTAGGGCCAGCTTGAGCTACATACACCCCGGGTAGTTGAAAACTGTAAATTTCAGAATCAAAAATTTAAAAACCCTTGGTTAGTTCAGTTGGCTACAGGGGCAAGAAGGCAAGTCAATGCCAAAGTGCCAAACTGTGAATTGAGTATTGGGGACTAGCGCATAACTGTAGAACTCAATATCCTACCCTTGGGATCATATGATATTTTATTGGGGATGGACTGGCTAGAGAGGCACTGGTCATTAGTAGACTTCAAAGATAAGGTTATATATTTTAAATCAAGTGATTGGACTCGTCAAGAACTGCAGGGTATTAAAAATCCCTTATAGTTACGACCTATTAGAACATCTCAGCTAAGCAAATGCATGAGAAGTGTCAAATCTATGCAATTCAAGTGGGATTCACCAACTCCAAAGACAAGACCCTTATGCTAGAGAATATTCCTATTGTACAAGAATTCCAAGATGTATTTCCTGAGGAAATCCTAGGACTTCCACCAAAAAGAGACATAGATTTTACAATAGAACTAATACTCGGAGCAACACCTGTGTCCCGAGCTCCATATAGGATGAGTGTGCCTGAATTAACCAAGTTAAAGATGCAGTTGTAGGAGTTGATGGATAAAGGATACATTCGGCCTAGTGTGTCCCCATGGGGAGCACCAGTGTTGTTTGTGAAAAATAAAGATGGTACTATGCACATGTGTATGGATTATCGACATCTCAACAAGTTGACTGTAAAAAAAATACCCACTACCGCACATAGATGACTTGTTCGACCAAGTCAAAGGGGCTACAATGTTTTCCATGATTGACATAAGGTCAGGTTATCACCAAATCCGAATCAAGGATGAAGATATAAGAAAAAAAACCTTCCGAACCTGGTATGGACATTACTAGTTTGTGGTATTACCTTTTAGGTTAACCAACGCACCAGCAACCTTTATGAGCTTAATGCATGGAATATTTCACCCATACTTGGATAAATTCATTTTAATTTTTATTGATGATATATTAATTACTCCAAGAATATGGAAGAGCACAAGGAACATCTGCGTATTGTGCTAAAAATGTTAAGAGAACATCAGCTCTATGCTAATTTTAGTAACTGTGACCTCTTTGAGGAACATATCAAATATTTAGGGCATGTGATTTCTGCTGAAGGGATTGTTGTGGACCCAGAAAAGATAAAAACAATCATGGAATGGAGGGTCCCAAAGAACGTAGTTGACATACGTTGATTTATGAGTTTGGCTGGTTACTACCGATGATTCATCAATGGATTCTCAAAAATAGCCTTTCCCATTACCTCACTACAGCGAAAAGGATGAGTCTTTAAATGGAATCAAGAATTCGAGAACAATTTTGAGTTATTAAAAGAGCTGTGAACTACTGCCCCTTTTCTGAAGGTAGCAGATCCAAGTAAAGAGTTTGAGGTATGTACTAATGCATGTAAGGAGGGTGTAGGAGTAGTTTTGACTCAAGAGGGAAGAGTCATAACATATGAATCTATGAAGCTAAAGGATCATGAGCAGAGGTACTCAACATATGACTTGGAAGTAGCTACGGTGGTGCATGCCTTGCAGATATAGAGGCATTGTTTTCTAGGGAAAAGGTTCATGATGAGAACATATCACAGTAGCTTAACTAGCTATTTTAAGCAAACCGATCTGAATGCTTGGCAAGCTAGGTGGAATGTTTTCCTAAGTGAATTCAATTTTGATATCCAACATGTAAAGGGTAAAAAGAACCGGGTGGCCGATGCATTAAGCAGGAAGCTGCATGTCATCTATGAGATTTAATTTAACCAAATTGAATTCAAATTTCAAGAAAATATTTTAGAAGTAGCTAAGAAGGATCCTGAATACCAGTTCTTATGGCAGCAGGAAAAAGTAGACAAAGAGAAATGGAAGCAGTCAGCGTTTGAACTCAATAATAGGCAGTTCTTAGTCTACCATAAAAGAATATATATTCCGAATCAAAAGAATATGAAAATAATTATTTTGGATGAATATCACAGAAGTTCCTATGCGGAACATCCAGGATATCAGAAAATGTTAACTAAAATTAGAAAAGACTATTCCTGACCTGGAATGCGGAAGGACATTGCAGAGTATTTGACCAACTTTTTAGAATGTCAGTAAATTAAGGTTGAGCATCAGCATCCCGTAGGATTGCTTCAGCCTATCCCAGTGCCAAAATGGAAGTGGGAAGTTATTTCCCTCGACTTCATCACTGGGCTACCAAAAAATAGAAAACACAATGACTCGGTTATGGTGGTAGTTGATAGACTCAGTAAGGTGGCACATTTCATTCCCATCGAGTCCACTTACAAGACGATGCAAATTGTTGATATTTTCACGAGGGAAATATTTAAACTGCATGGTATTCCCCGAATTGTTATCTCAGATCGTGATGTGAAATTTACTTCAACATTCTGGAGACGCTATTTAATAGCTTGGGGACACAAATACAATTTAGTATTGCTTATCATTCGCAAACGGATGGGAAAACATAAAGGGTGAATCATATTTTGGAAGACATGTTGTGCATATATGTAATGCAACAACCAATGAAATCGTAAGAGTATCTACATTTGGTTGAGTTTGCTTATAACAACGGGTATCAAGAATCCCTCAAGATGAGCCCCTTTGAGGCATTGTATGGAAGACAGCGCCAGACTCCTATAAACTGGAGTAGTCCAGAGAATAAGATGATGCTTGGGCCATACATGCTAGAAGAAATGGAGCGAGAGGTAAAGAAAATTAAGCAGAACTTGAAGGTTGCTCAAGACCGACAAAAAGTGTATGCTAATAAGAAAAGAACTTTCCGGGAATTCGTGGTAGGGGACCATTTTTACGTGAGGATTAAACCAAAGAAGAGCACATTAAGATGGAATTCTTGTGCCAAATTAGCTTCTAGATATTGTGGACCATTCGAGATTTTGGAAAGGATAGGATCAGTGGCCTATCGTCTGGCTCTACCCAGCCATATATTAGTACATAACGTATTTCATGTATCGCTAGTTATGTACATGATCCCAAACATGTAATAAATTTTCAAGGTATACATGTAATTCAACAATGAATTACGTTTTTATCAAAATTTGATTCCTAATTTGATTGAATAAGATCATTGTTGGATGCAGGTAGAACAGGATGACGAGTTCCTGGTAGAACCACAACATATTCTAGATCGAAGAAAAATAACGCTCCATAGGCGATTCATCCCCCAAGTTAAAGTAGAAGCACTTTAGCCCAGAGGAGGCTATTTGGGAGGACGAGAAGGATATGCATAAGGCCTATCCGGAGTTGTTCTCCTTGAACAAATAACACCGAGGACGATGTTTACTTCAAAGGAGGAAGATGTAACACCCTGTTTTTAATTTAATTATTGGTAAACTAACTTTTAATGATATTTTTTGAATGTGTAATGAATAAGGATATTCGTTAACACTAATTTCATACCTAATCCTTTGTATTTTTCAGTAAATGAAATGAAATTATTAATTACCTTGTGTAAAAGAAGAAAGTAACTAATTGGTAAATAATTCCAAGAACTAGGGCAAAGAGGGGGGATACAATTCAGACAATTACCTTCCAAAAAGGATTTAGAGGAAAATCCTAAGGAGGAAGGGGGTTTTGTGCAGAAGAAAACTGGGAAGTATTAGCAATAGGTGTTTGCTATGAGTTGTCCAGAGCTGGGAGGAAAACTAGTGGAGCTAAAGGATTCCCAAGTGAAGTAGAGATTGGATTTTTATCCTAAGGCCTCACTTCTTGTCTCAGATAAATCCTAAGCCCTGGTGAGGAGCAAGCGGGAGCGGAGGACGTCATTTCCTCGCTCAAGGTTTGGAGAATACCAGTTACTGATAAAGAATCTTCTGGATTTATGTATTTATAAATGTTGGGTCTCTTGACTTAACAAGAATACCCTATTGTGTTATTATTATTATATTTTTTACTCATAGTATTTCTGTAAAGTTATAGTTCCTACATATTTCTCTATGTTGAAATGTATTAAGAAGGGTACAGTAGACCATTTATGAAAACTAAATTTTGTTGTTAAAATATTACAGGATACGATATGATGTAAGTTAGATTATGCAACTTAATGTCAAAACTCGATACTAATCGGTAAATGTAAATATTTAATGGGCAACATAAAAGCTGAAAGAAAACATTAAAAATGCTAATACAAATGATTGTACAACCTGCAGAATAAGAATCACTTGACCATAAGAATTTCTGGGTTTACCCTTAGAGAAAATATAGCAGAGTTAATTACACTAGAATAAGAAGAAAATCTCAGAACGTATAGACATCTATATTGGAAAAATAGAGGCTTAGGCTCACGGTTTTAGTACCCGAACCCTAGAAAACAGGGTTTCGAGCTCATTTTCCTTGAGCCAGTAACCGGAAGGGCCGACTTCTTAACTGGTAAGCTTCAGAAGATAATTATTGAAATAAAGCTACAAGAATATAAGAGAAACAAGAACATTACAAGTTCTATATCCAATACATGCAGGACAAGTAGAGTTGAAAATTTCTGCTATTGAAGCAATTGTAAATAAAAACTGGCTAAACATGTATAACTTCCCAAGACTTTGGTAATAATTTAAACATCTCTGTTACACCATACTGAACTGAGTAACTAGCACAGAACATTGAAAGAAATCTTGAAGAATTTAATCGTAAATTACAGGGAGACAGTACTAAATATGACAACTAAGAATTCGTAGAATATTGAGAAGCCAAAACATAGATCTGAGGAACTTCTACTGTGAACAGTAGAATTATATTATCAAAATAATGAAAATATTTGTCCCTTTAAACTATTACTAGAGTATCTACAGAAATAAGCAATTAGAGGGCCGTGCCTTGGAATAAAATCCTTCCTAGCATCAACAGCAAAGTGCACTCCAATAAATTCGCAGTTAAGGAGTGAAAGGCCATCCTGTCATTAAAAACCTATGTCCCAACAGGAGACAGAAGGGTGGCGGTGGCTATGACTTCAATATAATAACAGTTAAACCCTACAAATTTCAGCAGCGAAAACATAGTTTAACCCACCGGTAATAAGCTGAAGGGCTGCCAGAATATAGTTATTGTTGATTAAGCGAGCAATCAGTTATGTAACTTGAAGAACCTAGAGAAGGGAACAAATGAGGAGTTAAATCCCAAGAACCAACAAAGAAAATAAGGTAAACCATGAAAATCTAATATGCCAACTAGCGTAAAAACTTCCCTGGGTTGAAGGGTCAGAAGTTCGAAACCCTTTCGCGGCCGACTGAGCACTCTTGATAAACAAATTCATTACCCAATACCTCTGCGAGGCCGAGGATACCATGTTAACACTCCACATAACAACAGAATTGGAAACTAGAGTACACTAAGCGGAATATATGCCAATGTATTACTGAGGAAATCAGTTACAAAGTCGTTCTACATGGAAGGCAAGCTAACGTTGAACGGAAACCCTAGAAGTTGAAGCATTGTGCCGAGAAGAACCTTGGAAGAACCCGCAGAGAGGAAATCATGCTAGTTGCAGAGCCGAAGCTCAGAGCATTGACGAAAGAGAAAATGAGGTTTCGACAAGAGGATAGGGAGGGTTTGTTACCCTAACAACCCTTCCTAGCGCCTATGTCGTAGATCTCAGTCGAAATATTTTCAACGATCAGGATTACACCACTAGGACTGAGAAGGACAAATGACAATTGCAGAGATGGACAGATGGAGGGACCGTTGCGTGGGAGTAAAGGCGAATATTCAATGCAATGACCACTCACATAACCATAGTCCAGGAAAATCAAATAAATGAAATGATGAACTGATGTATAGAAAATCTAATGTTCTGTGTTTGATTGTGTAAATAATTACATGTGATTGTACCAATACATACGGGCAATCTTATCAATTGGGTGAATGGAAATTCCAATGGGATGAACCCGCCCTAAATATGAATATATCCAAACCAATAAATCCTTATGAACATTGGGTTATGGCTAACATAATTAATGTGCGAACATGGGATCGATGGTAAGAGCTACCTTATTTTTCGTATGAAGAATTACTTAGAATAAAATATAACCATTGGTGTAGTGAGTACATTTTTTTATATATTACATGCATGTTGTAGCAAAAAGAAAGCTTAAGTATTTCCTTACGAGTGGAAAAGTAAATTTTAAGAAATTCATAGTTTTCCTAGTTCAAGGTTAATGACCATAATAGCATGTAATTTTTTTTTATGAATGTTGTATGGCTGTTACATCCAAAAAGAAATAAAGATAAACTAGCAAATTTTATATTTCTTGTACCAATTAACATGATCTAATTTGTATGGAATCTAAGCAAAATGCATGTTGTTAGCTTGGTAAACTAATTCAAGTTTATAACATGTAAAATTTTATAAAAATTATCTATCTTTAAAATTTAGGTTAAATATCTATAAATTCCAAATTCATATTGGTTTATGTGAAGTTTTCTCTTTTTTTTTTCCTAGTGAGAAACCTATCAAAACTAACATTTGAATGGTCATTACTGGTCGCTATCCAAGAATGCATCTCTATTCACCTAAGTTTGTATTTAAAAGAAAAATTATAAAATGGGGTATATAAATAAAGGAAAATTGATTAACAATATGTTATCAAAATCTGTATAATTTACAAATTACATAACTTGACTTGTATAATTAAATATAGGCCTTTTTTTCTAGTACCTTATTTTCCAATTTTACCTTTTTCTTCTTGTTTGGTTTCATTTTTTTGCATGTGCCTACTTCCATTTTGTCAAATATTGAGTCTTTTACTTTAATTTAGCTAAGTTTTTACTATAATTTACTTACATTGAAACTCACTGCATGTACTAGCAACTATGTAACTTGTTAAATATTATGACACTTAGTTAAATATAATTTTTTTTTTTGTTTTTTACATAATTTTTTTTCTTGATAACCTAATTTTAAACATCATAAAATTAGTCATGAACCAAAATAAAAATTCAAATTTAAAAATTTAATTTTGATTTTCAAAATATTTAATCTAAACAATATTTACTTAAAAGCAAAAACAATATAACCTTCTAAAGCATAAGCATGTATAATAATATAAACATTTTGCCCCCATAGAAATAGATATTTATGCACGTTATGCTCTCTAACGAAATGACAAATCTGAACATTGGACTTTTTGATCTTTATGATGAGCCAATGTGGTTAGATTCCGATTTAATTCAAATATTTATCAAATCTCATAGTTTATTAGGGCACTATGATGGCATCACTTTTATTCCACTACATTGAAGATGCAGTCTCATCAATTCGAACCCTGCTAATTAACCACTCATAGATGATGCCTTGGCAGCGATCTCCTCGATAAATTCTTCAATATTTTTGTCTGGAGAACCTTCTTATATTGATGCATGTCACATTTATAAAGCACTATAAAATATGAAATGAAATAAAAATTTAACATTCAATAAACTAAAAATAATCTATGATGGCATTACTTTTATTACACTACACATTGAAGATGCACTCTCATCCATTCGGACCCGGCTAATTAACCACTCATAGATGATGCCTTGGCAACAATCTCCTGGATAAATTCTTCAATATTTTTGTCTAAAGAACCACCTTTTACCAGTGCTTGCCTCGCTAACGTCTTCCACTGTAAAGCGCTCTTCCTCAGTTCAATTCCTCGCTTATTTTCCATGACCGTCCTGATACTTCTCTCCACTTCCTCCCTCCCACTAAACCATCTTCTGATCGTTTAGTCAATCTCAATCCTAACAAATTTATGGAAGACAGAGAAACTAAACAGCAGAATGAGAAAGAAGCGAAACAACAAAATCGTGAGAACACACACACTTTGATAGATTCATTAAACTGAATTTATACAAGAAAACTAGACGGTTAACTGGACGGTTATCCAGAAACTGAAATGGAACTAAATCAAACTGATTCTAAACTAATCATAGTAGCACAGCGGAACTAATTCTTTAACACTCCCCCTTAATTTTGAGGGTTACATATGTTTTATTCCTAACTTATGACATTGAAATTCAAAATTAACTTTTCCTAGCGGTTTGGTGAAAATATCCACTAACTACTCCTTGGAATCACAAAATTTGAGAACAATGTCACCATTCTTGACGAGTTCACGAATGAAGTGAAAACGAGTGTCGATATGTTTGCTTCTTTGATGAAAGACATTGTTCTTCGACAAGGAAATAGCAGAAGTGTTGTCACAAAGGATTGAAATCGGTTCATTTCCTGTATATCCAAAGTCAGAGAGAAGTCTTTTTAGCCACACTGCTTGACATGATGCTGAATTTGCTGCAACATACTCGACCTCTGTTGAAGATAGTGCAACTATGGGTTGCTTTTTGGATGACCACGAGATCAAGTTTCTGCCAAATAGAAAAGCATAGCCAGAAGTGCTTTTCCGATCATCAATACAACCTGCATAATCACTATCTATATAACCAACAAGCTTACTGTCTGCAAAGGCTGCATACGATAAACCATAAGTAGATGTACCTGCAATGTATCTTAACACCCTTTTTCCAGCTTTCCAATGACAATCTTTAGGAGATTCCATAAACCTGGAGATATAACTAGCTGCAAATGCTATATCAGGCCTAGTAGCAGTAAGATACATAATACTACCAGCAAGTTGCTTATACAAAGTCGCATTAACAATAGTACCCACATCATCTTTACTCAACTTTGTACCAACTTCGATAGGAGTATCAACCGGTTTACACCTGTCCATCTTAAACTTTTTCAAAATGTCAGTAGCATACTTCTGTTGACTCATAAACATACCATCATGTGTTTGTTTCACTTCGATACCCAAGAAGTATCTCATTAATCCAAGATCTGTCATTTCAAATTCATTTTTCATTGCAGATTTAAATTCATCTAACTGCATGTTACCTGTATAGATTATGTCATCAACATAAAGACACAATATCAAAATATTACCTTGATGATCATTCTTGATATACAAAGTGGGTTCGTGGTCGCTCCTTCTGAAACCATTATTCAACAAGTAATGGTCTATTCGGCTGTACCAAGCTCTTGGAGCTTGCTTCAAGCCATACAATGCTTTCTTCAACCTGTACACTTTATGTTCATGATTTTTTATTTCGAAACCAGGTGGTTGTTCAACATACACTTCTTCATTCAAGACACCATTCAAAAAAGCAGACTTTACGTCCATTTGGTAAATAGGCCACTTGTTTTGTGCCGCAATAGCTAATACAAATCGAACTGTATCAATTCTTGCTACAGGTGCAAATGTTTCACCATAATCTATGCCAGGTTGCTGTGAAAAACCTTTGGCAACTAATCGTGCTTTGTGCTTATCAACTTCACCTCTCTCATTTAACTTTGTTTTAAAAACCCATTTGACACCTATTGAATTTTTATCATGAGGTAGATCAACCAAATCCCAAGTTTGATTTCTTTCAATAGCATCGATTTCATTATTCATAGCATCTACCCATACTTTGTCCTTTATAGCCTCTTCAAAACAAGTAGGTTGGAATGAAAGAAATGCAAAATTTACAATATCATCAACATCATCTTGTGCATAAATATCACTTAAGTTTCTCATCTTAGGATTATCAGAATCAGACTCAAAAGATGATGAACTGCTACTGCTGGATGAACTACTACTAGTTTTGTCTTGAACCTGTAATCTTGGAGTGCTTGTTGCACGTGTCTGAAGTTCATCTAACAGAATAAAAGGATCAGGACAAGTATTGTTCTCCATTTCATTCCAAGACTTATCTTCCAGAAATTTCACATCTCGACTTACAACAAATTTCTTAGTTATAGGATTAAACAATTTATATACCTTAGATTGATCACTATATCCTATAAAAATATACTTTTCACTCCTATCATCAAGATTTTTTCTCAATTTTTCTGGAACATGAGCGAAAGCAATACAACCAAATACGCGAAAGTGTGAAACTGTTACCTTTTGTCCACTCCATGCTTCTTCAGGTACATAATTTTGAACACTGGAAGTTGGCGATCTATTCAAAATATATACCGAACATGCAACTGCTTCAGCCCATAGATCTTTAGACAAATTTCGTGTTTTAAGCAAACTTCGAGCCATATTCATAATTGTTTGATTCTTTCTTTCTGCGACTCCGTTCTGCTGTGGAGTATAACTAGTTGTCGTTTGTTTTTTAATACCATGTTGTTTGCAAAAATCAATGAATTCGTTAGATTCATACTCACCTCCTTTATCAGACCTCAGAACTTTAATAAACTTGCCACTTTGTTTTTCAGCCTCGGCCTTGAACTCTTTAAACTTCGAAAATGTTTCTGATTTATATTTGATGAAATACACCCAAATTTTCCTACTAAAATCGTCAATGAAAGTAAGAAAATAGAGACTGCCAGCAACTGATTTTTCTTGCATAGGACCGCATAAATCTGTATGCACTAACTCTAGTTGTTCTTTGGCTCTATTGGAGGCTGAAGCAAAACTATCTCGTTTATGTTTACCCATAATACAACTTGTACATGAAGAGATATGATCAGACAAAGAAGGCAACCCTTTCACCATGGACTGACTTTGCAAAAAACTCATACTTTTGATAGGTAAATGACCATATCGCAAATGCCACAAATCAGAGTTAGTTGGCGTTGAAACATTATGTGCATACAACTTCTCACTTTTTAACTGTAACTGATACAACCTATTCTTTGTCATTGGAATCTTTGCAACAAGAGACTTTTGCTTATCAACAATCGTGCAAATAGTGTTGTGAAAGCTAACATCATAACCATGTGCATCTAACTGACCAACACTGAAAAAATTATGCTTGAAATTGGGTACATAATAAACATCATAAATATTCTTCACAACATTTTGTTTGGTTAAGACATGTACAACACCTTTTCCTAAAGCTTTAACCTGACGATCATCACCCAAACCAATAGATGAACTGAAAGATGTATCAAGATGTGAAAACAAATCACTATGACCAGTCATATGATTACTACATCCACTATCAACCAACCAAACATCTTTATTAGTTATTTTTACAGTTACTTGGCATGCCAAAAATAAAGCATCTGATGTTTCACATTCAGTGTTTGTGACATTGGCTTTGTTTTTATTCAGAACATACTGTAGTTTTCGACATTCAGACTTATAATGGCCATATTTTTTGCAGTAGTGACACTGAATTTTAGATTTATCTATCCACCTACGACCATGATCATTTTGAGACTTCTCTGAATGCGTTTCAGTTACCTGTGATCTATCATCAGACTGAGACTGTCCTCTACCTTTACTTTTCCTGCCACGAAAACCTCTGCCTCTACCTCTATCCATTGACGCTTTAGATTTAAAAGCATGCTCTAAATCACTGACATCTAAATTAATTCTTGCTTCATGTGCCAACAAAGAACCAGTTAATTCTTCCACAGATAATTTTGTCAATTCTCTTGATTCAAAAACAGTAACGATCATATCAAATTTTTTTGGCAAACATCTAAGAACTTTTTCAACAATTCTTTGGTCATCAAGTTCTTCACCATTCATCCGAAGCTGATTTACAACACCCATAACTTTAGTCATAAACTGATCAATGGTTTTTGAGTCAGTCATTTTAAGCGTTTCAAATTGGGTTCTAAGTGTCTGTAATCTTACCATTTTTACTTTATCATTTCCTTGATAAGCAGCCTTAAGTATATCCCAAATTGATTAGCAAATTTAGCAGCAGTAATTTTAGGAAAGATAGCGTCATCTAATGAATTTAAAATGCAGGACTTTGCTCTACCTTCTTTCTGTTTAATGTCATCAAATTGTCTTCTTTGGGCAGCAGTCATACCAGCGATTTCATTTGCGTCAGGTTCTTGGAACCCCAACTCTACTGATTCCCAACACGTTAAGCCTTGTAAACATGTTTGCATTTTAAGACTCCAAAAATCATAATTTTTTCCACTAAATAATGGTGTCGGAATGGCAAACTGACTTGTTGAAGCCATTTTTAAAAAACAATTACTTTTAATAAACCAGTAGTCTTTTCCCTTAATTAGAAGCGAAAGAAAAATAAGTCAAAACTGCCGCAAGAACTCTACCAAAAATTTCAGATTTTTGTTTTTAAAGAACCACACCAGTTACATGACTGGTATTGCTAATGCTAATTGAAAACAAATTTAGACATGGAAGGCATTGCTGGAGAAAACACACTGCCAAATGAATTTCGCTAATTTTGATCAAGATCTTCTGAAACGTTAAAACAACATAGGAGACAGGTTCGAACGCCAAATTTTCAATAGCAAGACCACTCCACAGGTCCACTTTCGCCCAAGAACTTGCTACTAAAAGTATGTGTGTTTCAAAGTATGAGAGAAGCAAAACATCGAAAATAATACACTTTGTAATCTTCACAAATGTTTAGTTCTCCAAATGCTATACTAAGTCTTTCAGGCTTTAAAAAAGAAATGATTTACTTTGTAGAATGTGGTGCTTTTTGCATGACTCCAACCTCGATCTGCAAAAATTCAACCTTCGTCTTCAACTAGCAGGTCACTGTCTTCACCCACCTTGGTTTTGCTGTCTTATTCAGGCAGCAGCAAATATGAAGGTCGCCCTTCCTTCTCACCCACGCTGGCTTTGTCGTTTTCTTCACGCAGCAGCAAACAGGCGGTGGTAGCAAACAAGAAAACAAATCTGAGGCTTCTCTGTTGTGCAAAAAAATCTCCAGCCTTTGCCCAAGAAGAACCCCAAGGCTCCAATACCATGACAAATTTATGGAAGACAGAGAAACTAAACAGCAGAATGAGAAAGAAGCGAAACAACAAAATCGTGAGAACACACACACTTTGATAGATTCATTAAACTGAATTTATACAAGAAAACTGGACGGTTAACTGGACGGTTATCCAAAAACTGAAATGGAACTAAATCAAAACTGATTCTAAACTAATCATAGTAGCACAGCGGAACTAATTCTTTAACAAATCCCGTCTTCCATTTCTCTTCAATGTATAGAGCATTAAGCATCTGATCGCTCCATTGAGGCACTGCTAACATGGGAACTCCAGAGCTGAGACTTTCCAAAGTCGAATTCCACCCATAGTGCGCCATAAATGCACCGACAGATGCATGAAAAATGTTGGAATGTTTGAAAATTCCAGAACAACAAATGGAGAATAAAACTCCCCTCTTTAATACAGAGAAAATATTAAAATTTCATTTACAGTGACAGAGTTTCCACATGAAAAAAAACTTCTATTCCATAAAAAAAACTGTTACAAATTCTTCCTCGACACAGAAGGATTACAACTGCTGAGCTGCTTCTAAGCACAGTGCCAAAATAACACACAATGTCTCTCTAAAACATACACTGCTGTGTATATTAAACACTGTCTCTGTTTTTCACTATTTTCAGCCTTTGGACAATGATAAAATATTACAAGCAAACTCACAATGCACAGCATTCTACTTTCCTTGCTCACGGCATATGCTTTTTTATGAAACATTACAATAATATATATAATATAACCAAAAATAAAAACTTAAATATTACTGTTGTAATAAAACATTAACAGTTAAAACAACATTGCCGTGAATAAAACCATTTAAATCAAAAACTATAACATAATGTTAAAACATTATTTCTCTTTTTTTCATTTATATATTCCGCAGGCTTCGTGGAGTTCATCTCCGTGAGTTCTCATACCCCCGAAATCCTTTGGCTTGGTGAAGTGTGGGCCCAGCTGAAGATGACATCAGCTTTCCGTGGGTCTCCACTTCTCCAGCTGCTTGGCTTTTCTAACCCCCGCGGAAAAGGCTTTCCGTCTCAACTCTGTTGTATTAAATATGTTCGGTGGGCTTTTAATGTTGTTGTTGTTGCAGATAGGATGGAGCTCTTCTACCGCCTTCAACTTGCTATCAGTCTTAACTCCACCATTCTGCGGTCTCTTCATTCCCTTCTCAATTAATTCTGCCGTCTGCTGAGTTATGTGGACAGTTGGAATTAATTTCCAACAAAAAAGCACTTCTAGCTGTGGACACCATGGAACAACCCGGCAAATTTTCGCAATTTTCAATCTCCCCTTTGGAAAGGGGAACTCGATGGACGAATTACCCATATGAAGGGATATCCACTGGCCTTCAACCCCAGAGCTATCTGATGAGTTTGTTCTTTTGAAAGAACCGCAAGGCTTCCAAAAGAAACATACACAACCATTGCGGGTTCCTTCGTATTCAGCCAGTTCGTGCAGTTTATGGTTTTCCACAAATTTGCACCCGAGTCTGTGTCCCGGGGATTCTGCCCCTCCAAGAAAGCAGAGGGTATGTGAGGACCAACAGTGCGAAACGAAACTATTGATTTTATTGAGTTGTTTTCTTCCGATTCCATTTCGTGAAACGAATTGCCCACTACCCATGTCGCCTCTGGAAGACACTTAAATTGTTCCACACATAATCGCAAGATAGCCTGAAAGGTATTGCCAGGTAGCAGAAAGGATGGCAGATCAGAGTGACTCAGCGATGGAAGTCCCGGTATTTCCATCACCTCAGTAGTCTTCAGCGTTTCTTGCCATCTGGTGGTTGAAGAAAAGAAAGAAGATCAAGATAGAATTAGTACTGAGAGCTAGGAACTTTTATCCTTTTTGTAGATTCAGGGAATATAGCCCAATTCTTAGAATTCCAAAATATTCATCTACACTTTAAAAATGTCTTGAAAACTATAAACATAAATACAGATTTTAGTAGTGTAAACATACCCACTTTTATGAAAAAATGGTGATAAATAAAAAATGCGGCACACGATTGTGTCCAGAAGAAAGTCGAAGGGATGCTAAACTTCTTTGTAACCTTGGGAACCCAAGCAAGAATAGAGTCATAAACGATGCAAGAAATCCGGTTGCCTTCAGCATTAAGCCTCTCTACCAGATTTCCTAACGTCACTTCTCCCATCTTTGACAACATATCTGTCACTATGTCTACGTTGTTCCGGTCGAAATCCGCAGGAAGTCCGTCTACAGAATGTAATTGCCTGCAGCAAACGTACTCGGAACTCCATAAGCAGAAAATTAGGAAGAGACCTACCAGACTTTATAAATAAGCCCACAATATTCCCCATGATATAGCAGTGATTCAAACTTGGACATGTTTTAAACAAATGAGAAATGTCGATGCATCTTCCTCAATTGTATTGAATAGGTACCATTCATTAATGGTTCAAACCTGATGCAATAATATTGAAGAGTGTGGATGTTTGAAAAAAATGAGAAATGTCGATGCATCTTCCTCAATTGTATTGAATAGGTACCATTCATTAATGGTTCAAACTTGATGCAATAATATTGAAGACTGTGGATGTTTGAGAGTATAAATTTATGTGATTTATATTTAATTTAGTTTGAAATTTTTTAGAAAATCACATAATTAATTGAGAAACTAAGTGTTTCTAACTATTTAGTGTAATTCATTATCATAAAATTATACTATATGGTTGGAAACCCATATGATGGTTTCTCAATTGATTATATGAGTTTAAGATTAAATTAGTGTGAATGTTGTTTACATCATAATGTCCATTCATGAGTTTGGGTTTTGTAGGCCCTTCTATCAAGGACTATAGTTTCTCAATTGATTATATGAGTTTCAGATTAAATTAGTGTGAATGTTGTTTACATCATTATATCCATTCATGAGTTTGGGTTTTGTAGGCCCTTGTATCAACGACTATTAGGGTATGGAAAAAACGTAGAGTTTTTAAACTACTTAGCATAGTTTTAAGATAGATATGCAGTATCTATCTGCGTCAAACAATACGAGGCTGAGAAAGAGATATACAGACTGACCCAGAAAACAATGAAACAAAAGCTGAGATCTTAGACTTCATTACAGACCTAGGCAACACTCCTGGCCGGCTTACCTTGTTCAATCAAACTATTCACACTGGATAGTAAAATGCCTCATAGCAAAAGCAATGCAGCGCTTCCCACCAGCCGTTGTTAAGGCAGGCCAGCTAAAGAAAGAACCAGGCATACAAGATCTGCTGACAGAAATCCAGGACCAGTTGCAACACATTAAGATCACCCAATATCAGGCTACAGACCGCATTAGTAGAATGGACCACAGGGTAGGCCGTATAGAGAAGATTCTCGAGCAAATGCAGCAAGTTGATATGCCCGAGTCAACTATGAAGGAACCTGCTCCAGTGTCCTCATCCTATGGATAGTTGCCTTTCTGTATTTTCTTTTTATGCACTGTGTATATGTATATGAACTTTCTTTATGTTATAAGAACGTAGACAATGTAGTAGGAGGACAGATAGCTCATGTTAAGTATAGACAAATGAAACAATTTCAGTTTTGGTATGCTTTTCACGCTTACAAGTGGCCAACAGACCTGGTTTCCTACGGGCAGGTTGAGGCCACAGCGTGGTTTATATTTTGTACCCTGTCTTTTTATTATAAATAGAAAATAGTAATGTCCCGCCTAATTTTTTAAAAAATAAAAGAAGAAGAAGAAAATAGATATGCAGTATCGTATTGTAAAGTATTGATTGGTTTATAGTCTGGTTTGATAAGAACATATTATTCAATGAGAATAAAAAAAAGTAATGATATAACATGCAGTCACGTGATCATATTATCGCAACAGTGGCTGTCAATGTACTCTCCTTAACAGGTATACTAGTTTTCTGATCATTTTTTGGGTTGCCTGTTAGGTGATCATTTTTTGGGTTGGCTGTTCGGTGAGACGTACTTGTTCTGCCAGATCGGATCATATTTTCGTGACTGTGGTGTGATCCGGCCTGGAATTGTTTGGGATTTTAAACGGCGCGATTGCGTGAGAGGAGAAATTTCGTGATCATTTTTTGGGTTGGCTGTTAGGTGTGATCTGGCTTTGAACCATTTGGGATTTTAAACGCAATTGGGTTCTGTTTGGTGGGATCTACTAGTGCTGCTAGATACTATAATAATTTTGTGACTGTTAGGTGTGATCCGGCCTGGAACCTTTTGGGATTTTAAACGCAATTGAGTGAAGGAGAAATTCTGAAAGGTCACTTGAGAAATTTGAAAACGTGGTAGTCTAGTTGTTTGGAGTGTTAGTTTTTGGAGTTTCAGGTGTAAGAATTTGAAAAAAATTGAATTAAATTCTTGACTTTTATTATTTTAATTGGTTTTTTTGACTATATATGGATTCAACATTCTCCAAAACCTCTAAAATATTTAGATTGTGCAAAATTAGCAATCAAACTTCTCTTTTAATAAATTTTTGAGAGATTTTAGAAAAATTAAACTGGAAAAAACCACAATAAAAGCGTAAAAAAAACTACTACTCTAATCTGTGTATTTGTTTACACGTGTATAAAGGTTAAATTTGATACGATGTGTAATGTAACAAATATTCTATCTTTCTGAATCGGTAGATCTATTGGAATGGTTTCTTCTGAAAAAAAATAAGGAAAGATTTATTGGAATGGTTATTTGAATTTCTTTATATAGTAAGAGTTATGGATATTTTAGTTTTGAATTTATTTATGGTGTATAATGATGCCATTTTTGTAAATGATGATAAACAGTTTAATATTAATTTAATATATGGGAATTGTTATAGTGGTAGTGGTTGTAAATATTTAAATATTTAGTTAGATGTCTTAATATCTTTAAAATGAATTTGTTAAAAAAACATATAATAATATAATATGATATAATTTAGATTAAAAAATAATAAATTGATTTAACTTAATTTATTATATTGGATTGTAATTGTATTTTTAAAATAAAATCATAAACAATTTTATATAAGATAAGCATAAATTTAAATAATAATGTTTTATAATAATTCATATTTCAAAACATATAATTAAATTATACCTAAAATCTTAATAAATTTAATTAATTAACATATAAATTTAAAAATATTTTTAGATAGGAAAATGTGATATATTTGTCTTTATATTTCAAAATCAATAAGTAATAAATATATACAAATTTAATTAATAAATATATAATTAAAAATATATATATTTTTAAATATATGAAAAGTAGTTATATTTAGGTTTCATTCAAACATATAAATTAAAATAATGATTCATATTTATAACTATTTTATTTCAGAATTTCATATTTAGATTTAAGTAATAAAGATATGAAAAAAAAAAAAAAAAAACGGGAAGCCCTATAATAGGGGTTTTCAGTTCTATTGTGTTGATTATAGGGTTTCTTTTGCATAGTCGTTTATGCTTGGCTCAGCCAATGGGGGATGTCCCCCCTTGTTTATCTAGATTGTTTGGAAAGTTCATAATGAGTTTGGATCTGCTCATATTCCCTCTCAATCTCATCATCTTCAAAATTGTTTTCACAGAGCAACTGAACGAAGTGGGGTTTGTGAGTTTGCAACAAACCCTAAGTTGGGTGCATGACAAGATTTAAATTTAGAGCGTGCAAGACCCAAAATGTGAGGTTACATCTAGTAAGATCAAAGCATATATTCAATATATGTGAGATAGTGCTTTGATCTACAAAGTCATTGGATTATGGTCCTCTAAAAAGGCTTTGATTAGGCGGATCTGAAATAAATGGAATCCCTAGGATCAAATAGAATTGGAGTTCAGGACTAATGGTTTTTTTACTGTCATTTTCTCTTTATTAAGATAGATCGAGGGTTTTTGAAGGAGAGCCATATTTTTCCAACAATGTAGCTCTCTTCATCCAAGTCTAGAAGGAACAATCAAATCTAGACAAGGGGGGTTTCCTTGCAACCCCAGTGTGGGTTTGTCTCTTTTCTCTTCCTGAAGAATATACGAAGGAGGAAACCCTTGAAGGCATCGTTAATTCTATTAACAACTTTATCAAAGTATTAGATCCTACCACAAGAGGGAGGTACATTTCGTTGCATGAATATGTGTTTAAATGAATATCTCCCAACTTTTGTTGGGTGTGGAGCCTGATTATCTTCTTTATTTAGATGTATTGCCGCATTGGACCCGTGTTCTTAACTGGGCGGCAACGCCACCTGTCATTTCATTGCCATTAGTGGGGTCCAGGGGGGGCGACGACGATTTTATGAGTCCCCCCCTGGCAAGGGTTCAGGGGCAGTGCCCCCGAAGCTAAAAATAGATGTAAAATTTCCTTGTAAAATATTGTAATTTCATAATCAATTTGGGTCGTTCATTAGGAAGATGATATGACGGTAGAAGTTATGTTTAATTTACAGTTTTTTTTCCCTAGAAGGAAACCCCTCGGTTCACATGAGGCAATTGCATTGTGAGTGTGTGTGGTATATGTATTCTGAGCGAGAAAGAGAAAATGGGACTTTGTGAGAGAGTATATGATATTACAACGGATCTGCTCTAGGTTGTGTCTCTTCATTTTGTTGGATAATATAAAGGAAGGAACAATTTTTTCTCTATGGACGTAGCCCAAGTTGGGTGAACCACATATATCTGTGTCTCTCTTGTTGTATATGTATTTTGTGTTTGTATTTTCGCATATTTTTATGTGTTCCATTGCTCTGTAATATATAATTTTATAACAACCTCTTCTAGCCTCCATAAATATTTATCATCACAATAGTGTTTGGATTCATTCTCTAGATTATGAAATTATGAACAAGTCCCCTTTTAGATGCAGACATTTCTATCAGTAAGTGCATATTATTAGGGATTTCCTCATTAATACAAAGGAAATATTTGAAAAAAACTATTCTCAGAAAGAGCTAGTTCATTCGGAATTTTTTTGAAAAAGAAGTAGAAATTAGAGTCACCACTTTACCTCAAATCTCGATGAATTTGAAAAAAGGTTTGATTTTCTCTCCTCTAGGAAGTAGTATCTAGATATTGTCAATATTCAATCAAGCATGGAATCAAGATAAGGTAAATCACAAAACCCTAGAAAGGTTGTGCAAAATTCTCTTGAACATCATCAAAAAAATCCATGACAATGGGAGATGATTAGTTCCCCTTCAAAAGGTGTTGAAGTATAATACCGTTCAAAAGATATGGATATGAATGACCCATGAATGATTTCCCTTCTGGAAACCTCGAATATAAAAGGTTTGATGGAAATGCAAGTCTTCAACCCATTTGGTGAAGTAGTCTACAAATACGATAATATAGACATGCCCCCCGACCGAGTGAGGGTTACACGTCATAAAATTGATGCCCCACTTCGCAATTTGACTACCATCATAGGAAGGGGAAAAATACCCTCAACTCGAATTTCATGAGCTAACTGAGTCTATCACACTCAGTTAACTTTTACAAGTGATTATGAGATAAGATTACAATTTATTGTCCAATTTAATTAAGGAAAAATTAAATTAGACACACATTTCTTGTTGACTTTTCAACATTTTACATGAGAGAGAGAGAGCTATGTTGGATGACATAATGAAGATCCTCCTTATATTAATTTATATGACTCTTGTGGAAACGTCTATCCCTCTTCTAGGGTCACCTCATGTCAAGGCCGACTTGACTTCTCTTGACAATTTTCCCATACTTAACTTCAAAATTTAATATCTCTTCAACCAAAAATCAAAATCATATAATTTTTGATGCATCAAATTCATCTCGACATTTACTATCATCTTCATCCATCACATGTCAAAATATATCCATGATTTTGTCCCCATAGACCAGTAAACCAGTAAACAATTATCACTTTGCTAGTTCAATTCTAATGTCCATTATACTAAGCTCATCATCTTTTGATAGATTATTTGGTTCAGATGCTCTAGCAATCCTACCATTAGGAAATTTCGCTTCTTCTACCAATGATGGATGTTTAATGCTTGTAGGCCCATTGAGAGATGAAAGTTTAATCTCCTGTTCATATTTATGATTGGAAGTTGTTGCTATACCGTCATTAGCAGTTGCTTTAATGAGCCCACATGTATCTACTTCGAATTCGCGTTTATTTCTCATACTGGGTTCCAGGTTCTCATTGGCAGTATCTTTTATCTCTAAAATGGTATCAAGATCAATATTGTCCTTCATTATATTGGCATGTAAAGCTGATATACCAGCTACAATAGGTTCCAAACTGAATCCATGCTATCAATTTCCCGTGTAGAAACATCAGCTCTTTCAATTTCTCCACTTCCACAACCAAGATGTTTTCCCAAATATTTGACATTTTCATAACTAAGGGATGCACTAGGTGGCAACTAAATTTGGCATTCCATTTTCTAGTGGATGGTTGGACAATCCATTACAACCACTATCTACAGAATAAGATGCTTCAGTTACAGGGGTTACTAGCCTCAAATCTTCCACCTTTTTAGGGGGATACATCCATGTCTATGCTCTTGCCTTTGCTTCAGTTTCTCTTGTACTTTGTTTTATAGTCTTGGGCTTATCATCAGTATCATTTGGTCTCCCTTTCCTGCAACTAGTCCAAAAGTCATTCCATTTCCTTTCTGCCTTCTGTTGTGTGTCCAACTCCTCTAATTTTGTAAGAGCCACTTTGTTCCAATATTACAATTTTCTCATAGTTTCCGCTTCCTGCTCTTCTAGCTTCCTCTGAGACTATTCATATTCCTTGCCAAAGAATGCTTCCAACTGATCCATCTTCACACACCCCCATGCTGGCAGGATTCCATCTATGATACCACTACAATGAACTAGGGTAATTCTGCCCTAGGTTTTTGTAATATCCCAAGGATCAAAATTTTAAATAAATCAACACATCTAGGTATTTCATATAAAAACACAGAACACAACACATATAAGAAATTGAAGCCCAATTGTGAACCCTGAATGGATCCACCACATAAAAATTACCGCGGAGTTTTCGTCCCGGGATCAATAAAAGAACTAGCCAGGCCAAATTCTCAACCCAAACATAATAAAGTAGATAATCCAGAATGCCCTAAATGCCTAGCTTCTCTCCCCTTTTATAGGCTTGATGGGTCAATACCAACAAGAGATACCACGGGTCAATACCATGGGAAAATACCATCAAGAAATGCCATGGGTCAATACCATGGGTTAATACCATGAGTCAATTCTATCCACTTTGACGGGATCAAGAAAAGGGATATTACAGTTTTCCTGTAGCAATTAATTTTCCTTTCTCCAGTACATAGCTCAATTCAATATAATTGTTGAACAATCCAACCTCTTTCAATTATGCAATGAATAATATCAATATGTGAACTAACAGTTCAATTCTTTGCAAACAACGGTGCAGAAAAACCTTGGTAAGACAATGTATTATTCAACAATATGTTAAGCCCAAAAACGTCAATCTCATACACTACGTAATAAAATCTAGAATAACTCTGGCTTCATCAGATAGACGTAATCCACACATAACAGTTGTAGACTCTTGGTCAACGGGTCGATGGCAGATGCCCTAACCAGATACCACAGTTAAAGAAAATCTCAAGTAAATTCTGTCCAGACAACTTCGGATCTGTATTAGGCCTAAGCCTACCTACTGTGCTAGATCTGAGGCTGCTACAGCCCTCGGCCACCTTTCTGTCTACCAAGTCAGAGCTTCAGGAATTCACTCCAGCCTCTCTTCTGCCTGCCTTCGAACTTGATTTGAGCCACAGGAAGATTCGGCTACAGGAATAATATCTTTGCAGGTTTGTTCAGAGGTGTTTTCACCACAACATGAGCTAGGATGGCCCGGAACTTCAATGGCCCCAGCTTCAGGGGGATCTCTCCCATCCACAGATTACGGATTTCCAACCACCGAAACTGAATAACAGAACTCTGATTTGAAGCCACAAACTCGCGAAACCAATTCACAGAACTTCCGGATTCAACCACGGACTCACCAGATTAAGTCACAGAATTTTGGACTCAAGCCACAGATCCACGAGTTTGAGTCACAAAATTCCGAATTCAAGCCTTAGATCCACTAGATCAAGCCACAGAGCTCCGTTTTCTCTAACCCACAGATCCTGATCTTGCCCAAAATTTCATGAGGATGCCACAGGTAGTTCTGATCTCCTTCTTTGATGATCTGCCAGTGTTAGACTTCAATCCAGGACTCGTCTGCTTCAGAAGATGGTAATCCTTGCTGTCCAGACAGCTTTGGATCTGTATTGGGCCCAAGCCTACCTACTGTGCTAGATCTGAGGCTGCTGCAGCCTTCGGCCACTTTTCTGTCTACCAAGTCAGAGCTTCAGGAATTCACTCCAGAGAGAGCGAAAGGCTGTGTAAGCCCGAAGACCGTGTGAAGCAGAGTTTGTTTTGAAGAGCTGTGTGTGTAGCAGCCCAGTAAAGCAAAATTTTGTAAATCCTAAACTGAAGATTCGGAAGACTGTATCAAGCATTTTGTTATTAATAAAAGACAGTCTTTGTTCTCACTGTGTATATTTTATACTTCACCTGCAAAGATTTATTTTTAAATGTCTATGTTGACAGAGAACATTTTGTTTCTCATTATTTGTTAAAAAATTATAAAAAATTCTAACAACAAAAACAATATAACCATATAAAAAAAACACAATGTAACCTTCTAAAGCACAAGCCTGTATAATAATATAAACATTTTGCCCCCACATAAACAGATATTTACGCACGTTATGCTCTCTAACGAAATGACAAATCGGAAAATTGGACATTTTGATCTGTGGTTAGATTCCGATTTAATTCAAATATTTATCAAATCTCATAGTTTATGAGGGCACTATGATGGCATCACTTTTATTCAACTACATTGAAGATCCACTCTCATCAATTCGGACCCTGCTAATTTTTTTTTTGTCAGAGGAAAAAAAACGCTGCATATATTAGATATACCAGTACATTAACAAATTACATTCAGTTGAAAAAACTTCAACGAGAAAATTGACCACTCATACATTAACAAATAATTAACTACTCATAGATGATGCCTTGGCAGCAATCTCCTCGATAAATTCTTCAATATTTTTGTCTGAAGAACCACCTTTCACCACTGCTTGCCTCGCTAACGTCTTCCACTGTAAAGCGTTCTTCCTCAGCTCAATTCCTCGCTTATTTTCCATGACCGTCCTTATACTTCTCTCCACTTCCTCCCTCCGCACTAAACCATCTTCTGATCGTTTAGTCAATCTCAATCCCGTCTTCCATTTCTCTTCAATGTATAGAGCATTAAGCATCTGATCGCTCCATTGAGGCACCGCCAACATGGGAACTCCAGAGCTGAGACCTTCCAGAGTCGAATTCCACCCACAGTGCGTCATAAATGCACCGACAGACGCATGAGAAAGCACTTCTAGCTGTGGACACCATGGAACAATGAGTCCCTGATCGGAGGTTTCTTTTAGGAAACCCTCCGGCAAATTTTCGCCATTTTCAATCTCCCCTTTGGAACTCGATGGACGAATTACCCATATGAAGGGATATCCACTGGCCTTCAACCCAAGAGCTATCTGATGAGTTTGTTCTTTTGAAAGAACCGCAACGCTTCCAAAAGAAACATACACAACCCTTGCGGGTTCCTTCGTATTCAGCCAGTCCGTGCAGTTTATGGTTTTCCACAGATTTGCACCCGAGTCTGTGCCCCGGGGATTCTGCCCCTCCAAGAAAGCAGAGGGTATGTGAGGACCGACAGTGCGAAACGGAACTATTGATTTTATTGAGTTGTTTTCTTCAGATTCCATTTCGTGAAACGAATTGCCCACTACCCATGTCGCCTCTGGAAGACACTTAAATTGTTCCACACATAATCGCAAGATAGCCTGAAAGGTATTGCCAGGTAGCAGAAAGGATGGCAGATCAGAGTGACTCAGCGGTGGAAGTCCCGGTATTTCTATCACCTCAGTACTCTCCAGCGTTTCTTGCCATCTGGTGGCTGAAGAAAAGAAAGAAGATCAAGATAGAATTAGTACTGAGAGCTAGGAACTTTTATCCTTTTTGTAGATTCAGGGAATATAGCCCAATTCTTAGAATTCCAAAATATTCATCTACACTTAAAAAATGTCTTGAAAACTATAAACATGAATACAGATTTTAGTAGTGTAAACATACCCAATTTTATGAAAAAATGGTGATAAATCGAAAATGCGGCACACGATTGTGTCCAGAAGAAAGCCGAAGGGATGCTAAACTTCTTTGCAACCTTGGCAATCCAAGGAAGAATAGAGTCATAAACGACGCAAGAAATCCGGTTGCCTTCAGCATTAAGCCTATCTACCAGATTTCCTAACGTCACTTCTCCCATCTTCGACAACATATCTGCCACTATGTCTGCGTTGTTCCGGTCGAAATCCGCAGGAAGTCCGTCTGAGATGGTCTCAAACCGAACTTCCTCACGTTTCTCTGAGGCTCCCGATACTGCGCCTTGTGCCTGTAACATCCTCTTACGGCTTGCCTCGGTTGTCACAAAGGTGACCTCGAGATTTTTCGAGGCAAGCCGCTTGGCAAACTGCAGCAAAGGATTGATATGACCCTGCGCTGGAAAAGACACCACCAGAACGCGAAGCTGGCTGTAGTCGAACATCATTAAAGATTCCATTCCCTTAAACTCTAGGGACAGCTACCAGCTAAAAATTGCTACACAAAGTTTACAAAGTCTCCAAATCTGAAGCTCCAGACTCTTCTCACTATGCCAATTTCCTGTCACCTCTCTTAGTACGGCTATTTATCTACAAGTTTCATCATTTTGAGAATGCATAAAATATTATATATTTGTTATATTCGGAGGATTTTCTATTTTGTCCACAACCATAATCTAATCTCTGGCTGGAGAAAAAAAAATGGGAACAAATCACATATGGGTTATGAGTTGAGTTGAGTTGATGGATATTAATTGTTAGAGATTAGGCACTTCAATGGAATTTGTAATTTTTATTGTGGGGATTTTAGTTATTTGTTTGAAGAATTTATCAATGTCTGGGGGTTTTGGTGTAACCTCAAACTTGGTCATTATATTAGACCCTGGACTCCTGCAGGTTTTGGTGACCTCTTCTTCGTGGTATCAGACCTTGGACCTAGTTGCAGTTGTATTTGACTAGGTGTTGGAGAAATCACCCCAACTCTATGAAATCTGTAATTTCCATTTTGAGATACTAATTACTTGTTTGGAAAATTTACCAATACCTACAGATTTTAGTGTAACTTCAAACCCCTTTAATAACATATTTAATTTTTGATAATTCAATTCATTTTAATTTGACTAATCAATATAGTTGATTATTATTTTTAGAAATTTGAACCCTACAAAGCATTTACATTACTATAACTGAAAAGAATTAAAAAAAAAAAATACATTTATGACATAAAAACCATATTATTGTGGGAGGCTCTTTTTGCCCATCATCTTTTTTTCCTCTATTTATTTACATTAATTTCCTCTTTTTTTAGCAGATTTGTCTTAAAGATGAGTCTTGATTTAAACTCAAAACCTAGAATAAAAATGAAAACTGTGAAAATTCCAAATTCTACATCTAAAAATCTAAAAATCTACACCAGAAAATACAAACTTCCAATCTATCATATTAATTAATTTGTCCATTTCTATAACGAACAATAATATGACAGAAGCGCTTACGCAGTATATTTTAATTTGACTCATCAATATAGTTGATTATTATTTTAGAAATTTGAACCCTATAAAAAGCATTTACACTACAGCAAATTGAAAGAATTTAAAAAATATAAAATACATTTATCACTTAAAAACAATATGATAATGCTCCGGAACGACCAACAATATGACGGAAGCGCTTACGCAATCCCACTGCGGTGGAGTTCCCATGCTAAAGCTACGTGACCATCCACGGCACTAACTTAGTCCAAAAAGGCAATAACTTAGTCCATCCACGGCACTCCATAAATAAGCCGACGAGGATTTTGTAAATGATGATAAACAATTAAATATTAAATATTAGTTTAATATCTGGAAATGTTATAGTGGTAGTGATTGTAAATGATGGTAAATATTTAAATATTTAGTTAAATGTCTTAATAACTTTAAAATGAATTTGTTAAAAGAATATATAATAATATAATATGATATAATTTAAATTCAAAAATAATAAATATTAAAAAGTAATAAATTGATTTAATTTAATTTGTTATATTGAATTTTAATTGTATTTTTAAAATAAAATCATAAATAATTTTATATAATATATCATAAATTTAAATAATAATATTTTATAACAATTCACATTTCAAAATATATAATTGAGTTATACATAAAAATTTAATAAACTAATTAATTAACATATAATTTAAAAATATTTTTAGGAAAATGTGATATATATATATGTGTCTTTATATTTCAAAATCCATAAGTAATAAATATATAGAAAAATTAATAAATATATATACTTTTAAATATAAGAAAAGTAGTTATGATTAGGATTCATTTAACCATATAAATTAAAAGAATGATTCATATTTATAACTATTGTATTTCAGAATTTCATATATAGATTTAATTAATAAACATATGAAAAATCAAAATATTTTGGAAGCCCTAGAATAGGGGTTTTGTGCCAATTTTAGGGTTTTTTTTGCATGGTGGGCTTTTCCGCCTCGTTTATCTAGATTGTTTCGAAAGTTCATAATGAGTTTGGATCTACTCATATTCCCTCTCAATCTCATCATCTTCAACATAGTTTTCATAGAGCAACTGAACAAGGTGGGGTTTCGAGTTCGCAACAGACCCTAAGCTGGGTGCACGACAAGATATAAATTCAGACTGTGCAATACCCAAAATGTGAGGCTACATCTAGTAATATCAAAGAATATACTCAATATATGTGGAATAGTGCTTTGATCTGCAAAGTCATTGGATTATGGTCCTCTCAAAAGGCTTTGAATAGGTGGATCTAAAATAAATGGAATCCCCAAGCTCAAATAGAATTGGAGTTCAAGACCAATGGTTTTTTTTATAGTAATTTTCTCTTGCTTAAGATAGATTGAGGGTTTTTGAAGTAGAGCCATATTTTTCCAAAAATATAGGACTCTTCATGCACATCTAGAAGGATCAGTGAAATCTATACAAGGAGGATTTCTTGCAACCCCGGTGTGGGTTTTCCTCTTTTCTCTCCTTGAAGAATATAGGGAGGAGGAAACCCTTGAAGGCATTGTTAATTCCATTGACAAATTTATCAAATTATTAGACCCTACCACAAGAGGGAGGTACACTTCGTTGAAAAAATTTGTGTTTATATGAATATCTACCAACCTCTGTTGGGTGTGGAGCCTGATTATCTTCTTTATTTAGATGTATCGTCGCGTTGGACCCCTGTTCTTAACGGGGCGGAAATGCTGCCCATCGTTTGATCATCATCAATGCGGTACACGTGGGGTGACAACGATTTTATGGGCCCCCCCAGCAAGTGTTTAGGGGCAGTTCCCCCGAAGCTAAAAATAGATGTAAACTTTTCTTGTAAAATATTGTAATTTCATAGTCAATTTGGGTCGTTCAATAGGCAGATGATCTGAGGGTAGAAGTTACGTTTAATTTAGGGTTTTTTTCCCTAAAAGGAAACCCCTTGGTTCACATAAGGTAATTGTATTACAACTGTGTGTGGTATCTGTATTCTGAGCGAGAAAGAGAAAGGGGAATCATGTGAGAGAGTGGATGATATTACAACAGATCTATTATAGGTTTTGTCTCTTCATTTTGCTGGATAATATAAAGGAAGGGCTGGTTGTTTCTTCGTGGACGTAGCCCAAGTTGGGTGAACCACATATATCTATGTCTCTCTTATTTTATATTTTTTCTGTGTTTGTATTTCCACATATTTTTATGTGTTCCATTGCTCTGTAATATATAATTTTATAACAACCTCTTCTAGCCTCCATAAATATTTACTATCACAATAGTGATTTGAAGCATTCTCTAGATTATGAAATTATGAACAAGTCCCCTTCTAGATGCAGACATTTCCATTGATAAGTGCATTATATTAGGGATTTCCTAATTAACACAAAGGAAATGTTTGAAAAAAAAACCATTCTCAGAAAGAGATAGTTCATTGGGCAAAAATCTGCAAAAGAAGTAGAAAGGAGAGTCCTCACGTTACCTCAAATCTCGATGAGATCCATAGATTTGAAAACAGGTTTGAGCCTCTCTCCTCTGGGAAGGAGTATCTAGAGCATGCCAATATTCAATCAAGCATGCAATCAAAATAAAGTAAATCACAAAACCCTACCAAGGTCATGTAAAAGTCTCTAGAAAAAAATAAAAAAAATTGATGACGATGGGAGAGGATTAGCTCCCATTCGGAAGATACTGAAGTAGAATCTCAACCAAAAGATATGGATATGCATGACCCATGACTGATTTCCCTTTTGGAAGCCTAGAATGTAAAATATGTGATGGAAATGCAAGTTGATGAGGCTAGGATTTTGAATAAGGCTTATCTTCAAAGCAAGCAAACATGCTTGAGTTAATCCCAATCCAATATTAGGGTTTAGATGATGGATTTGAAAGTGGTCTTTAGGAAAGATAAAGAAGCTAGAAAATGAGGTTGTAAGAGAAATAAGGCATGGATCCAGGAAGACAATGAATAATTAGTGCTTTGAGAAATTCATGCAAATATCAGAGGCATTTTCCCCATTGAAGTGTAGAATCCTCACAAAGCTTTTTATGTTGTTATGATTATTTTAGTACTTTTATAATTATATGTTCTTTGTAGGTAGCTTGTTACTTTCATAGATCTTGAATTTTAGTCCTCTTTTTTAAGTTCAAGCTATATGTAACTTTTTCCAATAATGAAAGGATAATTTTACCCCACAAAATGAAATAAACATATAAAGATTCAATATTTATAATATTTTTTTCCTAAGTTGTATATGTATCTATATATATCATCAATGGTATGCATATAACATTACAAAATTAACTTAAAAAAATAATAAAACATATAACTTTATATATTTGGTTTTAATTAAAAAAAATACTTTTGCGATATTTATATAAATATAAATAATATTATCAATAACAAACATAGATTCATCTACCAAACATCTAGAAAAACCAAACATATAGAGAAATCAAGTCTTTCGAGTTGCATTCATTTCCTCAAGTTTCAAAGTCAGGATGAGGTTTACATGTTGAGAAATTGATCCCTTAAGGAACTTAGCAGATCTAGATTTAAGATGAATCTATATTAGTATATTCAAAAATATATTTTAAATAATAAAAATTAGCAAACTTAAAAAAAATTATTACTAAATTTCAAAAAAAAAGAATTCAATTCATCTAATGATTAAACCGCCTGAATAAAATATGTTTGAACTACCCATCAACCTTAAGTTAACAAATTAAATAACACACTAAAATATCTTCTCTCTTAAACAAAAATACAAATTTGACATCATCTATCTTTTTAAACCAAAAGTACAAGTTATTTAAAATACAACTAGAAAATGTTTAATGTAAAACCAATTAGTCATCTAAAGATGGAGTGTGATAGCCTGCTTCTCCCCGAACTTAACTGTCATAATATATACATTACTAAATAGGTCTATATATGTGTTTTAGATGGATAAAGGAAACATTATTATTTTTTCTTCTGCTATGTTATGGAATTTTCTAGTTCACAACACATTGATTAATTAATGGGGAATATTAATATTTTGAGAGACTTCTTCGTCATCCAGAGGTGCTTCGGGGGGAGCTGTTGGAAGAGGCACATCCAACAACCAACACATCCAACAATGAAGTCTATTAGTTGCTTACACATTGCATGAAGTAGTGTATTAATACAATGTTGTACAATTGTTCACTTTCAAAGGAAAAAATTGTAAGCATTACTCATACAATAAAATATTTGTTGTGATGGATTGTGTTTCATTATGTATAGTAAATAAATGAGTGAATGTTTAATTATTTTTTCTTTTTAGTTTTGAAGTTGGAATTTCACCCTAATTAAATTGTGATTTTTTAAATGATTTTTTATTATATATAACAAACTCTCCATAAATTTGACAAAAAAAAAAACTAAAAATCCTCCTAAACATATAAGTCCTCCCCTAGAACACCTTGGGATTATAACAATTAAACATTGCAAGGACCTAGTGAATTTGTTACATTCTTGTAGAATTTTTCACTACCAACACTCAAAGAGAAATAAATAAGCATAAGTGTATTCATAATATAAATGTTTGCAAGCAAATATTTTATAATCAATCCCAAATTTTCTCACAAACATAAATAAAACTTATTTTATTATTTGACACTATTGAAGCATCCAATAAGTAAAGTATTAGAATGACCAAATTCATTAAACTCAGTTAAAGAATAATCTCTTTTGTTAACTGCAGTTATAGAGTTTAGTTAGCTATTTATTAGAAACATTTTTAGAAAAATAAATTTTGCAATGGTCAATTATTCATGTGTGAGCCAAGATGGATATTTCTTGTTAGATGAATTTATAGAGTCTGGTTAGCTCTTTGTTTTAAACATTTTTAGGTCAATCATGCACGTGTGAGCTAAAATTAGCATATCTATTTGTAGGGATTTTAAGTCTATTTAATCATATAGGTTTAGGAAATTGAAATAATGTAATTTATAGACCAACAAATCATATCAAATTTTGTTTCCTTATTCTCCTTTATTAAATATTCTCATGTTATTTGATCAGGTCTAAGCCTCTTCACAAAGGTAAAATAAAATTGTGAAAAAGAATAGTGAAATTAATTATGTGATGAGGTCTTGCTTGAAACACAAATTGGAAACCAATTCAACTGCATATTATTAATAATGGTATAAAGAATTATGTAAATAGTATATATAAATAAAATAGGTCAATCATTGATTCAGTTTCCTATGCTTCTTGAAATCTAATAACTAAACACCATAATATACACTAACCCAAACTATAATCCCGACTATTAGGTGTTTAACATTCCCCCTTTAATTTGAAGGGATGTGTCAAAGTCCAATAATGAGAGATGAAAATTCAGAAACACATGTCAGGCAAGAGTTGAATGCCTCTAAGAAATGGTTTTCAAGGATGACCACAAACCAAGGATGGTGGTTTTTAAGAGAAAACCACAAATGATGCCAAAATATTGGATAAATCAAAGGTCTCAACGAGTGATGGTTCAAATATGACACCAACACTGGAACTATTATAACAGTTCCTCGTACAAACCAATTTTGGAACTATCAAAGTAGTTCTCGGAACAATTCTTATTCTCACATCTTCTGGTGATGGAAGTTCTCCTTCACAAATCTCAGTATGCCAAAAACATGCAATCATGGTCATAAAGAAAAAAAAAACTTTGTATATAGCTTTGATTCTGATTTATGAACTTAGAATCTTGGCCGTAGGAGTATAACTCTGATTATCTATGACTCCATCTCACTTGATAAATCTTCAAACCCGTAGCAGACCATTAATTCTATCAATTCCCCCCTTGTCAGACACAGGGTGAGAAGATGAAGTACACTTTACTACAAGGTTTTTTAATACTCTTGAACGTATCTTATGGCATGACTTGTAAATATTATTGGAAGTTTTAAAACAATCCCAAGAAGAAATCCATGCAAATTTATTTTTCTCTCTTGCAATAGTCTTATGGTTGAAACATTTGTTTGACTAATGACTCTTCTTTCCAAAATGTTCACAAGGATGAAGATCATAATGATGATCTTCCACATGTCCAACTTTGTCAAAATATTGACATTTAACAATTTATTGTGGGACAACATCATCCAAAAATCTAGCACTACGAAACTGTATAGGCTTGTAAAAATTAGGATCATGGAAAAATACATCTTTATCATATCACACACCAATTATGTTTTTTTTGTCCATTATTTCTTCCCAAGGTCTAATGAATGTTTTGGGAACTATAATTTTCACATCTATATGCAAATGACCCTTACATACCCTTGCTTTGTTGTTGCAATGAAATTGTTCATGAGCATTTTCTAACTGCTCATCAATTTATGACTATTGATCAATCTCTAAGTCATGCTCAAACATGTTGTTCTGGAAAAAAATAGGCTCAAAATTACAATTCATTTTTAGTTATCATTGTTCATACTTTTGTAGCTATGACTCTATTCAGAGAAATTCAAATGTCTCATGTACATTATGTAGATCCAATTTTATATCAACAAGAATAAATTTGTTGTTATTTACTGTATCAATCACATTCGATTGTATCAGAATATTTAACAATTTTAATACTTTATCAAGTTTGATAGAACAAAGGGTCTCAAATTCCACCGAAAATGCACCCATTTTACAATGAATTAAGTGCCCAATGCAAAATTTATTGTATATTATGAAAAAAATAATGAAGAAATCTGCTCAACTATGAATAAACTCCTTGACCTTAAATGGTAAAACAAAAACCCTCAAAAACTTTCTTTTAAAGGCACAAAATTGATTACCTTCTTCCACAATGACCCATTAGAAACATTTAAATGGTTATATAAGTTAATAGATGCACTTGAAGTGTTAGCATTAACTTATTCCAACAGGGTTGATTAGAAATGTTGCAACTAGTATAAATACAAACATTTGCATATATGTAATAGAATAAAATAAAATATCCACTTAGACATACACCATACATATGAATTTCATGACATAAGACCAAAAATGATTCATTGGGCTGTCATAAAAGAATGAAATTAATTATTGGAGTAGGAAAACGAGTGGTTCACACACCAATGCAACATACCAAAATTCAAAAATTTACGAAATGACCATAAGTAGCTTCTGTGTTATTTACTCGAATGGCAGCTCGAGCTCGATTTCTAGTTAGAGTGGGATTTAAGCTCAAACAAGTTAATATCAACAAGTGGAATCCATACAGGAATTTGATAATAGTTGTGTTAAATTCTAGATCAATCCACGCAAAAAGTGGTAAATATTTTTCTCTCTGTTGTCTATACTTTGTTTGTGTCTCTGTAGATGAACCTTTCACAAACTCGGTTTCTCAGGAGCCACACTCTACATGAAAAACTATAAATTGTCAGAACTGAGACGAAATACCAGAATAGATCATTACCATACATTCACATTATCTCCCACAGTTAGACTTTACTTCCTCTTCACAAAATAGGAATACCCTAATATGTTGGCACAAAGTAGGAAATGTATCTAAAAGATATACAACTTAAAAAATAATGCTATTATACTAAAATTGATGACAAACAAATTGAATGAAAATGAAGTCACCTCCCTTACATGATGAACCTATCCCACTAGTCTAGTTTCAGGCCTCCAATCACTAAACATGGTAGCCAATATTTATCATAATGTTTTGGCTCTAATATTTCTCTTCGTAATCCATCACAGTCCTATTTCGGGTAGGGAAACTCTAATTTTTGCATCAATCACTAGTGCATTTGCAGAATTTGAACAAATAAAGGCAACAGGCTCCATTTCTCCTAAAACAATAATTTTTAGAGGTAAACTCAGACCTAAATTAATAACAACCTTCTTCTCCGCTCTCTACAGCAAGAGACTTCAGTTGTAAGGGAAACCTTGGTTCTCTTCTCCAACTAAACAAGTAGTCACTCACCATCCATGGCACACCAAAACAATGAGCGAACAAGAAGGCCACTAACTAGTGGCTCATTATATTCAATAGAGAAAATTAACCTTTTCGTTGATACCGCTCTTGGAAAAATAAATTGTAAACCAATTCAACTATATATTATTAATAATGGTATAAATAATGATGTACATAGTACATATAAATACAATAGGTAAACCAATGATTCATTTTCATAAGTTTCTTGAACTCGAATAACTAAATGCCATAAAACTCACTAACCCAAAATATAATCCTAAGGATTAGGTGTCTAAGAGGTCTAAGCCTCTTCATAAAGTAAAAAGAAAATTGTAAAAAACAATAGTGAATTTAATAATATTCAGAGGTAAATATTTCCGGTCTAAGTCTCTTCGCAAAGTGAAAAGAAAGTTGTGATAGAGGATAATGGATCATAAAATCCAAATGTTTGAATTTATTATCATTTACAAGAAGGTCTAAGCACTAAATATGCCTAAAAGCATTAACGAGTCTGAATGTGAGGTTTGAAATTTTTTTTTAATAGTACTGGCTCCCACAACCATTGTCGTTGTTGTGAGTCAACAACCCTGTGTTGTTGTAATTGAACAATTAGTGTATATCGCCTTGTAAAATTCTGATTAGCCACCAAAGTTTTCAAAAAGCCACAAATCAAGGGAATATGTTTGAGTCGTTAAATCTATTTCATTCCTCCATATGACGATTGAAGTTATTTAATGGTAAATATGGATAAATATTATTGCATATTTTTGTGAGAGTCAAAAATATTTTTGGTGTGTCTTTAGCATGACAAGTTTTATTTTTTGTCCAGTTGTTTCTAGCATTTGTTTCGAAGATAGAATTAGATTTATTTAAAGGTTAAAATTAGATTGTAATTATTATTTTATAATTAATATTTTATTTTAAAAAGGGTAAGTGGAGGTTTAGAAAAAGGTTAAAAAATACAAAAACTATTTTATTATTTCGAAATAATGAGTAAATAATTTAGTTTTGGTATTTTATTTATGTGGTTTAAAGAAATTACATATATAAAAAAAGGTGATTGAGTTCCTCTACCAAAAAATAACATTAATGATTTTTTCATTGTTGCTTCTCTTCCACGACTTATTAATATAGATTTGATCATTGGTTCTTATCTCAAACCACATAATTTTTATGTTAAAAATTATGAATTTGGACCATTAGAATGAGAGAAATATTAGAAATAGATGATTTTTAGAACATTGTTCAGAATGGATTTGAAGAACCCTCAAGTCAAGTACTCTATGAAGCTATGACACAAGATGAAAGGGATCAACTTATAGCTAACAAAGATAATGATGCATACACATTTTTTCTGAATAAAAATGGTTTGGATGACAATATTCTTCTCAAGGTTACAACAACGACCACATCCAAAGAAGCTTGGAAAATTTCTAGAGATGAAATATAACAAAAGGGGTAGCAACATTGATCAACATCGAGATAAGCCACAAAACATCGTCGTTTTTAATGCAATGCTTGTTGTAACCGAAGTGACAAAAGATATCATGGATGAGCCCATTGAAGAAGAGGAAGATATACAAAACAAAAATACCATAGTTGTTACATTGAAATTTGTTGAAGAAATTGTAGAATATTTTCAAATTGTAGGAATACTAGTCAAACTCATTGAATACCATACTAAAGAAGAAAAATATAAATAAGACATGGCCACAACAGTTGTCCTAAACACTTCAAAGACATCTACTGTAAACTAAAAAGTGATTATGTAAAAGATGAAAAGTTTAAGCATGATGCAAAAAGTGATGCCCATTGTGAAGATGCACATGTCGAGGATGAAATTAAAATTATCTTCGCAAGAGAAAAAAAGGTAAATTTAACCTAGTAATGAAAGTTGAAATTGATTATGAGTTTGTGTTATATTTTATTGAAGAGTAGCTTGCAAAGCCTAATTATGATAAATGTGAAAGTGGTTATGGAAAATATACCATAATTTCAATATAAGAAGGAAAAAATTAATGAATCCATCCAAGTTGTTAAAGCTACTGCAAAAAAAAAGTGGAGATCAAAGAACGTGAAGATAATTTTTTTCATTTATAGAGGTTGACAAAAGAGTTAAATCAACAGTGGATGAGGTATAAGCAAGATGGGGACATATTGAAATACATGATGAAAGCAAACCTGAAGCTACAAATATGCAACAGACGTGGGCTAAAAGTTCATGTAACAAAAGTTAATAAAGGAAAAATAAGACCACGACCAAGGGGCAGTTATTCCAAGATGAATGTTGGGAATTTATCCTAGTTGTCACCAATTTATGTGTTTATGACTGAGGTGAAATTGGAAAAGGAAATGACTAAGGCTTTGAAAAGGAAAAAAATATTTTTGGAACATTTATTTATGAAAATAAAGGGAATTATGAGAAGAGGAAGGTGAACGGTCATAGGTTGCATTTGAGGAGGAAAATGAAGGAAAATAATGGAAAATGAAGAAAATATAGGTCTCATTGATTAAAAGGCTTCTAAGGATTAGTTGGCAAGCTTTTGATCAAAATTTTGTCAGTTCATTTTTGGAATTAGTCTTAGAAAGGAGAAGAGCACCAAGTGGAGAGAAATATCAAGCAAGCAAAGGAAGGAAAAGCAAGAAAAAGAAGGAAAAGAAAAGGAAAGGGAAGAAAATATCAAGCAAGGAAAGGTTGGAATAAGAAATATTCAACATGAATACTTGCATGTAGCAGATTTCATGTATGATTTCCAAGATGGTTTTGACACGAATGGTATGTGCGTGTTGGTATTTGGTTCTTTTTATATTAGTGTCATGGTTTTCTCCGGTTTTGACAATGGTTTTCACCCTTGTCTTTCCATTTCTGGATAGCCATCGTATGATGAGATTGTTCTCGGTTTTGAGATTTGAAATTTCCCAAAGGTTTCGAAATCTAGGGCAGAGGTGGTCTTAGGAACATTCCCAAAGGCCTAGGAATCCCTTGAATGGTAATGGCAGGATACATGATAAAGCTTGAGGGTGGTGTCTCGGTTAGGTCCTAATTATCCAGTGTGGATTGAAATAAATACTAGAGACTTGGAGACAAGAAAATTCCTCAAGGATGGTGAAGGAATCCAGAGGCATTCCAAGCTCGGTTCTTTTTCTTTTATTTTTTTAATCTCGGGGCTAGTTTAGGTGAGATCACGATATGGTGAGGGTCGAAGTGGTTTAACCCATGGATTCCCTTGGTTGTTTTTGACTGATTTATCCTATGATATCCCACATTCACGCTTGGAATATGGCATCAGGCGGGTAGTTGAAAGAAATATTTGGTTCAGCCATGTCTATGGTCAGATGGTACGTGGAAGTCTCGAACATGGTTGGATCTTCCCTATGTTTAATTAAATATAATCTCTCCTCCTTTTTATTGGTAAATGTATTTTTTATTATGTGGCTTTAATGGCTATTATCTTATGCTTATTTTTATTTTTATATGATGGTTATAAGCATGGATATATGACTCGTTTTATTCATTTCTCTTTACAAGTTTTTACTTGTAATTGAAAGAATAATGGATGCAAGACCTAATTGATGTTAAGACAACTAATGGTAGAGGGTGGTGATCCTTATTTTTAAGTCTCATATGATTTTTCAGTCCCTTATTCCCAGACTTGCATTCATGACCTGTAGATTGTCCTTCTACCAAGTGTTTGACAGAATGTCAGTCCTAGTTTGGGATTTTCAGGTGTAATCCCGATTTCAGTTTTAGGTTTATAATCATTGTAGTCATGTATTTTATAATTTTTGAAAGTTATATGGATTTATGGGCAGAGGGTTAGCCCTAACCCTGAAAATTAGCCCTGAATTCCATAGGCGCTGGCCATTAGGGGAATTTTGAGGTCTAAAATGGGCCTCCTGAGGAAATTATTAAATAATATTGGAAATAATAAAATAATATTTGATGACATCAACAAATTTTAGAGGGAAAAAAGAAAAAAAATATTTTTTCAACTCGTATTTTCAACTTATCTCCCAAAGTGTTTACTCAAATTTCGAGTGGGAGTGCTCATTGGATGCAAAATTTAATTCCTCATCCAAGAAGTAACCATGTTGCATACTTTCATTGGAACCTTCTAAATGAAAAATGAGAAATACATGAAAACGTGATTGCAATCACGTGTTTTCATGTATTTATCATTTTGCGCATAGTAGGGTCCATTGAAAGTATGCAACATGGGTACTCCTTGGATGAGGAATTAAATTTTGCATCCAATGAGTACTCCCGCTTGAAATTTGAGTAAAAACTTTGGGAGATAAGTTGAAAATACGAGTTGAAAAAGTAGTTTTTATTATTTTATTATTTTTTAATATTTTTACCATTTTAATTAAAAAATGGTGAATCATCCCCCATGGTTGACATCATCATCTTGAATCCTATTGGTTCTTATAAAGTTTATTTTGGTTGTACATTTTTCTTAGGAGGCCCATTTTAGACCTCAAAATTCCCCTAATGCACAACACTGGGAAGAAAAGGCCATAGTTGCACTAATGCAGGCCTATAGGAGCAACTGGGTCTTTCCATTCGCATGGAGGGATTGTCAAGGGAGTGAATAGGGCTTTAGCTTAGGGAAAAGTAATTTGGCTCAGGGGATGGAAAGATGGAGGGGTTGGGTCACTCCTCGAGGATCCCGAGGCACCTGAGGGAAGTCAGTAAGGTCTTTTTTGTCGACTCCATTTTCTTAATGTCACCTAGGAGGTTGATTATTTTCATAGAGGCTCCTCATCTCATGTTTATCCCACATAAGCCTGTGAAAGTGGGTAGATGTGAGGGGAGAGGTATGTTATAGGTGGTATCATAGCATTGTTACGCTATCTTTTGGAATATATGATACCATAGTGTGGTATTAGAGCATGGTTGAAATACTTGGATTGGATGGGTTAGATACATGTTGTTATGCATGCATTGTCATGGTTAATGTTGTCATGTATGAGGTTATGATATGAAGGTTATGTCATTATGATGCTATTAGAATGTTATGGTGATGATGTGCTGACTAAGATGAAGAAAGAGATGCAGATCATCAGAGTGAGGTAGCAACACTAGAATTTGGGGTAAGAGCAGATTGTCATACATGTATTATGTGTTTGGCATGTAGTTATGTTGGTTGATGGTGGATATAATAATTAGGGTTAACTATATGCTTGTCATTCTCTTTTTGTTGTGGTTACACATATGATAAATGCTACTTGATCAATGTATTCATATGCACATGTGTCGGATAGTCATGAATGATAGTAACTTTTTGTTGTATACATTGTGATCAGATTCCTGATAATTATGGTCATTGCAGCTGAGGTCCTGATGTCATTATGTTTTGTACTACTTTTTATTGACCTATGCATATTGTTATGGTTATGATATTCAGGTACGAGTTGATATATTTGTGATATTGTGTTGCACTAATCCAAATTGAATGAGCATATGTCATTTTTATGTATGAATGACAATTGTTTAATAGTTTATTATGTGAACATGTTAGCTAGCTATTTTTGTTGTGGTGTGTTTGGTGCACGTATGTATGAAATCACACCAGTTTAAGGGGTGTGGTTTACCCCTTTAAACTATTAGTAATAGGAAAAAATAAGTGGAGTAACTGAGCATACTATATATAAAAATAAGCATGCAAATGTAATCTAAAAAACTAAACTAAAACTAAACATAAATAAACAGAAGCTCTGAATGAGTCAAATGACACAATAATGCAAACGGTGGCTCTAGGCCCCTCTTATTGAGCACTGGTAGTACGGAGAAGAATACTTTACCCTCTTTCCAAAGGGCCCCTATACAATGGCTCTAGGTCCCAATGCAAGGATGTGATTATCCCAAGCTTGCCTCGGTGTAGTCTCACTATGTCTCTATTGTGTGGACTAAGCTTGTTGGATGGCCAACAAGTGAGTCCCCTCTATCTTCAGCTCCGGGTCACACACTACTAGTATTGCTTAGGCAATTCTGGCCAGCATAACAGTGTGATCACTCATTCTTCATCTCGTGGTGGCTTTATATAGGGGATTTCAAATCCTCCTTCCCTCCTTTTGTACCTTAAGAGACAATCCCTTAACTGTGATAAGGAATCCCTGCTTAAGCCATTTATATGATTATGTCACAAAATTATTTGTCTTTGTTTAATAACCCTCAAGTATTTATCATTAAACCCTCAAATATCAAATATAATGCACACCTCACAATGTTGTTCTTTGCTTATGTTGAATGAAATGACCAGAAGAAAATGAAAGACGGAAGTCCAAATTGATATGTTGTTACACAGAATATATCATCTCAAACCCCAGAAGAATTATATGAAAGAAACAGTTAAAACGAAGGAGCGCTAATTAAGGATTTTAACTCTTGCTTACATAGGTAAAAAGAGACATGCTGCTCATTACTTTGTTTTATTCACAGATAGAAAACACAGAACGAAAACTTGAACACATATCAACATAAACATATTCCAAAAACTTGCTTCTCATTCATTAATCTTTGAAAACTTTGAGTAAAAAAATTATAGTCTGAAGGTCCAAAACTTGGAACCTTTCTTCATCTGAATTATTACATTAAATACAATAAAGAGCAGTTCAAAACTGCTACAACTCATCCTAACTACCTCAAATCCTGAGGATTTTTGAAGACTATCTTTCACATACTCCCAAAATGTCTTATTACATTTACATAATCTCTGAAAGATTATAATAACATAAAAATTAACACCCTAATCTATGTGTTGAATGTGAACAGCTCACGATGTTGCTGCATTTCCCAGATTAGCTTCTGATTTGTCTTTTTTCGAAGTTAATGGATCCTTTGGCAAGTCTATTGTCCAGGCTCTGCACTTCTTCCATATCTCTACTCTTGTCCTGGGTGAGTGTATCAGATTGTGATACTCTAACCTGAAAGCAGTAATTTGGTTCTAAGTTGGTCTTTCTGTAAATAGAGTTTTTACCAGCCACAACAGTTGAAAATATCTCTGAAGAAAGTTGATCATCATTGCCCCGTTGAGTACCTGAGTCTTTTCATGTGTATTATCAACTTTTCTTTTTGTTAATACTAGTAAGTTTTGATAAGAAACCCATGACAATAGACCTCCTCCTATTGCCCAACATGAAGGTAAACCTACTCTTGTTACTTTGTCCAATGATTTATCAAACTGACTTACTATTTCTTTGATTTCAATCAACCTCTTTTCTGTGGCTTTGCTGTAATCATTCTTGACAATCATCTTATTAATCTTTATTGCTTATAAGATTCTATCCTTAATCTCATTTTCCTGCAATTCTTGGTCTATTTTGGAGTTAATGAAATCAATGAACCTTTTTGCCCAAATAGCCCTATTGATTGTCTTCTATCTATTTGCCATTACTTGTTCTTCAAATTCTCTGATAAGACTCCTTTCTTCTGCAACCACCATCAAGAAGCCCCAATTGACTTCATTTCAGAAACGATATCATTCCAAATGATATATTTTGCCTGTATTAAATATATGTTCCCTTTCAATTTCTCTTTAAGGCTTTTGATCTCAATATTGGCATTCTGATAGTCCAATTTGTATTTACTAGCTTCATTTTCTGTAGCTTGAATAATCTTCGATGCAGTCTCTAGGTCTGCTTGAGCCTTCTTCCGGTCTCTTTCTGCCATCTACAATTCAGTATTCAACTAAGAAATCTGTGCTTGAGGATCTTTCTTACCCGAAGGGAAAACAAAATTACAAGTATGACTATCAATATGATTTTGTAGTGATATTGAAGTTTTTTTTATTTTGGAGATTTCCTCCTCCTTTTGCATCAGATACTGTAGCAGCTTTTCTTTCTCATTCTCTACTTCTGCAACCTCTGCAGCCATTGAATGCTCCCCTGTAGGTAATTTTAGCTTCTTCTTCAAAGTAGATATCTCTGCTTCAGCACTTTGTAGAAGCTTTTGCACTACAGTCCTATCATTAGGGTCCACCCCAATCTTTACTATGATCTTCTTTAGTTCCTCATTCTGAATGGTTAAAGCCCTAGAGTTGGATTTTTCTAACTTCAACTGTTTAATGACTTTCCCAAGAATATTCTCTACTTTCATTACCATTGCATTAGTATTTTTCAGGTCATTTACAATCAATTGACCTGTCTACATATGTAAGTTCATCTTATCCAACAATGATATTTTCTTCACATCTGCAGTTATATTTATAGTATTGAAATTACTAGATGAACCAATTGACATGTCAGTAAGTTGCGACAAGGAAATTCTGAATTGATCTTTCTCAAGATCCATGGCAGTTAAAAGCCTTTTTTGATCTGGAGCAATTTGATGTTCAGCTTGGGCTTACATGCTAACTTTCATCTTCTGATTCCTTTCTGTAATTTGAGCAAACATCTGTTTGATTAGAGGTACTTGTTCATGAGAAGTCTCATGTCTTATGGGTGAAGCAGGAACATTTTGTTCATCTCCTAGCTGTAGAGAGTAACTAGGTTTATTATATGCATGTTTTTTTATTAAGCTTTGTCCTTTTCTCAGCTCCTTGTTCCTCATCCTCTAAGTCAATCACTGTTTCTTTACTTCTTTTATTAGACTTTTCTGAAATGATAGGAGTCTGAATATTTGAACCTGTTGAACTCACCACACCTCTGCTAGCTATATTTTCTAAATCTGGTCTGCTTTCATGAATGAAAGATAAATATCCATTCTCAATTCTTCTATTGGAAATTACACTATGTGGGTCATAAGCCCGGCTTTCCCCTAGCAGCAAATGCATCTCATCTAGCATTTTAGTAACTTCTTCAAATGCATGTCTCATGTTAACAATGAAAGGACCTACAATCATGGGTAGTTTAAACTTATGTCCCTTTTTCATGGGCACAAAATGAGCTTGATCAACATTCAGACTTTTTCGAATGAACTCCAAGGAAAATATCCCCATGGGAACAAATATTGGAAGTCTATAAGGCTCAACCCCTGCTCCATATAACCTAATCTCTGAATAATCCTCAAACACAAACCAATATTGAAACTTACAGTTTGCTCCTAGAGGCAAGAATTCTTGAGCTTTGGGTAAAAAACAAGGGGGAGAAACTCCATTCAAAATCTTATATGCACTTGACGTGAAATAACTGGCAAAATCAAATAGTCCATTTTCATTTTGTTCTCTCCTTACTATATCTGTCCAGAAACCTACAGATTGCCTCTTCTTATTCATGTCCATGATATTCATACCTAGATGAATAAATTCCTCCACATTTTGATCTAACAACAAGTAAATTCTTAATGAAGGAAATCTGAAAGAACCTATTAATGAAAGACTCATCAACTGTGAATTTTCTACTTCCTGCCAATAGGATGGAATATCCAGCACCATTCCTGGCTTCATCATCATGGAAACATCCATAACATCATTTTATCCACCATACTGTCATCATCTTTCCCCAGAATTTTAGCAATGCTGCTCAGTACTGGCTGAATATCAGTATCAAAAACATCCATAGGAAAATCCTTGTTTTGAGGCTAAAATTATTGCATGTTGGGCTTTAGAAAATAAACAAGCTGATTGAATTCTTCACCTCCAAGATTATCATAATATGCTACCAAGGATTCATCGGAAAATTGAACACATGACTTTGACTCAGGATAAAAAAAGGGCTTGGAAAATTAACAGGGAAGACACTTGCAGAACATTCTCTCCCTGATAATTCATCACATAAGATTTGCTAGGATACCTAACGAAAACCATCCAGGATATCAATTCAGGAAAAAGATGATTTTTAGGGATACATGCAGACAACAAACTAGTCTTGACCATGGTAGCATACACTAGAGAAGCTTTGTCGTTCAAGAGGACTTGTTGGTAAAATGGAAGATGGACCAAGGAATAATTAGTGTCTTGAATATCCCTCTCGGTATCCATGAGAGGGATATGACTAGCAGAACCAAACAGAGATAAACGTTTGGCCATAATTCAAGACTACGACAACCAACGACTCGTAGGGTGGCTAAATTTTAACAGGGTGATGGAAAACTGAATAGGACACAGCACAAATTACTCTCAAACATTAACTTAATCCGCAATGACTTCGAGAAAATGAAAATTTTTCTTAAATAGGTGGCACGTCCTTTTAAATTAAATGCTGACATGATGCACCAATGAACCGTTGAGCTCACCTAAGGTGGAGGACACCTGTGAACAACTTAGCGTCTTTCGTCACTGCAGGGGGTCTCGGGGTACGAAGACATATTTTGGCTTGTCCCCCCACATTCAATCTCCACCACACATCTGTGTTTTCCCCGCAGTCAACCCGGTCAACTGCGGAGGCACTCTTCTTTTAATTAGTGCGTTAGTTGTGCCCGCGGTTAGACTCCTTTGATCAGAGTACAAGCTTTCATTGCATCCCTCTTTATATAATGATTGAACTTTAAACTTGAAGTCGGGGACCCACTTCATAAGGTTAAAAGTATTTAAACTTTTGATTTTAATACAACGAAAAAAAATATTTTTATGCCAAAGTAATAAGATTATAATACTTTAAAATATTTTTGACAATTTTCTATTTTTATATTTTCAGAGTCGAAAATAAAAGGAGATTGCAGATGATCCACAACATCTGGCTCCACCTGGGGATATTGTTTTTTTCCACGAAACACTAAGAACCTGCAGATCAGTGCCTTCACTTTGGGCATGGAGTCAAATGATGCTTGATGAAAAATATACAATGAGGATAACCGAATATGTACAAATGATGAACCTATTTTCTTTAGTGCTGGAAATAATGTTTCAAATACTGCCCATTCACAGGTTGTTCTACTGCTTCCCCATCAAGATTTTCCAGCATAAAAGTGTTATTTGATCTAACTTCAATGATATAAGGACCATACCATAGAGGATAAAATTTACCATCTTTTCCCTTCTCCTCTCTCCTGGTATCCCACCTTAGTACTAGATCTCCATTTTGGAACATAATCTCCTTTGCCTTTCTAACAAGAAAGGACTTCATTTTCTCTTGATATATGACCAAATTATCTCTGAATTTATTTCTACTTTCACTCAATTCTATTACCTTATTCAACCTTCTTATCAATGCATTAGGTTCTTCTTGTGCTTCTTGAAGAAAATAAATTACTGGTTTTGCTAACTGAGTGGGAAACACAGCTTGAGTACCATATACTAACTCATAAGGGGACTTACCAATGGATATTCTAGTAGTCATTCTTACTTCCCAGAGAGAAAATATCAACTTTGAATCCCAATTTTTCTAGTTCCCATGAATTGTTTTCTTCAGGATCTTGACCAACGTCTTGTTGATGACTCTGCTAATCCATTCCCTTGTGGATGATATGCTGTGGAATAAGACAATGTCACATTATAAGTTTGACAGAAATTTATAAATCTTACTGATTTGAATACTTGAGCATTTTCTGTGATGATTTTCATTAGAAATCCAAACCTGTTGAAAATATTCTCTTCCAAAAACTTCATTACTACCAAATAATTTGCTTTCCTGGTAGGAATTGCCTCTACCCATTTTGTAAAATAATCAGTGGCAGTCAGTGTAGGTTTTAACCCTGAACAGAAATTATCTACACACGAATCTTATAACAGAAAATAAACAATAGCGAGAGCATAAAACATAAAATAGATAAACACAGAGATTTTCCCCTGGATTCCAAATCGAGACGACCAGCTTGATATTTCATTATATTCCTTTTAGTGTTAGAACACATATATATACATGCCGAAGCATACATAAACCCTAATCCATTAACCCTGGATTAGATCATAACCGTAGTTCCCTTGACAGGATCTACAAAATACTAGGGGCCAAAAACCATCGTACCCCAAAACCATGTGCAAAACCATGCACAAAACCATGGGTGCGGACCGCCCACCGGAAATTAAGGACCAAAAATTTTCGCCGGGGCACTGCCCCAGACCCTGACAGGGGGGGCTGCTGCCCCCCCTGTGACCCCCCTATTGCACCCAGCGTAAAGGGGGGGCTATTGCCCCCCTTCTTACCCCCCCGCGTGTGACTAGTCATGGAAAGAATATAACACATACCCAACATTCTCCCACTTGTTGTTTTATTTCCACAGGGGGCCACAGGAGAGCTTATTCATTGGCCCAATTCTTCAACACCCATCGTTTCTCTACAGCAAGAGAAATTCTGAGTGCTCACAGACTTCGTCAATGCATCTGAAACATTCTTCAAAGTGTCCACCTTTACCAGCAACACCCTTTTAGCATCAACCATATCTATAACAAAGTGATATTGAACATCAATGTGCTTTGCCTTTGAATGATAAATAGGGTTCTTAGCCAAGAAAATTGCACTTTGGCTATCACAGTCTATCCTTATAGCTTGTTGTACCAACCCCATACTTGAACACAATATTTGCGTGGGTGCTTCCTTGCTTTGTGAGTGGGCACCGCCATGTTTCAGCCCTCATAGTTGAAAGAGCCACTACGGATTGTGCTACTCATCCAAGCCAAGCTAGCCTCCAAATAGGCTTAACACATACCCACTTGTAGATCTTCTTTGGTCTAGATCTATGCTTCGATCCCCATCAACAAAACCATGAATTTCCAACATTCTTGCCAATCTTGGTCTTTACAGTAGCACAAGCTGTAATCTTAGTGTCACCTTGAATATAAAAACTGCTTCATTTTTGCAACTAGTGCTCCTTCCCTAGGTTTGACATAAACACATGCCCAGTTAACAAGATAACGATATGCAGTATAGTATAGACCATTGCATACATCAGGCTACCCACTGCACTTGCATATGGAACATGGGACATATCCTCCTCTTCTTCTTGTGTCTTGGGAAACTGTTCAGCAGACAGCTTTGTACCTACAGGAATTGGAACATTCACTGGTTTACTATCCTGCATATTGAGCCTTTGTAATATAGTCTCGAAATACTTCCTCTGGTTTAACCAGAGCTTCCTCTTTGCCCGATCTCTCTTAATTTCCATGCCCAAAATATAGTTTGCAGCACCAAGATCCTTCATGTAAAATTTGGAGAATAGTTGGGTCTTCAAATCTTGGATAATTTCTTTGTCATTTCCAATCAACAACATATCATCCACATACAAGACCAAATAAATAACACGGTCACCAATTAATTTAAAATAAACACGGTGATCCTCCTTGCTTCTGGTGAAGCCAAGTCCCCGTATATAGGTATCAAATTTCTGATACCACATCCTTGGTGACTGTTTTAACCCATACAGAGACTTCTTCAACCTGCATACCGGTTCTTTCTTACCCTTCACCATAAAGCCTTCAGGTTGCTTCATGTAGATCTCCTCTTCTAGATCCCCGTGAAGAAATGTTGTCTTCACATCCATCTGTTCTATCTCAAAATCAAATGCAGCAGCAACAGATAAAAGTAATCTAATAAAAGTAACTTTGGCAACAGGAGAAAAAATATCACCAAAGTCAATTCCCGGCACCTGGGAATAACCTTTCGCTACCAACCGAGCTTTGTATTTCTCCACCTTGCCTTCTACATTCATCTTCTTCTTAAACACCCATTTGCTCCCAATGGGCTTCCTTCCAGCCGGCAACTCCACCAGATCCCATGCATCATTTTTTTGCAAGGATGCCATTTCATCAACCATGGCCTCCTTCCAGAGTTTTCCATCCTCTGAATCTACTGCCTCCCTGACAGTTCTGGGTTCATCATCAGTTATAGTTAAGGAAAAACTTGAACAGAAAGCAGATGGACTATACCTTTCTGGTTGCCTTCTTTCCCGAACTGATCTTCTCAAAGCTGGAGTTTGTGGCTCTTCATCTTCTGAGTCTTCTTCTATTGTAGAGTCTGATTCATCCTCCTTTAGCTCAAACTCTATCTTCTCAGGTTCCTTTGGTAGGAATTTATGTTTAACAACATCTTTCACTTCTCTAAACACCACATCTCGACTGTACACAACCTTCCTTGTTTCTGGGTTCCAAAGCTTGTAACCCTTTAAACCATCCTTATACCCAATAAAGATGCACCTTTGAGATTTATTATCCAACTTGGTCCTTTTCTCCTTTGGAACATGTACATATGCATCACATCCAAATACCCTTAGATGTGAAAGAGAGGGTTTCTTACCGGTCCATACCTCATGTGGAGTCTTATCCTCCAACACTGATGAAGGTGATCTGTTAACCAGATAGCATGCAGTCTCCACTGCCTCTGCCCAGAATTCTTGTCCTAACCGGTACCACTGAGCATGCTTCTTGCCTTTTCCATCAGTGTTCTATTCATTCTTTCTGCAACTCCATTTTGCTGAGGTGTGTATGGAGTAGTCTTCTGTCATGCTATACCACACTTCTTACAGAACTCTTCAAATTCCTTCTTACAGAACTCCCCACCATTATCTGTCCTCAGCGCTTTTATCTTCTTCTCTGTCTGGTTTTCCACCAGAGCCTTAAATTCTTTAAATTTGTCAAAGACTTCAGATTTCTTCCTCAAGAAATATATCCATGTATTCCTTGAGAAGTCATCTATGAATGAAACATAGTATACAGACTTTCCCAGTGATGGAACTGACACAGGTCCAAACACATCACTGTGCACAAGTTCTAATATCTTGTTCGCCCTCTTAGCACCAGAAGGAAAACTCACCCGATTCTGCTTCCCATATACACAATGTTCACAGAAATCGAAATCCAGAGAGAAATTAGACATACCTTCTACCATACCATTTCTATACAGTATCTGAAGGCCCTTCTCTCCAATATGTCCAACCCTTTGATGCCATATCATGGTCTTTTCTCCATAGACTGCTAGGCTTTCCGCTCCACTTTCAGGAAACATAGAACTGTTACACCCATCAATAATAGTGCTACCTTGTAGCTTGTATAGAGTTCCAGTCCGAACTCCCCACATTAATACCAGTGCTCCCTGAACCATCTTGTAGACATCTTTCTCGAACATTGTTTTTACACCTGCATCATCCATATTGCTTACAAAAATCATATTTCTGGCTAATGCAGGAATATGAAAAACACCAGGAAGTGTTCTAATCCTTCCACCTTGTAGCTTCAGCTTGACCTTTCCACGTCCGACGATTTTGGCCTTCCTATCATCCCCTAGGAAGACATCACCACCATCATATTTCTCATACTTGCAGAACCACTCCCTATGGGGAGTGAAGTGAAAGGATGCACTTGAGTCAATCAACCATTACTCATGATCTACATGTGTATTTGAAGAAGAAGCCAAATACACATCCCCACCTTCATCTGAGGTGGTTTTTGCCTCTACAGAAGGAGCATCATCAGATCCCTTTCCTTTCTCAAGAGCTTTAGATCTGCAGTCCCTTTTGTAATGACCTTCCTTTCCGCATTTCCAACATACCTTTACAAACTTTCCAGGAAATTTAGATCTCCCTCTAGATTTAGATCTCCCACTCGAAACATTATTCTTGTTTTTGTTTTGGGACCTTCCTCTTACAGATAAGGCATCTCCATTCTAGCCCTCCATATTTCTCTGTCTCATTTCCTCTGACAACAAGGCTGAGACAATGTCATCAAAATTCAAGGTAGTTTTATTGCTACCTATTGCAATAACCAGACTGTCCCACGAGTCTGGTAGAGAACACAACAAACTGATGCACTTATCTTCATCTGAGATTTTAATATCAACAAATGATAGCTGACTTACTATAGTATTGAAGGCATTCAGATGTTCTTTCATCGAGTCTCCATCCTTCATCCTCAGGTTATACAGGTTTTTCCGCAGGAACAATTTATTCACCAGAGACTTAGATTGGTACAAAGTCCCAAGTTTTTCCCACAAATTCTTCGCTGTAGCTTCCCTAGATACATTCAACAATACTGAATCTGAGACACACAACCGTATTGTGCTCTTAGCCTTCCGATCCAGTTTCTTCCAGTCTTCATCTGACATTGCCGTTGGTTTAGTACCTAGATCTACCGCGATCCACTGATCTTTATCCACTAGCAGATCCTCCATATTGAGCTTCCACAACTCAAAACTTTGACCATTAAATTTCTCGATCTCTATCTTTCTGCCGCTCGCCATCTTCTTTCACCGCAAGAATCGATCCCGCAGATCTCCCGCTGAACAGGGTCTACCTCAAGCCCAAAAAAAAACCCTCAGCAGCAAAGGCGTCCCCTTGAAGCCGAAATAGCTCTGATACCAAATGTAGGTTTTAACCCTGAACATAAATTATCTACACACGAATCTTATAACAGAAAATAAACAATAGCGAGAGCATAAAACATAAAACAGATAAACACAGAGAATTTCCCTTGGATCCCAAATCGGGACGACCAGTTTGATATTTCATTATATTCCTTTTATTGTTACAACACATATATATCCATGCCAAAGCATACATAAACTCTAATCCATAAACCCTGGATTAGATCATAACCGTAGTTCCCTTGACCGGATCTACAAAATACCAGGGGCCGAAAACCATCGCACCCCAAAACCATGTGCAAAACCATGCACAAAACCATGGGTGCGGACGGCCCATTGGAAATTAAGGACCAAAAAATTTTCGCCGTGGCACTGGCCCGGACCCCGACAGGGGGGGCTGTGCCCCCCTTGTGACCCCTTTGTTGTGCCCAGCGCAAAGCGGGGGCTATCTCCCCCCCTCTTACCCCCCCGCGTGTGACTAGTCGTGGAAAGAATATAACACATACCCAACAGTCAGAATCCACTTAAACTACCCACGTGATGGTGGATTAATTTCCCCAATAAAATATAATCCCCATTATCTGAAGGGTTCTTCAATAAAAATAGTAAGAAGAGGTAAAGGGGCTAACCTTTTCTTTTCTACAAATAATTGGCATTTCTGAAAACTTCTTACAACTCTGTATACATCAGCAAATAAAGAAGGCTGGTAGAAACCCGATTTAAGAATATTATGAGCGATTACTTTCCAACTGTAATGTCCTCCACACGAACATTCATGATGCTCCTTGATCACTTCCATTGATTCTCCTTCTGTGAAACACAACAACAAGACACTAGCAGGATCTTTCCAATATAATTTAGCATAAATTATAACATAAGGTTGAGCTTTGAGTTTTAGGTCTCTGTATTTTGATCTATTGATTGAGGGAGGGCAAGAGAAAAAACACAAATAGTGAATAATATCTTTATACTAGTATGAGAAAATAAAATTGTATTTGATTGCTGACTTTGTTTTAATATGATTGGTCTCCTCAACCACTTCATCTAATGGTGCAAGCAAATTAGTTCCCAGATTTTGGAAATTAGATTCTGTTAGCAACTTAGCTAATCCCTGTCCTTTGATAACTTAGTAGTCTTAATGTCCAAATCATATTCTATGATTTTGGCAATCCATTTTCCTCTTTTTCCCTCTATATCACTCTGAACAAGCAAATCTTTTACATCAGAATTAGGTACATATGCTACTATTTGAGAATGAAGTACATATGTCCTAAAAGCTTTCAATGACTTTATGAAGGCATATACCTGCTTTTCCAAGATTTTATATTTGAGCTCTGCATCTCTAAGGAATTTACTGAAAAATGCCACTGGCTGCTCCTTTCTTTCTTCATTCCTCTATAACAACACAACAACAATAGTGGAAGGTTTCAAAAGGTTTCAAATAATCTGGACTAATCAAAACTGGAGCTTCTTGAAGAGCCTCTTTAATTCTGGAAAAGGATTCTCTTGCATCTTTGTCCCATTTTACTTCAACATTTTTCTTCAACATATCTGTTATTTTCCTGACAATCTCAACATAATTTGGAACAAATCTTCTCAAAAAATTTATTTTCCCTAGGAATATTTGAATTTCTTTCTTACTTCTACGTAAAGGAATTGTTTGTATAGCCTCAACCCTTGCTGGATCAATTTTCACACCTTGGTTTGAAACTATATGTCCCAACAACTTACCTTCCTCCAGAGAAAACGGGGATTTCTTAGGATTCACTGATAATCCAAATTTTCTGCACTTCAAGAAAGCCTTCTGTAGGTGCTCCAAATGTTCATCATTAGACCCTGAAAAAATAGTCACATCATCCAAATATATGACTACAAATTTATCCCCTACAAAAGCTACATCCATTGCCCTATGGAAAGTAGCTTCTGCATTCATGAGACCAAATGGCATCCTGGCATACATGAATGTTCCCCAGGGTGTAGTGAAAGTTGTTTTCTTCTGATCCTCTTTCTCAACTGCAACTTGGTTGTACCCAAAAAACCCATCAACCATGGATAACCTATAAGCTCCAGTTTCTTTCTGCAGGACATAGTCCATATTTGGCAAAGGATAATTATCCTTCAAGGAGGGTCTGTTTATATTTCTGAAATCTACACACAATCTTATCTCTCCATTTTTCTTCCTGACTGGAACTAGATTTGAAACTCACTTTGAATACCTGAGTGGAACTATGATTTTGTCTTGCAAAAGTTTCTTCACCTCTTTCTCAATAGGGGCTAATAACAGTGGATTAATATGTCTGAGCTTCTACCTGTGTCGCTTAACCCCATCCTTCAGTGGTATTTTATGCTAAATAATATCTAAATCATAAGTCTTCAAATCTTCATATGACCATGCAAACACATCTATGAATTTTTTGAAAAGTTCTGCATACCTTTCTTTATAATCTTTAGGAACTCCTTTGAACAACTTGACTATTTTGGGCTCCTGCTGAGTTCCTAAATTAAAATCCTCCATTTCTCCATCTCGAGATGCCTTCTTTTGATTCACTGCTACATTGTTAGCATAAAACAATCTTTCAAGAGGAACCAAGCCTCTGGGCAATGTATTATCTTTCAACTGAATTATTTTCTGGTCACCAATTGTCTGCTTCAGGTTTCTAGGCACATCAATTTGATTAGCTTGATCAGTTTCTTGATCAATTTGATTGTCCTAAAAATTTCCAATCATTGTTAAAAATTGATTAATCTGCTCATCATCTTCAAAAAATTGCCAGTGCTTTACATTATCAGGGATTGAAGGCCTGTGTCTGATTTCAATTTCATATCTCAGTCTTGGATTAATAGGTGGCTTAAATGTGCTGGCTGCAACTGCCAATGAGTCTGCCATTCTATTTTATTCTCTTGGGATAAATTGAAGATTAAAGGCTTCAAAATAATTTTCAATTAGATCCCACACCTCATTTCTATAGGATCTCAATCTGGGATGCTTAGTCTGACACCAATTCTTAATCTGTCTTATTATTAACTTAGAATCACCAAAAATGGAAATAGATTGTATTCCCATTTGTTTAGCTGTTTGCAAGCTCAAAATAAATGTTTCATACTCTACCCAATTATTAGTTGATTCAAATTCCAGTTTGAAGGAAAAATGTAAAATATTACCTTCAGGAGATATAAAGATGAACCCAGCTCCTGTACCTTCTTTAGAATATGCTCCATCAAAATAACACTTCCAAATTTTATTTGAATGCAGCTCCTTATGTACACTTGCTGAAGAGAGCTGCTTCTGTGAGTCTTCAACAAATTCTACATCTTCATGCAGCATAAAACAAGAGAGATCCTCCTTCTCTTGACCATAAATGGGAGAATTAGTTGCCTCTTTCTTGGTGGTAGTTTTCATGAATCTAGTTTCTCTATATAACCTCCTTTCTTCTTCATTGAAAACATAGATGATGTCATATGTGAAATACAACTTTAAAACACCTCCAAGATTTGCTCCCCATGATCTGGACAACAACATACCAAATCTAGCAGGAATATATGCAACTACTACGTCCATCATGATACTCTTGGCTGGAATTTGGGCCAAGGAAACAACCATGTCTTTGAAAAGTCCTACACATTTCACTCTCTTTGAATCAAAGGAATAAAGGTCTCTATATGGCTTAGTGATTTTTAAATTTAGATCTTTCATCACAGATAACGACATAAGATTATGTGATGCACCAGAATCAAGCATACAATTATGTAGAATAAAATCATGCAAATGTACTGATATGTAAAAAGGTGGAATAGAAGAGTCTACCTCTTCAACATGAGGGCTGAAAGTAATCACTGGTTTCTCTTCTTAAAAATTCACAATATCACCCACCTCATCAGACTGAGACAGATTAATAAACTTTGAAATTTCTTTCTTATAACCAGGTGTTTTAGCTAACTCAGGAAGAGGTACTTGAATTTTGACTTTCTCTAACTCTTTATACAAACTGAAAGTTTGATTTTGTTTAATCAACATTTTAGGTTCTTCTTGATTTCTGTTTGAATTTTCATGTTGGTCAGGAACAGTAACAATTTTCTCCAAAATATTTGAGTCATTAGACTTGTTTTGGGAAGTGTCAGCTTGCTGCTTCTCTTTTTATTTTACTGAATTCATGGGCTGCTTCCCCTTATCTGATTTTTTTATTGAATTTTTCTGCTGTGGAGTCGCCATTAGAGAAGAGATTGACTCTGATTCTTTTTCTTCATCATCCTGAGTTCTCAACCTCTTTTTAGATCTCAATTCATACTTTTTATACAATTCAACTTGCATAAAATCAGTAAATTTTTTGCAATAGTCATCCATCTCTTCATGATCAAATGAAATATCAGCTTCTTCACACTCTTCTTCACATTTTCTTTCACATTATTCTTCTGCACCATCTTCCATGTAGATGGCAGAAATTTTCTCTTCATCTTCTTTCTGATCATCATCAGCAGACTGGGAAGGTGCTGCTTCTATATATAAGGGTGCTTGAACTTGATATCGATCTCTTCTTTCCCTCTGCAAAATTTGCAGGGGTTGCTTTTTGAATTGGGGATTAAAAACCCCTCTATTTTGTTGTGTAGGTTTCTTGTTATCCAATTCCAACTTTACTAATTTGTTTGAAAAATTTTTAATGACCTTGGTCATGTAATCAATCCTTTGATCTTGAATTAACTCTTCCTTAGCTTTACCTTTATCTTGAACTGAATGCTTTTCTTGAGCTTTTCCAGCAGCAGTCATATTTGCTTCAATCTCCAAAGCATCCATTTGGATTTGATCAAAAGTAGGAGACCTTCTTTCTCTCAAATTAAAACTAAAATCTGATACAAATGCCCCAGAAAAAACAACTCTTGATCCAATGGGAGGAGGCTTCATTTCTGCAGGCAAACTATTGTACAATTTATTGAATCTTTTAATAAAATCACTCATATTTTCATCAGGTTTTTTCTTAATAGCATTAAATTATTTCAAATAATAACCATGGTCTCTCTTTTCACCCCATCTTTGGATGAATTGTCTTTATAACTCATCCCAATCATTAATTGAACCATTTGGTAACCCTTTAAACCATTTTCTTGCCTCTCCATTTAGGGACTGTAAAAAAAGTCTCATTACTACATCTAGCTGTTCAACATTGAAATTCTCAGCAAAAGTGCAAAACAAAGGCAAGTGTTGTTCTTCAGTTATTTCATATTCACCAGTAAACCTAGGAAGCAACTTAAGATATTCTTGAGGCATTGCATTCATTGATTGAGGAAGATTTAATGGTGCATATATTTTCATCAAGAAAGTAGGGGCTGCCATGTTTATGCCTTGACTGACTACTCCTTGAGTAGTGGGAATTGGTGTACCAGTTGTATGTGTGGATGAATGGGGTGAAACAACTGATAAAGGAAGAGGTTGATAAACTAAAGCAGAAGAACTAGCAACTGTATTAGGCTAAGTTTCTGTAAATGTGAAAGATACGGATTCAAAAGACTGCTCTTCTAACCTTGGTTCTTGGAAGTGAATGGATGAAGGGAAGGACTCTTGTTCCAAGAAAGTGAGTTGCCAGGAAATATCCTTGGATGAAAGAGTATGTGAACTGCTGCCAGGTGCAGGCAGTGTGGCATCAAGTGTAGAAAGGGTTTTTGATTTCTTGCTCTTTTTAGAAACCAACTTTTCTGGATTTTAAAGGGTAGGAACCTTTTGCTGAGAGGTATCAGACCTTGTATGTGGCCTCTTATAAGCTAGAATTAGAAAATGAAACACAACTTTTAATATTTCATCCTCTTTGAAGAACCAAAGAAAATACAAATAAAACCTAGGGAAAAGACTTATTTTCTTCATCCCCGGCAACCAAGAAATGTTGTACCTTAAGAGGCAATCCCTTAACTATGATAAGGAATCTATGCTTAAGCCATTTATATGATTATGTCACAAAATTATTTGTCTCTATTTAATAACCCTCAAGTATTTATCATTAAACCCTCAAATATCAAATATAATGAACACCTCACAATGTTGTCGTTTGCTTATGTTGAATGAAATGACCAGAAGAAAATGAAAGTACATAGAATATATCATCTCAAACCCCAGAAGAATTATATGAAAGAAACAGTTAAAATGAAGGAGCGCTAATTAAGGATTTTAACTCTTTCTTACATAGGTAAAAAGAGACCTGTTGCTCATTACTTTGTTTTATTCACAGGTAGAAAACATAGAATGAAAACTTGAACACATATCAACATTAACATATTCCAGAAACTTGCTTCCCATTCATTAATATTTGAAAAATTTGAGTAAAAAAATTATAGTCTGAAGGTCCAAAACTCGGAACCTTCCTTCCTCTAAATTATTACATTAAATACAATAAAAATCAGTTCGAAACTGCTACAACTGATCCTAACTACCTCAACTCCTGAGGATTTCTGAAGACTATCTCTTACATACTCCCAAAAAGTCTTATTACATTTACATCATCTCTGAAAGATTATAATAACATAAAAATTAACACCCTAATCTATGTGTTGAATGTGAACAGCTGACGATGTTGCTGCATTTCCCAGATCAGCTTCTTATTTGTCTTTTTTCGAAGTTGATGGATCCTTTGGCAAGTCTATTATGCAGGCTCTGCACTTCTTCCATATCTCTACTCTTATCCTGGGTGAGTGTATCAGATTGTGATACTCTAACCTGAAAGAATTAATTCAGTTGTAAGTTGTTCTGTCTGTAAATAGAGTTTTTACTAGCCACAGCAGCTGAAAATGTCTCTGAAGAAAGTTGATCATCGTTGCCCCGTTGAGTACCTGAGTCTTTTTATGTGTATTAACAACTTTTATTTTTGTTAATACCAGTAATTTTTCATAAGAATCCCATGAAAATAGACCTCCTCCTATTGGCGAGCATGAAGGTAAACCTGCTCTTGTTACTTTGTCCAATGATTTATCAAACTGACTTACTGCTTCTTTGATTTCAATTAACCTCTTTTCTGTGGCTTTATTGTAATCATTCTTAACAATCATCTTATTAATCTCTACTGCATATAAGATTCTATCCTTAATCTCATTTTCCTCCAATTATTGGTCTATTTTGGAGTTAATGAAATCAATGAACCTCTTTTCCGAAATATCCCTATTGATTGTCTTATGTCTATCTGCCATTACTTGTTCTTTAAATTCTCTAATAAGACTCATTTCTTCTGCAACCACCATTAAGAAGTCCCAAATTGACTTCATTTCAGAAATGATATCATTCCAAATGATATATTTTGCTTGTATTAAAGATATGTTCCCTTTCAATTTCTCTTTAAGGCTTTTGATCTCAGCATTGGCATTCTAACAATCCATTTTGTATTTACTAGCTTCATTTCCTGCAACTTGAATAATATTCGATGCATTCTCTAGGTTTTCTTGAGCCTTCTTCTGGTCTCTTTTTTCCATCTGCAATTCAGTATTCAACTGAGCAATCTGTGCTTGAGGATCTTCTTTATCTGAAGGGAAAACAAAAGTACAGGTATGACTATCAATATGATTTTGTAGTGATATTGCAGTTTGTTTTATTTTGGAAAGTTTCCTCCTCCTTTTGCATCAGCTACTGTAGCCGCTTTTCTTTCTCATTCTCTACCTCTACAACCTCTGCAGCCATTGAATGCTCCCCTGTAGGTAATTTTAGCTTCTTCTTCAAAGTAGATATCTCTGCTTCAGCACTTTGTAGAAGCTTCTGCACTGCAGTCCTATCATTAGGGTCCACCCCAATCTTTACTATTATCTTCTTTAGTTCCTCATTTTGAATGGTTAAAGCCCTAGAGTTGGATTTTTCTAACTTCAACTGTTTAATGACTTTCCTAAGAATATTCTCTGCTTTCATTGCCATTACATTAGGACTTGTCAGGTCATTTACAATCAATTGACCTGTTTGCATATGTAAGTTCATATTATCCAACAATGGGATTTTCTTCACATCTACAGTTATATTTATAGTATTGAAATTACTAGATGAACCAATTGACATGTCAGTAGAATGTGACAAGGCAATTCTGAATTGATCTTTCTCAAGATCCATGGCAGTCAAAAGCCTTGTTTGATATGGAGTAATCTGATGTTCAGCTTGGGATTCCATGCTAAATTTCATCTTTTGATTCCTTTCTGCAATTTGAGCAAACATCTGTTTGATTAGAGGTACTTGTTCATGAGAAGTCTCATGTCTTCTTGGTGAAGCAAGAACATTTTGTTCCTCTCCCAGCTGTAGAGAGTAACCAGGTTGATTATATGCATGTTCTTGATTAAACTTTGTCCTTTTTTGAGCTCCTTGTTCCTCATCCTCTAAGTCAATTACTATTTCTTTACTTATTTTATTAGAATTTTCTAAAATGATAGGAGTTTGAATATTTGAACCTGTTGAACTCACCACACCTCTGCTAGCTATATTTTCTAAATCTAGTCTGCTTTCATGAATGAAAGTTGAATATCCATTATCAATTCTTCTATTGGAAATTACACTATGTGGGTCATAAGCCCATCTTTCCCCTAGCAGCAAATGCATCTCATCTAGCATTTTAGTAACTTCTTCAAATGCCTGTCTCATGTTAACAATGAAAGGACCTAAAGTCATGGGTTGTTTAAACATATGTCCCATTTTCATGGGCACAAAATGAACTTGATCAACATTCAGACTTTGTCGAATGAACTCTAAGGTAAATAGCCTCATGGGAACAAATACTGGAAGTATATAAGGCTCAACCCCTACTCTATATAACCTAATCCATGAATAATCCTCAAACACAAACCAATCTCCAAACTTATAGTTTTCTCCTAAATGCAAGAATTCTTGAGCTTTGGGTAAAAAAAAAGGGGGAGAAACTCCATTCAAAATCTTATATGCACTTGACATGAAATAACTGGCAAAAAAAAATAGTCCATTTTCATGTTTTTTCTCTCCTTACTATATCTGTCCAGAAAACTATAGATTGCCTCTTCTTATTCAAGTCCATGATATTCAGACCAAGATGCATAAATTCCTCCACATTTTGATATAAGAACAAGTAAATGATTAATGAAGGAAATCTGAAAGAACCTGTTAATGGAAGACTCATCAGCTGTGAATTTACTACTTCCTACCAATAAGATGGAATATCTAGCACCATTCCTAGCTTCATCATCATGGAAAAAATTCCTAACATCGTTTTATCCACCATACTGTCATCATATTTTCCCAGAATTTTAGCAATGTTGCTCAGTACTGACTGAATCTCGGTATCAAAAACCTTCATAGGAAAATCCTTGCTGTTAGGCTCAAATTGCTGCATGTTGGGCTTTAGAAAATAAACAAGCTGATTGAATTCTTCACCTGCAAGATTATCGTAATATGGTACCAATGATTCATCAGAAAATTGAACACATGAATCTGACTCAGGGTAACAAAGGGCTTGGCGAATTACCAAGGCAGACACTTGCAGAACACTCTCTCTTTGACAATTCATCACATAACATTTGCCAAGATGCATAACGAAAACCATCCAGGATATCAATTTAGGAAAAAGATGAGTTTTAGGGATACATGCAAACAACAAACCAGTCTTGACCATGGTGACATACACTGGAGAAGCTTTGTCGTTCAAGAGGACTTGTTGGTGAAATGGAAGATGGACCAGGGAACAATTAGTGTCTTGAATATCCCTCTCAGTATCCATGAGAGGGATATGACTAGTAGAACCAGACAGAGACGAACGTTTGGCCATAATTCAAGACTACGACAACCAATGACTCGAAAGGTGGCTAAATTTTAACAGGGTGACGGAAAACTGAACAGGACATAGAAAAAATTACTCTCAAACATTAACTTAATCTAAAATGACTTCTAGAAAATGCAAATTTTTCTTAAATAGGTGGCACGGCCTTTTAAATTAAATGTTGAAACGATGCGCCAACGAATCGTTGAGTTCACCTGACATGGAGGGCAACTGTGAAAAACTCAGCACCTTTCGTCATGGTGGGGGGTCTCGGGGTACAAAGAAATATTTTGGTTTGTCCCCCCACATTCAATCTCCACCGCACATTTGTGTTTTCTCCGTAGTCAACCTGGTCAGCTATGGAGGCACTCTTCTTTTTAATTAGTGTGCTAGTTGTGTCCGTGGTTTGAGTCCTTCAATCAGAGTACGAGCTTTCATCGCATCCCGCTTGATATAATGATCGACCTTTAAACTTGAAGTCGGGGACCCACTTCATAAGGTTCAAAGTATTTAAACTTTTGATTTTAATACAACGAAAAGAAATATTTTTATGCCAAAGTAATAATATTATAATACTTTAACATATTTTTGACAATTTTCTATTTTTATATTTTCAGAGTCGAAAATAAAAGGATATTGCAGATGATCCACAACACCTCCCTTAGTACATTGTGGATGGTGACCCAAGGGAGAGGTATGATTCCTTTGTGTGCTCCAAATATTCCATTGTTTTCTCACATAGTGTTTAAGGAGGTGTTGGTGGCTGTCCTTAGGTGGCTTCAAGTAAGGAGTAACTTGTCCTTTGCTTTATGTGGTATGGGATAGTGAAATTTCGCCACTCTCAGGAATGCGTGCTTATCGGGCCAAAAGGCACACAGAAGGTGCTCTTCTCGAAGGATAATACGTGCAATCAACATTTAATACTAGTTCAAATTTGATTTTCCTTAAACCTTTGAGATTTTTAAATACTTTCCGGATCCTGTAATGTCTTCCAGCCCTATAAATCCTTTGGCTTGACATTAATTAATTTCACAGTCTTCTCTAAAATTTTCCAGTGTTAACAATTTTCCCCTAATGTGTGATGTCTAGGAAGGATTGTATAGCCGAAATACATTATAGTTTCTTTTATGTATCATGCGTAGAGATATAGAGTGACCTGCGTGAAGCCTTGGGATTGAACGCACCCTGCATCATTTCCAAGAATGACCATGTCTAAGAGATCCCTGCATGCAAATATAATTTACAATGCATATAAAAAATTTCAACGAGGCAGGCATGTCCCATGCTCGTGATGCTATGGCTAGTTAAACAAAATTGACAAATATTTGTTCTCTCTGTTTCACTACTATGGTAGTGATGCTGGTGGTTGTTGACGATGCCTACTGATGCCCTTAGGGGAATTTTTTCTTTGAAAATAGGTGGAATGTGGTACCCATATGCATAAACTTGGTATGGCATATAACTGCACAATGTACACATAGGTGCTGGCTGGTACCTTCCCGTGTAAGCATTGTTGACAAAGATGCTTATGGAGGCATGAGTCTTCAATAGATCTGATCAAATTTCAATGGTTGTAAGGTACGATACCATCTTGACATGAAATCTTTTGTCGTAGTTGAATTTCAGGAGGATCGATAACATTTGTGGACAATGATGTCTCCCACAGTGCCACCTGAGGATGCCCCTTTGCATGGAGAGGGGTGATCCAAGGTACCACTTCCTTTTTGGAATATAGGTGTTGAAGTCGATAAAAAGGAAGCCTCAACCAAACGAGAGGTCACTGATATAAGGGATCAGGGACCTTGATGTGGTGGGTTTAGCATAGGCATGTTGGCGAGAGGTGACTAAAAACTGATGATGGGGATTCTGTGGCCTGAGGTCAGATTATACTTAAGCGGCTTGGTGGCAGTCATAGTTATTTATGAAAGGGAAAAATCCATGGAGTCGGTAGGAATTCTAGGGTGGGTGTAAACCGGCTATGAATGTCATGATGGTTTGTGCATGGGGGTGAAATACTCCAACCAAGGTTGTTCAGGGACTGCTGCCATGGGAGAAAAGATGAAATGCGAGGGTGAGGGGATGAAGTGCACCATTTGAGGTATTTGTACACTTACCAAAAGAATAAAATAATGGGGATTGTTTTGTACAAAACACAGAGACAGGTACCCCAAACATGAAAGTGTTCGCTCACTGATCGTGTGAGGAGGGTGTTTTGCTGGGCATGGGGGTCCCATTGGTTGGTATCATGTGTGGGGTTGATGTAGCGGATGAAAAAGTATCACAGATGGGATGATGCTGGTGGAGGTATGGTGGGCCAAATGTAAGGCGCGATGGTGCGCTTTTGATCTACTTGTATAACCAGGTCGTTTGGGAAGGGGGTTTCAGCTTTTATGGTAAACTTGACCTTATGCATGATGAATGGATAGACATGAGGTGTGATCCAGATTTATGTAGGAACGCAATAGAATAAACATATAACCATAAATACAGATATGCAGCGGAAATAACACTTCATTTCATTAATATCAAAGAACTGAAATTTTCTTACAGACGAAATGGAAATAAAACTAGCTAGGGTGCTGGTAGCTATCTCTGAGAAGAGATGTGGCGGCTATAGGCCTCTAAACTGAGTTAAAATGAGGCTTGAGGGCCTATTTATTATTTAGAAACAATGGGAAATCCTAAACAGCCAAAACCCTAACCCTAGGAGATGAAGCGCCAAAACTATGGGCCCCGTTTGGGTAGATTGGTGTTTCAACTTCCCGCGGACATAACTTTGGCATACGATCTCCGTTTGACGTGTACCATACCTCGTTAGAAATATCTATCCGAGGAATAAAAGTTTTTAGTGAGAAACATCAATCCATGGACCTATGTTTCTCCCCGTTTTCCAAAAAAACGTCGTTTAGGGCCTCAAAACGGCTCCAGAAGTTTAGGACCCAAAAAACTGCTAAAAATAGTAATTTTTGCTGAAACTGAAACAACTGAAAGAGACAATGGTGGGGCCCCAAGTGGAATAGGCAGGTGACCAAAAATATCCACCTGGATCAAGGTGCTTCCCAGATTGAAGTGGTATGGCCATGGCATCACTTATGTTGTGATATATGGTCTACTGTGGGTGACGAGTGCCATGGAGGGGAGGCTCTACCGACCAACGTAAATGTTTATCATATGCAGGGTGAGGTGATGATAAATTCAGCTAGATATGAGAACCCTATGGTTAATTTTTGATGGAGAAATGATGTCAGGATATGCAGAGTTGACTAGGACTCTATCGTGCTAGGGGTAGAATGATACCTTCTCTGGGACTTTCAGTGGATGGTGCTGTGAATGTTTTGTGAGCTTTTCCTGCAAAAACAACTACCTCAGGCGAAAGCATATTATTTATCAAAATATTATTGAAAGCCATGAGATTTAAAAAATAAGATGAGAGAGGGCATACCTGTCGGCACCGAAAAATTAATTTTTTCAGGAGTGCAAATGTGTGGCATCGCCTCTGTTTGCTTGGGAGTTGTTACTTGGCTCCTAGTTTTGATTTTAGTTAGGGTTGCCCCAAGACTGAGATCATGGGGGGCGTCGCCGGTTACTGCCCCTATCCAGGATCTCCCCGAATACAAATTACTGCTAGCTAGGTGACATTAGGTCAAAGACTCGACCAAGCCATCTACAACAATTGATGCGCTTGATAACTCAAGAGGATGAGGTACCTAGGTTCCCTTGTCCCTGGTTGGTGTATGGTGGTGTTAAGTCTCTATATTAATAGTGTAGTCCCTTATTATGTTAGTGTAGCCCCCCTTATTATTATTTTTTTACCCCTGTAACCCCCATATTGTTATTATTGTGCCCTTAAATTATTATTGTTAGGTCGGCTAGGATTACATTGTGGCCCCACTAGGATTACATTATGGCCCCATGGACTCCTATATATAGAAAGGAGGTTTTGTCATTAGTATCACTCAAGAATTATTCATTCATGTAATGTATTGGAGGTTGCCCCCTTGAAGTGGCTTATTTCTAAGGCGTTGATATCTCTTTTCTTCTATTTTTGGAGCTGGTTTCACAACATTTGGTATCAGAGCTTTGGATTCTAGGGTTTCACTGCTCCAAACAGGTCATCATGGAAATTTCGCTATCACTTTTTTTCTATGAAGGTTCAGAAGATGAAAGTTTTAGAGTGTGAAGCCAAAATTCGGGGGAACATCTTCGCAAAAATTTAGAGCTTGGTTCACAAAATTTTCGGAGATGTGATCTGTGGAAGTTAGGGATTTTTGCAAGCTCCTGAATTTCACTTAAAAAGGTCATCGCAGAATTTTCACTATAAATTTCTTTCTATGAAGGTTTAGAAGCTGAAACAATTAGAGAGCGAAGCGGAAATCCTGAGGAACATTGTCACAAAATTTCAGAGTTCCTTTCACAATATTTTTGGAGATATGATCTGTGGAAGTTAGGTCATTTTCAGGCTCCCGAATTTCATCTCAAAGAGGTGATCGTGGAAAAAGTTTCATAACTCTCTCTCTGAGTATCAGATTGGAATTTTTTAAAAAGTGACTGGAAGTACATAGACTATATTTTTCTATCTATAAATTTCAGAGACAAAGGAGAAAACAGTGACACGTGGAAAGTCATACAATTTTGATCTACTAAACCAGTCCATAATTAGGTCATTGTGGGAGATTGGACATAACTTTGTCTTCAATAATCCAAATCAGGTCAGACCCATGGCGTTCAAAAGAATATTCAGAGGGCTACTTCAGGGCCAAATTTCAGTTATTGAGGATCCAAAATCACATTGATAATTTAGTTTCAATATCTAGCTTCTCAAAAGAAAGAAAAAGGTGTGTATTTGGTCTTTAAAATTGCATAACATTTGAAAAAGAAGTTTGAAGTGATTCCAAGGGAATATTTTAGAATTTTTATTAGTATTAGGTTCTATAATGCCTCCAAAATATAATTCCATACCCATTAAGCTCTCAAAAAGCTATACTATGACACATGAAGAGGAAGAATTGCAGTATGAGATATCAAAATTACGGTACCAAGTGCAACAAATTTCGATCTTACGAAGAGCAACCAAAGATGACATAGATGGTTTAAAAGCAGAAATGGAGGCTAAGTTAGATGGTTTGAAGGATAAAATAATATCTAATATGGATGATAAATTACTGGAAGATCACATCGAGCATCAACAACAAGTTCTCCAACTCTCAAAGGATAACCTAACTTTGGTGCAGAATATAATGAAACAATAGGAAGGTCAACATCACATCGAAAGAAGTTCTGAAGCAGTCATAAAAAAAAGAAATAGAAAAGTACGATCAATTTTAGAGTATCTCATCAAGTGGAATAACTTTCCTGTAGAAGATTCCACATGGGAGGATGAGAATTTTATACAGAAGCATCAAGAAATATTAATCAAGCGTTGAGGAAAACACTCGTTTGAAGGAGAGGGGCATGTTAAGTCCCTATATTAATAATGTAGTCCCTTATTATGTTAGTTAGTTTAACCCCCCTTATTGTTATTGTTGTACCCCTGTAACCCCCATATTGTTATTATTGTGCCCTTACATTATTATTGCTAGGTCGGCTAGGATTACATTGTGGCCCCATGAACTCCTATATATAGAAATGATGTTTTGTCATTTGTATCACTTAAGAATTTTTCATTCATGTAATGTATTAGAGGTTTCCCCCTCGAAGTGGCTTATTTATAAGGCGTTGATATCTCTTTTGTTCTATTTTGGAAATTTGGTTTACAATAGATGGTTTTTGGAGAGGAAAAAATGGTTTTTCTTTGTATTTGACTCTCCTCCTGCTTGATTCTAGGATGACCTGTAGTTCATTTCCCATAGGCAGATGGGAGGATCCTCTTGATAGGACCGCTTGATGGTGTGCAAGGCATCCTCATATTGTGGGATCTCTAGGAAATGATAGGTATAGTGCCCATAGATGCTACAGATAGCGCATGAGTGATTGGTACGCAGCGCTTTGCCTTTACCTTTGGTGGTAGGTTCCTTTTTATGGGAACGCAGCGTCACGATGTCTGTCTCAGAGCCAAGGAATGGTTTTAATTCATCCAGCTTGGGACAAATATGGGTAGGGTGACCTATTATGTCACATATGGTGCAGACTGGTACTTCCCATTGAATGGTGGGGGTTACCATCTTCTTTCCTCTCTTCTCAGTTTTCCTAGCTGTGATCGCTAGTTTTTCAATGGGAACTTCCTTTGCAGGGGTGGTCTCAACTGTTTCCTAGACGGGTGGGGACTCCTTAGGACTGAGGGGCTTCAACCCCGTGGCAGTAACATGGGTGGCTCCTGTTCCGGAAGGCGGAATAAGATACCACACTGGGAATGCCAACGATATGTTGGGTAATACCAGTGTTGCCAAAACCTGCTCGGAGATGAAGCCAACTAGAGGGTAGAGGAAAGGGGTTTGGGAGGTAGCGTAGGCTAGAGAGGCTACCATGGTCGATGCATCAGTGTTGTTACTGCTTGAGTCTGTGTCTTGGCTAGCCTCTGCGCTTGATGTGGACATCATGCATACTGGAGCTCCTGTGACATCGGGTGATGCCTTAGGGGTAATGGGAGGATCTCCTAGGAATGACCTTAGAACAGATGATGGTTTGAATTGGCCAAGGCCATATTCTTGGTACCATGAGAGAGCATATAAGGTTGTATCTACATAGGGTAGAATTACATCAGTGTTGGTTAGGGGACGCTTCTCGCTATGTGTCAGCTGGTCTACAGTAATGATGCAGTCCTCAGGGGGGAATATCATAATGCGGAAGACAGAGGAGGCTATGGCAGACATGGCTTACATATAATTCCATCCAAGGAGTATATTGTAATCCAAGTGAGAATCCAAGACCTCAATGTCTATGTGAACCGTCTTTCCGGCTAAGTATACCGGGACGTTTTGGTAGAGGCCAATGGCAGTCGAGGGACGACTGTCGTATGCTCGAAGCATGATGACTGAGGGTTTTAGCTCGGGACTAACTTATGCAAAATAGTTTTAGACATGATGCATGTGGATGCACCCTTATCTATGACACATTGGTGGATAGTGATATTTTGCACCAACACTGGTATCTGGAAGGCGACCATGGAAGGAAGCTGGGGGGTGGCTTTATCTAAGTGAAAATCTATCAGGCGTGTATCGGCAGGGTCGATAGCACCTAATGTGAAAAGTAGGGATTTCTGTTGTTTTGGGCATGACTGCAAAAATTCCAAAGCTGACATAGCAGCGGGGGATTGTGCTAAATCATCCATGATGCTATAATTATGGGCCGCTTTGGAGTATTTTCTTGCTCACCTATTAGGTCCCTTTGCCATCTTTGGCAACGGTTCTATAGGAATATTTGAAATGTTCAAAGGTGCAATTAGCACACTGGTACTTTCCATTGACGTATTGGTGTCTAGTGGGGTGTCATAATTGTGATTCTGGATTTGGAAAAACATCTCCTCCAGTCATGTAGATTTCATGGCTGCTTTTCCTGGAATCGTCTGTATTTTACTGGTGAGTGCTTACCGTCCCTTGGTTGGGGAAAGGTTCTTGCATCACAGCTGGTTGCTGGGAAGATCCTCCTTGTCCTCGATTACTGTGTAGCTTCTTTAGCTCAAGGAGATCGGGACAATGGTGAGTATAGTTCCTGTACTCAACACATATCGAACATGAATGGTTTGTTCGAAGAGGTGGCTTTTTCTCTGCCATTGGGAATTGCTAGGCTCCTGGTTTTGATTCCGGTTGGAGTTACCTCTAGCCTAGGATTGTGGTGGGAACTGCTGGTTACTGCCCCCCTGTCCAGGGTTCCCTTTTGGCTTGTTTTTGGATTTTTTCTTTACCATGGTAGGAAGGAAATTCTCCTGATTATATTGTTGTGGTTTGTTTTGGGACGGTTGCACAAAGTTCACCTGTGCATTGTTTTGCATAGGTGAGTCGTGTGCCGGGGACTTAACTTAATGCGGTCCCAGGTTTGCACCTGACTGTTAAAGGGGAGTTCTTCCGTCAGTTTTTCTTTCTCCGTACTGATTCCCCTGAGCCAGAGGATAAAGTCCTCCCTGGTGATACGATTGTGCCCTATTAGACAAATTTTGCTGAGGCATATTATGACTTTGAAAACTGGGTTGAGGCATGTTCTGGGTAGAACTATATGTGTAATCAGGGTTTTGGTTGTTGTTGCCTAGGTAACCCTGGGTCATTGACCCAATTAGCCCATCTGCAAAGTTCGACATGCCTGGAACTTCTTGATAAGTTTTTAGGCATGGGGAGTTAGTCAGGATGTTATAAATGTATCTTGACTCCGTATAAATCATCTCAAGCTTCTAGGCTCTGCTGATTGCACCCTCTTCGGATGTGGGGTTCTACTGTGCCACATCCTTTGAAATCTCTGCCATCATAGTTTTCAAGAAAAAATATAAGAGAACCCAGTCGTCGAGTTTATCTTTACATAAACTTCGATGCCGCCTCCATTCATGGAGATGGTCCGAGATGTGGGCGGCCAGGGTTTGTCTAAAATTAGGCAGTAATTCCATTCCGGAATCATGGTGAATGGGTAACTGCAAATATGTTAGGAACGCGGCAGCGAGGGCGCTAAAGGTTCCATGTGAAGTTGAGGGTTGCTCCATGTACCATTTCGCGTCTACTCTTGTGAGAGTGTGTTGAAATAATCTCAATTGAATAGTGTCGTAAATGATACTATTCAATGAGCACCATAGGTGAAAGGTCATGAAATGATTACCTGGGTCTTCCGCTTGCTTGACTTTTAATTTTGGTGTATCTGAAGGGAGCTTCGTGGGCATGAGAGGCCATGTAGGATCGTGTGCGATGGGGTCATTTGTTAGCTTGGTTAAATCGGGCAATAAAGGATGAACCAATGATGGTGGTAATGTTCCTTCTCTGACGCCTGAATGGCGAAAGACCTGGAACCCCTCCCAGTAATGGGGGGAGGTCCAAAAGATGCCTGGATCGACGAGATTCTATTGGGATATGTCAGCTGTTGCCCAAATTTTGGAAAAATTTGAGAGGATAGAGTCTATGATCAAAGAAAACTTCTTGTCACATACATAAAACAAAGCAAAAAATAAAATAGATTTCCCTTTAAATTAATCTATGTGATCAAGAAATCAAAAAAGTGGTTCTTGTTATTTTGCATATGATACTCAAAATCCTAGAAGACCTATGAGTCCTCACACACTTAAAAGTAACTAGGCCTTGAGAATATTTCTTGCGAGTGCTGGCACAACGTCCCGTAAGAGCTGGCGATGCCCTGAGTCAGTCGAAGAGAATCCACCAAGGTAAGGGTAGAGGGTCTCGCGCTTGCCTGCACTATCATCTATAGGGTAAAAGTTGCCCTAGTTTTTGCCCACTAAGAACCACCATCCCACGTGAGCATTCGATTCTTGGGCTTCTTGGTAGTCAGCTAACAGTACCGAGTATCAGCCGGGTTAGGTAGCCCCAACTGATACTGCACGCACTGCGCCTAAGCCTAACCCCTTCTGAAACGGGTCTTTGTCGCCCTCGATTTTTCTCTGTCATGGGTTGATAGGTGGATTTGAAGCTCCCTAAATACACAAATTCTATGTTTCAATATGAATTATGATCAAGGTGGCTTATTGGATGCCTACCCCCTTGATCCTAACTTAAGCTGTAAATTCTTTTGTGCCCCCTATGGGGAGAATTTAGTGAGTTTGGTTAAGTTAGTTTTAGGCGTCTTTGCTTCGCTTAGTGGGTGACTGTGTGTGAGCGTAAAGTGGACAAGCACATAGTTTGAATGTGTGGATATCATTTATCCTTTGCAAAATCCTATATTTAAACTATGTTGTATTGTTCCTGGCTCAAATGGAAAACATGTGCTGATAATGGGCTGCTTTCAAAATTTCCTAGTTAATCTATGTGACTAACTATAGGGAGATGGAAAACTGTGAATATGGAGCGTTCATATGCTTACCTAGGATCACCAGAGGGTGCAAAGGTAGCAGAGATTAGTTGCTCTTCTATAAACAATTCAATCCTAGTCCCGCAATTCCTAGTGAAAAAAATTGAATTAAAATAAAAAATTTTTACACTAGAACAAAGAAAACTAGCTATGAATTCGTGGTCTTGGGCTAGTTACTTGGACTAGTTATCTAGGTGTGAGTACCAAAATTTTCAAAACATAAATTTTTCGGAATGCAAGTTACTTTCCCCCCCTACTTAAACCATGCGTAAATTTTGAAAAAATCAACTTGAAGTAAAAATGACACTAAGCCTACAGAAAGCAACTAAAAGTGTGTTTTAACAAGCTACAGGGTACCACAACCAGTGCTGGCAGGTGTATTAGGGGCTGCCAAGCACATTACAAGAAGAAAAATACATAATTTAGGGATAAATTTCTCATTCTGTAAATTGCATGTAAAAGGTTGAGACAGGTGCACTTTCTGCGCGTGGGTCAGCACTGAACATGCGCCCTACACGTCTGTGAGGAAAAAATGTGTGCAAAATCCTGTAAGTAAAAAAAATTAGGAGCTGCTTTTCTTCAGTCTATCACTCGGGGTGAATCTAGGGATTGCAAGAGAAATTAGAGGACATTCAGCTCTACTCCATAGCATAGATAGAGGTCTCTTGCAAAAGAAGGCACAACCACATAAACTTGGTAATAAAATGTTAGTGGAGTCGCCAATCCTGTTGTTGTGTGCTTAGTGCATGCATGTATGAAATCACACCAGTTTAAGGGGTGTGGTTTACCCCTTTAAAATATTGGTAATAGGCAGAAAGAAGTGGAGTAACTGAGCATACTATATATAAAAATAAGCATGAAAATGTAATCTAAAAAACTAAACTAAAACTAAACATAAATAAACATAAGCTCTGAACGATTCAAATGACACAATAATGCAAATGGTGGCTCTAGGCCCCTCTTATTGAGCGTTGGTAGTAAGGAGAAGAATACTTTACCCTCTTGCCAAAGGGCCCCTAGACAATGGTTCTAGGTCTTGATGCAAGGATGTGATTATCCCAAGCTTGCCTCGGTGCAGTCTCCCTCTCTGTCTACTGTGTGGATTGAGCTTGTTGGATGGCCAACAAGTGAGTCCCCTCTGTCTTCAGCTCTGGGTCACACATTGCTGGTATTTCTTGGGAAATTCTAGCCAACAAAACAATGTGATCACCCATTCTTCATCTCATGGTGGCTTTATATAAGGGATTTCAAATCCTCCTTCCCTCCCTTGGTACATTGTGGATGGAAACCTAAGGGAGAGGTATGATTCCTTTGAGTGCTCCAAATATTCCATTGTGTGCTCACATAGTGTCTAAGGAGGCGTTGGTGGCTGTCCTTAGGAGGCTTCAAGTAAGGAGTAACATGTCCTTTGCTTTATGTGGTCACAGATAGTGATATTTTACCACTCTAAGGAATGCACGCTTATCAGGCAAAAAGGCGCGCAGAAGGTGCTCTTCTCGAAGGATAATGCATGCAATTAGCATTTCAGACTAGTTCAAATTTCATTTTCCTTAAACCTTTGAGATTTTTAAATACTTTTTGGATCCTGTAATGTCTTCCATCCCTAGAAATTATTTGGTTTGACATTAATTAATGTCATCTTCTACTGTATGATTTTCCAGTGTTAACAATTGTGATGGAAATTATTACCTTAATTATGTTTGACTTGATATGTTGTGAAGTTATATAGTGTTGATCTAGATTGATTGTGCATATAAGATAGCCTCCCCTGAGATACTTTGAGTTAAGATTTTGACTATGTCGTCTATGTGTCGTTTGAGTGTTTGATTATGTCTCCTAAATGTTATGAGTTTTCTTATGTCGTCTACTTCGTGCTTGAATTTTTTATTATTTCATCTATTTGGTTTTTGAGTCTTTGGTTTCTATTATTTCGTCTATCTATTGTTTGAATGTTTCAATAATTGCATGATATGAGTCTGTATCTATAATATTCCATGAAGGAATGATCTTGTTTGAGATGGGTGCATTAACACATATGTATTGAGAACAATTGATATGTTCTTGAGTGTAAGTAGGTGGTAGTTGTAGCATTATGAATTATGACTGATAAATGTGAGTTTATTGTTGATTATGCCATGGTTGTTAGACTTGGTAAAGATTGAATTCAAATTAATAGATACAATGTCTTGATCTTTGGAACATGTGGCTAACATGTGTGTTCAGTTATAAGGAAACGTGCTTGGCCCCACAAGGTAAGATAATTGGTATATTGTTATATTTATTTATACACTGATAGTTATGTGTTTATGGAAGTATGATATAGAGAATTTCATGGCAAAGAGTTTGCCATGATATCTTGGAGAAGGCTCGATTTGAGCTCCCCTTTGGAAGTGTTGGGAACCATGATGATTGATTGATGGTAGTTGTTGCTAGTATTGTGCTTTTGTTATTTTGTGATTGGTTGAGCTTGGTTTTTTACTTTGTTCATATCTGATGTATGGTCATACAACTTTGTTTTTTTTTTTGTATTGCTATTGGTTTTCATGGTACTATTCTTTTTTGTTTCCTTTCCTTTCCTTTATGTTTTGAGGATTTTGGGAATTGGTTTGGGAAAGAGGAAAGTTGATGGAGCTCAAGAAGAGCTTAATGAAACCTACCAGGTAATGTAAGATTCAGATGAAGCTCGGTGCATGTATAAGGGAAGTTGAAGGCAAGAGTATGAAAAATGGTTGGATTGATGGGGTCCATTGGGGTAAATGGATGGTGGCAAGATAGTCATGAGAAATGTATTAGTAAAGGCAAATAAAATGGATTTGAGGCGTCAAATGCCTAAGCTGTGTTGGGAATTGTTTTTCTCAATGTTGTGCATGGTGTGCATAGATAAAGGGAGTTCTCTTAACCGAGAAGTTATGATATCTGGTAATTATTTTGTGATCATGAGTATGCTAGTATTTATATATGTATACCTGTATGTTCGTATGTCATTGTCTAACAGGGTCACCAGAGATCACGATTTATTTATACTAATGATTATATATGTATGCATGTATGCCATTTTTTCTAACAGAGTCATAAGATATTATGATTGTTTTATGTTGATTTTTATATGTGTATATATATGAATGTATATCGTCATATGAAAGGGTTGTCAAGGATCATTATTGTGGAGGAATGATTAATTATGCAAGTGAATGGCATGAAGAATTTCCTGGAATCAAGTGGACATAGTAGCCCAAACAAATACATAAGGTTAGTATCATGTGAATATGAACTGATATTATATGATTATGCTATGTCTATGTTTATGTTATGGATAGGTAATTCTGAGGGATACATCAACAGAATGAATGAAATATGATATGTGGCATGATGGGACAAGCATGGATAAGACACTAGAAGAAAGGGTTCTTGGTAAGGACAATGCTTGTTGGGAAAAATTCTAGGAGGGTCATTTCTCTACGATATTGCAGATTGAATATATTTTTACTTTTTCTTTACCAAGGGAATTCCATATCGGCAGGAAACCTCGAGACCTCCTTACCGTGCATGTAATAAAAAATTCATATCATTCATTTCAATTAAAATTTTGCGAACTGATACTGATCTTTAACTCGATTTACGATTGTACATCTGTTGGATAATCAATAGAAATATGTGAAGTAGCATTAGTGTAAATCATCACCGCAGGCTTAACACACATGAACACCAATATTTAAGGTAGGCAATTTGGAAAACCGCTTTTGTTGTTGTCTCTGTCTTTAATATTTATTATATGAAGGTATTTTACAATATTTAATGCTTGATCTGGCCCCATAATGATTATCTTGAAATCTACGCAAAAAGCTACAATATTCTCTTGTTTTCAGTACTACTGGAAGGCAGCCCTAATCTAGTTTACCATCCCATACGGAAGGGTCTTGACTACCTATAGCAATCTGGAAGAGCTTCTTCTTCCATATTGAAACTTCAACCCTCAAGTCTACGGACCAACGTTTCATGGTACCATAATGGATCCAACATCAAACCTGACTCTTCATAAACATCAGCAACCATACTTTACCCCAACCATACTTTACTCAATACTTCATCGACAGTGAATAAGTAGCAGGCGAAAATAACCTAGGCCGAATAAATATCTTGATCTAAACTCAATATAAACATTCATCAGCCTTAAATGCATAAACTGCACCTTCTTGAACCACATGTACCGCTTTCCTTTACACCAACATATAGCTATGAATATTGTTTCATAGTCTCTCAGGCTTCGGTCGGATATCTTCAGCAGAACCCTTCATCAGTTAGTCACCATCAACCATGTTTATTCTCTCATTGACCAGATTTGTACATAATCATCTTAGCAGCATATACAGTATTCAAACAACCTAGTTTTACAAGAAGACTTCATTGACAAACAATAGACAAATAGCAAGAATAACAGAAAAAACTATGCAATAAGATTCAGAAAAGCCTAACTTCCATACACGCCTTTTCTGAAGCAAACTTGCGTATATATGTGCTTTTACTGAGGTGAACTAGCATATAGATCTGTAAATATAAATTTGCAGAATGAACCAGATCCATAGAACTTACTCAGATTTCTTCACTTGTCTTCAACAAACTTGCGTTAGGTCATAGATATACTCATCTCTTCAATGGATCACAAAAAAGCATAGTCATTTTAGATCTGGAGATCCTGAACCAACATTGTATCCATGGGTGCATCATAGATTCAGATTTATCAATTAAAATAGTGTTCATCCCATGAAGATATACCTTAGAGAAAATTATTCAGTAACAACCTTTACTCATGCACATATTTTCACTATGATCTTCTTCTTCTTATATAGATTTAGCCTTTACCAATACCATGAGTAAAAACCACACAAAAGATGATGGTATTTTTGGATGGAATCAAATAGACAATACAATGCTCATACTGTGGGCTAATACCATGGTAATACCCCTTGGTAACATAATTTTAGACCGCAAAAGGCATACGTGACTTCGATCGTTCTTATCTACGTATATACGTGACTTCTCGTCATAAAACTGTGTATTTACTAATCCTGAATGTATACGCGGGTTGCCTTCATCAACCCTGCGTATACATTGTGACATATTATATTTATCATTGCTCTGGCACTTACTGGAATTCCTTTCTCTGTCACATCTGAACGAACCTGTAGAAACATCATTTTTATATCTTTAACACATAGGTTTCTTATCAAAAGGAAACTCATCAAGTAGGTTTCCATCAAGGACAACTTCATCATGTAGGTTTCCATCAAGGACAACATATTGCATCATATTGCCAAAAATCTCCCCCTTTGGACTTGATGGAAACCATGATGGTGTTTGGTCACCACAACAGATAGATACATTAATCATAACAATTATTCAAACACCAAGATATTCTCCCCCTTTGACATCAAGGGAAAAGGGAGGATCAAAACCAAAACAAGGTTTCTCTTCCCTTGTAGAAATATGGGCTCTTTAGATCTCATGTGTACTGAATTTACCATGCTCCCCTTGATTTCATGCTGAATCTTCAGACATATTTTTCAATGAAGTACATGACTCTATAACTTAATTGAGTATGAAATTTCCTATCACCAAGGACTCATACTTATATCAATGATCCAACCAAGTGGAATTACATATTTGAAAAAATTTCCCAACCAAGTGGGTTTACAAATTTGAACATGTCCTTACATGACTGAATATAACAATTTTTCATCATAGGTCTCATCATGACCTTTTAATCAAATTACAAATATGACTATTTATGACCAAAACCAAAGAATCTCAAACATGAGATCATAAAATAGCAACCAATCAGAATTCCAACAATGCATCCTTTTCCACAAGACAAGTGCTCTGCCTTAGCTTGTGAATCTTGAAAATCTTCAACAACCAAATCATCAAAGCATCTTCATCAAGGATAAAAATATCAGCGAATGATACAGAAATATGAATACTGAAACAACAACAGAGACTACCCAACAACACCACAACTATTTTGAAACGCTAACCCATAGAAATTCTGTCAACAAAGCCCATACGTGGTTTTATGCACCGAAACTCACGTATATACGTGATTCGCCTTTATGAAACCCACATATATAATTTTATGAAATTAAGCAGATTTGATCAGAGACGCAAAGACAACTCCCAGATTCTGTCTGAGATATTTGAATGCTTCCCTAGGAAGAGGTTTAGTAAATATATCAGCAACTTGTTCTTTGGAGGGAACATACTCAAATTTAACCTTTTGTTCAAGCATTTGTTCACGTAGAAAGTGGTACTTTATAGGAATATGCTTGGCCTTGGAATGCATAACGGGATTCTTTGAGATACTAATGGCACTTGCATTATCACACAAAATGAAGATGGGAGGTGAACATTTGATTTGAATGACTTGTGAAGTCTGCATCATCTAAAGTAGTTGTGTACAACATGACGCGACAACCACATATTCTGATTCTGCTGTAGATAAGGCAATAGATCTTTATTTATTGCTGAACCAAGATACCAATTTCTACCACATATAGAATGCACCACCACTAGTGCTTTTTCGATCATCAACATTTCCAGCCCAAACTGCATCTGTGTAAGCATGAAGAGTGAGATCAGCATTATTTGGATACCATAGACCAAATTCTTGAGTCCCTTGTAGATATTTGAATATTCTTTTTACAGCCTGAAGGTGTGACTCTTTTGGATTAGCTTGGAATCGTCCAACAATCCCATCTGCATGCATAATGTCAAGTCTTGGCCCAGTTAGATAGAGCATACTTCCAATCATGGATCTGTATTCTGGTTGATTCACCATGGGGGAATCATCATGAAAACTGAGGTTACACCTAGTTACCATTGGTGTACTTACAGGTTTGCAGTCTTCCATCCCATACTTCTTCAGAATTTTCTTAAGATATTTTGCTTGTGATAAAAATATGCCATCTGTTGCTTGTTGCACTTGTAAGCCAAGAAAAAATGTTAGTTCCCCATGTAAAGACATTTCAAATTCTTGCTGCATAACAAAAGAAAATTTCTAACTCATGGACTCTTCATTACTCCAAAAAATGATGTCATCAACATATCCAACTACAATCAATAGTTTATCATTTTCAGTTTTTGTGTATAAGTTGCTATCAGTAGATTCCTTTGAAAAACCTTGTTGATGAAGATATTTGTCAAGGCGATAGTACCATGCCCTTGGAGCTTGTTTGAGACCATATAAAGCCTTTTTAAGTTTACAAACAAGTTTTTCATCATTTCCCAAAATGAATCCTTCTGGTTATTCTATATAAACTTCTTCTTCTAGATCACCATTGAGGAAAGCAGACTTAACATCCATTTGATAAAATTTGAATTGTTGAAAGCTTGAAAAGGCAAGAAACATTCTTATGGCTTCAAGTCTAGCTACAAGAGCAAATTTTTCTTCGAAGTCTATACCTTCTTGTTGAGAATATCGTTTATAAACAATTCTAGCTTTTTTTCTAATAACATCTCCATTTTCATTTAACTTGTTTTTAAATATCCATTTTGTTCCAATAACATTTTTATCATGAGGTCGTGGAACCAATTCCAAAGTATGATTATTTTCAATTTGATCAAGCACTTCATTCATGGCTTGAGTCCAACATTCATCTTTGCTAGCTTGATTTGCATTATGTGGATCAATAGTGGATAGAAATTCTAGATAACTAGGAGATCCTACAAGAGTTCTTCTTGTTTGGACACTTGATCCTTTTTCTCCCAAAATTTGAGATTCTGGATGATTCTTTTGAATGTACCTGGATGGAGCCTTTTCAGATAGATCTTCTTCTAGAGATTCATTGGGTTCACCTTCTATGTTGTTTCTATTTGATGTAGGAGGATATACATCATCATCATCTTCATTCGTTGTTGGTATTTCCCCTTTTGGAGCTGAGAGAGACTCATCAATTACAATAGCAATGCATTCAAAAATCTTTCGAAGTCTTTTATTGTAACATTTATATGCTTTGATTCTAGAAGAATAGCCAAGAAATATTCCTTCATCTGCTCTAGGTTAAAATTTACCAAGTTTTTCATCATTTTTCTTAATAGAGCATTTGCTTCCAAAAACTCTAAAATGCTTTACAGTTGGAAGATTACCATACCAAAGTTCATAAGGAGTTTTATCACTGTTCACACGAACATGAGCCTTGTTAAGAATATTTACTGCAGTATGTGCTTCTTCTCCCCAAAAGGTGTCAGGTGTTCCAGAATCATCAAGCATAGCACGAGCCATTTGTTGAACTGTTCTATTCATTCTTTTTTCCACACAATTTTGTTGTGGGGTTCTAGCTACAATTTTTTTTATTTTTATGCCATGTTGATCACAGAAATAAAAGAATTCATCTAATATATATTCCCCTCCTCGGTCAGATCTAAGACATTTTATTTTTACATCTAATTCATTTTCAACCAGGGCTTAAAGATCTGAATTTTTTCAAATGCTTCATCTTTGTATTTTAGTAAACCAATCCAACACATTCTAGAGAAATCATCAATAAAAAGAATATAGTATTGTTCTCCATGGGGTGACCTTTTTCTCATAGGTCCACATAAGTCAGTATGTATGAGTTCAAGAGGCTTATTTTCTGATCCTTCTTTGGCATTGTATTGTACTCTGGTTTGCTTACCGAATTGGAAAGATTTTCATATGGTACTTTCAGGCAGAGTGATGCGGGGAAGATCACGAACTGCTTTGAGTCTGCTAGATTTGCTGATTTGAGAGAAACTCAAATTCCCCAATCTTTTGTGCCATGACCAATTTTCCGAAGATTTAACCAAGTAACATTGTTCTTTGCAACCTTTCAATACATATAGATTTCTTGGTGTTCTAGTTCCTTTTATTACTGTTTTTCCTATGTCAAGCTCATGTACCACACATTATTTTTAACTAAAGACAACTTCATTTCCTTGATCACACATTTGAATCACACTTAATAGGTTATGCTTTAATCCATCCACATACATAACATTGTTAGCTTTTACCTTTTCTTTCATAAAAAAAAAAAAAAACTTTTCCTTTAATGACAGCAGGAGTATCATTTCCAAAGGTAACATTCTTTTATCTTTCTAGAGCATTGTATGCAAGGAGTTTATTTCTATCACCTGTCATATGTTTTGAGCATCCGCTATCAATGTACCATTGATTTTCTTCCCCTTCTGCAAATAAGGCTATGCCACAATTCTCAACTTGTAATTCCTTCTTTCTCCATACCTTGGAATCTGAAGGTACATGATCTTTTGGTTGGAGTTTGCTCCTACATTTAGATTCTTCATGACCAAGTTATTGCAATAAGCACATTCAATTTCATTTTGAAGAGGAGAAAATTTGTTATAAGTATTCTTCTTTATTCCAGTCTCATTTATTTGCTTTCTTGCTTCTCTGGTCATGATGGTTTTGTATGCAACATATTGAACAATTTTATGAACAAAATTATGACATGAGAAACATTGCCCATTAAAGAAGAAATTTCTGCGATCATGAAACCTTCTATTTGTGTTTACCTGCAGATTGGTATTTCTCTGTTTGATATTTTTGCTATTGTTCTTTGTATTGAAGTGGACATGCTTTACCTGTGAAGTTTCTTTTTTTTCTTGCTGAGTGACAGAATGTTGTAGGCTGGCTTTAGTTGCATTTATATAGCTTGGTGCTGAAGACTGAGAGGATTCTCCGATATATCCAAGACCTGTCTTTACAAAAGGAGAGCATTGAACGTTGATAATTTCATCTAAGGTTTCAATTGATTTAGAAAATGTAAGATTTAAAGTTTTCTCTTTCTTAATTTCCTTTATTACACTTACTGTTTCACATTCTAATTTCCCATTGTGCTTCTCCTTTTCTATAAGCTGATTCTTTAGAGTATCTATGGCAATTTTGTTTTCTTCCAAACATATTTTGGACTGATCAATTTCTTCAAGAAAATCATTTTCTTCTAGTGCACCCATAAAGGTATCTTTAGCCTCACTAGAATCTTTTTCAAAAGCCATGAGAAGGCTAACATCTTGATTAGATTCTCCTTCTTCACTATTTGATATCCCATCACTATCTTCATGAGTATAATAAATTTCTCTATTTATAAACCGATTCTTATTTACTTTTGCCACTTCCTTTCCTTTTTCATGTTTTTCTTTATGAGGAAACTTAGTAGCACAATGACCAACTTTTCCACAAGAAAAACATTTAAAAGGAAGCTTACCTCTGAATCTTCTTGTGCCAAGTTGTAGCTTCTTTACAAAATTTATCTCATCTCCTTCTGAACCGTACCCTGATCCTTCTTGTTATTCTACTTCTTTTCCTTTTGCATCAGCTCTAAAGACAACTTCTTTGACTTCAGATGGACCTCCTTTTCTCATTTCAAAAGAATTCAAAATGCCATGAAGTTGAACAATAGTAAGAGTTTGTAGATCCCGCTTCTCTTCAATATCAAACACTTTTGATTCAAATTTGGAAGTTAGAGATCTTAAAACCTTTTCTACCAGAGTAGTGTCAATTATGGTTTCACCCAGATTTCTCATACGATTTACAATATCATCTAGACGTAAAAATAAACTAGCAATTCTTTCCTCATTATGCATCCTGAGATTTTCATATTGAATTTTGAGAGTTTGGAGTTTAACACTTTTTACCTTAGTATCACCTTCATAGATTAGAATGATTTTTTCCCATATCTCCTTTGCTGTATTCAACTGCATGACTTTGACAAATTATGATTAAGTCAGACTTCCCAATAATGCATTGACTGCCTTTGCATTAGTTTCATATTTCTTTCATTCTGTTGCATCTGTTAGAACTAATGCTGGATATTGATAACCTCCTTCAACTATAGCCCATACATTTTCTCCAAGAGACTGAAGGTAGGATCTTGTCCTTGTCTTCTAGAAGATTAAATTGTTTTTGTTGAAGAGAGGAGGCTTGATAGATGCTATCCCATCTTTATTTCTCATCTTAGCTAATATTTATTCTACTGATTAAGCTTCTTCAGAAGACCCTGATTTGATACCAATTGTTGGGAAAAATACTGAGAAGGGGGGGGGGGGTGAATTAGTATTTAGAGCTTACTGAATATATTTTGAATTTTTCTTTATAGAATTCCATACGCAGATTTGATGAACCCAACTCGCGTATACACACACATGTAATAAAAGAAACTAGTGTATACTGATATAATTTTGCAGATTAGAAATTTTTTTCAGGAACAGTCTTTAACTCAGTTTACTAGTCATGCATCTGTTAGATAATCAGTAAATATGTGTAGTAACAATAGTATAAATCATCACACAAGAGCATCACACATGAACACCAATATTTAAGGTGGAAACCCAATTTGGGAGAAAACCACAGCTGCTGTTGTCTCTGTATTCAATATTTATTATATGGAAATTTGTTTACAATGTTGTACTGATGTAGACTCATATCATTACGTAGGCATCTACTTGCAGAAGGCTACAACCTTCTCTCGTTTTCCAGCTGCTATTGGAAGGGAGCTACAACTCGCTAATCTTGTTTACCAGCCACTACTAGAAGGGAGATTCAACCCCCTGATTAGAACACCAGCTTCTACTGGAAGGAAGCTTCTACTTACATACTAAAGGCTTCAACCCTCAGAACTACTACAAACCATGTTTCATCAATTTTCATACTAGATCAAATAGCACAAAAAAAAATCTTCATAAACATCAACAACCATAAAATTTACTCAATACTTCAATTAGAACAGTGAGACCACTATAATCAGAACTCAGAAATAACCCAGACTTCAGAATAAATATGCAGATACAAACTCAACCCTGAAAATTCATCAACTTAAAATGCATACGATACTTCGCTTCACTGAACCTGCGTGTATACACGCTTTCCTTTACACAAACCTGCATATAGCTATGTGAACACTATTTTTCACAGATCTAGATATGAGGTTTTCAATCAGATATATTTAGAAATGCAGAACCCTTCAGCAGTTAGTCACCATCAACCATGTTTATTCTCTCATTGACCAGATTTGTACATAATCATCTTAGCAGCATATACAGTATTCAAACAACCCAGATTTACAAGAAGGCTTCATTAACAAACATCAGACAAATAGCAGGAATAACAGAAAAGCCTCTTCAATAAGATTCAGAAAACCCTAACTGCCATACGTGCCTTTTCTGAAGCAAACCCGTGTATATACGCGCTTTTACTGAGGCAAACTAGCATATAGATCTCTAAATATAAACTTTGCAGAATGAACCAGATCCATAGAAGTTACCTAGATTTCTGCACTTGTCTTCAGCAAACTTGCGCCAAGTCATAGATCTAATCATCTCTTCAATGGATCACACAAAAGCATAGTCATTTCAGATCTAGAGATCCTTAACCATCATTGTATCCATGGGTGCATCATAGATTCAGTTTTATCAAAAAAATAGAGTTCATCCCATGCAGATATACCTTAGAGAAAATTATTCAGTAACAACCCTTACTCATGCACACATTTGCACTATGATATTCTTCTTCTTATATAGATTTAGCCTTTACCAATACCCTGAGTCAAAATCACACAAAAATTGATGGTATTTTTGGACGAAATAAAATAGACAATACAACGCTCAATACTGTGGGCTAATACCATGGTAATTCTCCTTGGTGTCATAATTTTAGAGAGCAAAAGGCATACGCGACTTCGATCATTCTTATCTATGTATATACACGACTTCTTGTCATAAAAACTACATATTTACTAATCTTGAATGTATACACTAGTTTCCTTCACAAAAGTAGCATATACATTACATCCATACACGGGTTTCCTTCATCAAACTTGCATATACATTGTGACATATTATATTTATCATTGCTCTGGCACTTACTGGAATTCCTTTCTCTATCACATCTGAACTGACCTGTAGAAACATCATTTTTACATCTTTAACACATAGGTTGCTTATCAAAAGGCAACTCATCAAGTAGGTTTCCATGAAGGACAACTTCATCATGTAGGTTGCCATCAAGGACAACATATTGTATCATATTGCCAACAATGCTATCTTAGCATACATGGTATTGTGTACCTATGATGTTGTATACATGTTTCATATATGATGTTGTGTGCATGTTTCATATATAATGTTGTGTGCATGACTTCATATGCGGTGTTGGGTACCATGGTGCTAAGTACATATCATATGTGCAGTGGTATGTAAAAATGGTGCTACATACATGTTGTGAATGCGGTGCTATATACATTTGGTGCAGTGTACATGTTGTAGATGTGGTTCTATGTATACATAGTGTAGTGTACATGATGTACATGTGGTGTTGTTTACATATGGTATGGTGTGCATGATTGTACATGTGGTGTTGTGTGCATGTGGTGTTATGTATATGTGGTACATGTGTTGTTGTGTGCATTTGGTGTTGTGTACATGTTGTGCATATGGTTTTGCAGACATGTAGTGTTATGTACACGTTGTACGACTGGTGTTGTGTACATGTTGTGCAGGTGGTGCGGTGTACATGTGGTGATGTGCACGCATTGTGCAGGTGGTTCCATGTACGTGTGGTGTTGTGTACACGTTGTGCAGGTGGCCATGTGTACAAGTGGTATTGTGTACATGTTGTACATGTTGTGGTGTGTATATTTAGTATGGTGTTACATGTATTTTGTAGTTGTTGTGTCGTGACATGTGTATTCGTGGTATCATATGTAGAAATTATACAACAAGAATATATATCATGGATTCAATCCGATCTAACAATGTGCTAAAGCTAGATACTAAATCACTTCTACAAATCAATTGTGGAATTAAAAACACAATCGCCAATCAAATGAAGCAAAGAAGAATCAATCAAACCACAACCAAAATAATTTCTCAGGGAAAGCTTGCTGCTCAAAATCCCACTATCTTCTATTGTATATTCAACATGGATACATGAAACAATTACATACAACTCTTCTCACAAGAGCTCTTTTGTACTCAGTTAATTGTCTCACACTGTCCTAGATACATTATGGGAATTTTGAGGTGTAAATTGGGCCTCCTAAGGAAATAATAAAATAATAGCCAAACCAATAAAATAATATTTATGAATTTGCAATTCACTTTTTGCACCAAAATCCATGTAACCATGGTTAAATTCAATTCAAAATTTGTACCAAAATAAAATTAATAAAAGAATTGTATTAATGTGATTACAAATAAGAATGAATTTTTCAAGAAAAACTCATTATCATTGAACAACTAATGCATTTGTCCTTTGTACTTAAATAACTTAAATAAAATATAAATATAAATTCATAAATTCTTAATTATATAATATATTATTAATTAAAATTTATATTATTTGAATTATATAATAACATGTAATTAATATACTATATATAAATAATATAATATATGTAATATATTGTTTTATGTATGAATTTTATATTACGTATTGAATTGATTTGATTTATAATATAAGAACAAATAACATATAATATAAAAGTAATATAATATATATTCTATAGCATTAAGATTATTTTTCATAATTTTATATATACTAATATATAGCATTAATATAATCATAATGAAATGAATTGAGTTGTATTTAAAATTAAAGATTTTTTTTTATTAAAATAAATTTAATTTATATTTATAAGTATAATATAAGATTTATATACATTGAAATTTAGATTTTTTTTGCCCAAACTATGTTTAACCTAATATACCTTTTTTCAACATACAAAACTAATATACCATTTTTATCATACACAACTAAAATTCATTTTTTCTTTAATTTTGATATTTTTGTATTGCTATTAATATTATAATAATATTATTTGTAGATTTGATTAATCTTAAAATTACAATGTTGCATTTTTATTTATTTTGATTTCATATGTATAATATATATGTATAGATATTAATTTACAATTAATTTTAAATTGTAATATTAAATAAAATGAGATGAATGTATCATTGAAAAATAAATATATGAAAATATATAGGTATAATATTTATTGAAAAGTGTGTAAATACATAAATATTGTGTAGGGATATGCATTGTTTCTTTCAAAAAATATGAAATGACAATAATAATATTTTATTCAAAATGTGTGAAATGACATTTATTATGAGTACTTACTTTATAACTTTAAAAGTACTTAGAGCACTACCATGGTTAACCATGAGTTTTTAACCACCATTGAGAATGTGACAAGTAAGTACCTTTAAATCAAACAATGCCACCTCAACCATTACGGATGATGTCATCACCTATAATGTGATTGGTGATCATAAAGTGAATTTTGATTGTACATTTTCCCTAGGAGGCCCATTTTAGACCTCAAATTCCCCTAATGAAACTGACCAATACTTAGCTAATTTTCTACTTCCTAACAGCCTTCCTTGCTTGCGCAATTCATGTGGAATGAAATCCCTATTCCATAGGAATTTTGGACTTCCCTGACTATGCAAGGATCATGGGAAATCCAATGGGTGTTTGGTTGCATGGGTGCAACCCAATAATCCTACAACTCATAGTCAACTTCCCTTTCACCTATATCTCAATTGGGTCTCCAGTCGAACTGACATGCATAAAGCTAATAATAGTAAATCCTTAATTACATGTGAGATTAATGATTGTGAATTACATAATATTTAATTCAATTGATCTCTCACTAGTGTATCAAATAGTTACAACTAGCACAACTGAGTTTAACTCACTTAACCGAGTTAAACTGATTACAACTTTCATTAACTAATGCACCACTGCACTTGAAAATCTGTTACAACTAGAATTACTCTACATGCCTCACCAACTACCCTCAACTCAAAATTCATGATCTAACTGAGTTTATCACACTCAGTTAACTATTACAAATTATTTTGAGATTATATTACATTTTATTGTCTATCTTAATTAAGGGAAAACTAAAATATAAATGCACCAAATTTAGCCCACACCAGTGTAGGTGCTGCTAAGACCTGTGGTCCCACACTAGTGTAGGTGCTGCTTGGACCTCCTGGTCCCACACTAGTGTAGGTGCTGAAATTTCTTGTTGAAATTCAACACTCCCTCTGAACAAGAAAGGGATTATCCTTCACCCTGATCCTGCCTCTACGGTATTGGAATTTTCTCCTGGTGAGCGCCTTCGTCAGAATAATTGCATCCTGAAATTTCATGGGAATGTACTGAAGTAACATTATTCACCTCTACACACAATCTATGAGATGGCGGTACTAGATATCTATGTGCTTGGACCTATCACAAAACACATGATTAATTTAGAGTTTAATGCAACTCTTATTATCACAACGTATCCTGTTGGATCCATCTGAGAATCAAACAAACCAACCAAGATATTTCTCATCTAGATAGCCTCACATGCAGCTTGAATTGTTTCCATGTACTCTTCTTCTGCTAAGCTGAGTGCCATAGATCGCTGCTTCCTGTTGTACCAAGAAAATGTTATCGATCCTATGTTGAAGATCCCTCCTAATGTGCTCTTTATGTCTGATGGACCGCCTGCCCAATATGCATCCGTGAAGCCTTGAAGCTTCACTCCCTCTATCCTTCTATATCATAATCCATACTTCGATGTTCCCCTCAAGCATCTCAATACATGCTTCCCCGCCTTCCAAAAGAGCTTGGTAGGCTTAACCATAGCTTGACTCAATTGGTTAACTGTGTAGCAAATGTCTGGACTGTTTTTCACTAAATACATCAGTGAACCAACTAACTACATGTAGACAATAGCATCCACTACCTCTCCTGAAGTAGCATCATCTTTCATCCAATTTCCTAGAAGAGGTGTGTCCATGGGTTTGTAGCTCTCCATGTGAAACTTACCCAGTATCTCTTTGGCATAATTGCCTTGAGAAACAAAATGTTCACCATCCCGCTTCCATATTTCCAAACCAAGGAAATCATGAAGGTGTCCCATGTCCTTCATTTTGAACTCCCTTGCAAGATCCTCCTTGCATGAATGTATCAGTTGCTCATCACCAATCAAAATTATATCATCAACATAAAGTAAAATAATCAATAGGTTACCCTCAACCACAATCTGGTACAAGTTTTCATCAGCTTCACTTTTGGTGAAGCCGAGTCTGGTGAAATAACTGTCTATCCAAGTGTACCAAGCATGAGGTGCTTGCTTAAGCCCATACAATGCTCTCTTGAGTCAACACACATTCGACTCACTATCGAAGATCTCGAAACCTTCTGGCTGCTCTATGTACACTTCTTCCTCAATGACTCCATTGAGAAACACAATTTTCACATCCATCTAATGAATGTGCCACCCCATCTACACTAAGAGTGCGAGGATGGATCTAGTGGAAGAGTACCTTGCAAGTGGTGAAAAAGTCTCATCATAATCGATCCCCTTAATATGTGAGTATCCCCGGGCCACAAATGTGGCCTTTTACTTCTCCACACTCCCATCAGTAGCTTGCTTTACCTTGTATATCCATCTAGATCCCACCATTTATTTTCCGATCAGTCTTGGGACAATCTCCCATGCATTGTTCTTGACAATGGATTCATACTCCTCCACCATTGCATCAACTCAAATTGGTTGCTGCACTGCCTCCTGAAAGGAAGATGGTTTAGTCACCATAAATTTTCTCATAAGAGCCATGTATCCAGTAAACTTGTCTGGAGGTTGTCTCTGTCTGTGTTGTAAATTAGGGGCTCCTACATTCTCTGCAACATCAAGTCTCAATCTATCAGCTTCCATGGTGCGCCTTCTACCATTTCTTATGGATGGATCTGCATGAGTGTTTTCTACCACTCCATGATCCTCCACATGTGGCTACTCCACATATTGAGGCTCATGCTTGAGAACTAAGAGTTCCTCATCTGCATGCAAATCTAGCTCCCTCTCAAGGGACAATCGCATGGATTTCTCCTCATCAAATTGTATATCCCTTCGCACAACAGTCATTCTGTTGTTTTGAAAATACACTCGATAGTTGTGGGGAGTTTCAGTGTACCCCAAAAAAATCCCAATCTCAGTTGTTGGTTCCAGCTTCCTCCTGGTGTCTTTGGTCACATGCACATAAACAAATGAGCCAAAAATCTTAAAATGTGAAACATCAGGTTTCTTACTAGTGAAAGCCTCTTCTAATGTACTCGTGCCAAGTATCCTATGAGGACAACGGTTCTGCACAAATACTGATGTGTTGCATGCTTTCGGCCACAGATGCATGGTAGGCCTTGATCATGCAACATTGCTCTTGCTAGACCCACAATCGTTTTATTCTTTCTTTTAATGACCCCATTCTGCTATGGGTTATGAGGCGCTATCATTTCTCTCCGAATTCCATCTTTGCTGCAGAAGTTCTTGAATTCGTTAGAGATGTACTCACCACCATTATTGCTCTGAAGAGCCTTCACTTGCTTCCCCATCTTTATCCACCAGTTCTTTAAACTCAAGAAACTTTGAGAATGTATGATATTTCTTCTGCATTCAAAGTAGATCTAGAACTTACGATAAAAGTCATAAAAAATATCACATAGTACTTATGATTTGTTGCCAAATCAATGAATAATGGTCCACACACGTCTATGTGAACTCTCTCAAGGATCCCCGAGGCTCTGTTCTCCTTCTTATGAAAGGTGGAATTTACATATTTTGTCATAGTACATCCCTTGCATGTGTCTGACTGTGCAATTGTACCCTTGGGAAGACCCGTAGAAATCTATTACATGACTTTCAATGCTCTGTGGTGAATATGCCCCAATATCTTATGCCATAACTCACCCTCATCTCGACTCACCACTTTGTCCGCCTTTCCCATCAATTATGCACAACCATATACATCCAGATTGTATAGATTCTTAACTCTAATCACAATATTCTTTGCTTGTCATGTTGTTTTGTGTCACAGGAAATATTTTCCTTCATTGAAAACAACATCATAGCCTCTATCCTCCAACATTGCAACAGAGACTAAATTTTTCTTCAAACCTGGTACATGCATTACATCTTTTAATTGAAAGGGTTTACCTGATTATCTTTGGAAGGTAATGGTATCAATCCCGGTAGCACTATACCACCCATCATCAACCATTTCGATATGCATCTGGAGATCCTTCTCCTCCAAGTTACTGAAAATTTCCTTGTCTCTCGTCATGTGAAAGGATGCACCACTATCAAAATACAACACAGATCCCAATGCACTTGACACCATGCATGCTATCAATGAGAAGTCAAGCTAAAATTGCAAGGCCAAAGCCTCATCAGCTGCAGATCTTGAAGCCTTCTTGTTCTTCTTCTTTTGTGGATAGTTAGTGGCATAATTCCCATGCTCGTGACAGTGAAAACACTTCACTCTAGACATGTCCCGCTTCTTGCCATATTTGGACTCAGATTTGGAATGGAACTTATTTCCTTTCCCTTTCTTTGCCTTGGAAGCCAAAGAACAATCTTCTTCATCTTCATTCTTAGATGAAGATCCATCTTTGGTATTCCGTCTGAACTCCTCCTGCACCAAATCGACCATGGTTGTTCCCAATCTGGTAGCTTTTCCATTCCATTGATAGACCCTTAATAACTATTCAAACTCTCGGTAGATCCTAGGAGAGCTATACTCACCAAATCATCATTAGCAATAGTAATTCCAACGCTCCCCATCTCATCCTGACATTGGAAAAACTTTGTTAAATATTTTGGCATGGAGTTTCCTTTCTCCAATTTCCTATGGTCATTGCTGCTCTGAAATAGATCCGTCAAAGATTTCCAAAGAGCATATGGTGTCCCTTTTCCATGGATACTTGAGACAATGTGGTATCGTACTCCCTCAAGTAGGATCATCCTCGCCTTTTCCACTTTCTTTTGCCATGCATCAATATTTGCAGCATCTGTCACAACAGGTTTAGGAACATCCATGTCAATGAATTACTTCAGGCCATTGTCTTCGAGTATTACCTCCACCCTGTCCTTCTAAGAAATATAGTTAGAGATGCCCTCAAGTGCATACTCCAATCTCAATCCGTTGAAAGCCATTTCAATCCTGAATCAATTGTAGCACCAAGAAACTCTTCGACGAATTTGAATTCTATTTAGTCACAAACTCAACTCCTCCTCCACTATTGTGATTTCATGTGCTCTGGTACCATGTAGAAATTATACAACAAGCATGTCTATCATGGATTCAATCGAATATAACGATTTGCTAAAGCTATATATTGAATCACTTCTACAAATAAATTGCAGAATTAAAAACACTATCGCCAATCACATAAAACAAAGAAGAATTTGTTGGGGTTCCCATGTTTTGGCCAGATTGGCAAGACCAAAAGATGAGACAACATCATAACCACTTTGGGGCCCTAGGATCTAGCCCTCCTGGACCTGGAGAGGGATCTCTCCAATAAAAAAAAGAATGGTATATCTTTGAAGCTCAAATGAGATGTTAGGCTAGGTATGAAGCACAAAGGGGGTTTAAAATGATTTGGTTGGTTGATTGCTGGGTTGAGTCACGAGATCATAGACTGAGAAGGTAATGGGAAGAAAGGAGCAAAGCAGTAGGAAGTTTCAGCAAAAGAGAATGGGTTAAGGCTGTGCCATCCATTGGGCTATGGAGTCATGAAAGGTACTTACATGCAAACAACTAGCCAAGGCTTTCAAAGGGAAATTCATCTACACTAAAGGATCTTTTTAGATAGATGATGGAATGGAACATTAAGGAAAGAAGGTGAAAGAAGGAAAGACACCCAATTTCTGTCTATAGATTAGGTCAGAGGTCATTTAACTCCAGACCTGCTTGGACATACTTGAAGGCAGCTTTCAATGGAGGGACAAAGGGGCAACTTATAGATCGGACCAGAGGTCATTTAACTCTAGGTCTGCTTTAGCATGCTCCAAGGGAAAAGCAGAGATAAGGTTTAATACAGAGCTAGGGTCTATAGATCGGAGAAGGACTTTTAACCTTCCCTGATTTGACACCAGCAAGAAACATCCAAGTAGCAAGCTTCGAGTTCATACATCAGCTAGTAGGGAATAACATCTGCTACACTGGTTAAACCACATGAATTTACTCTTAGATTCACAATCATCAGAAAACATTGAAGGCAGGGAGAACAGAAACATAGGGTACCTAACAAGGGTAAATCCTATGCCAGATTTCTGATGCATGCCCATAAGACCAATGAACAGCATGAAAATGTAATAAAACAATAAGATAAGAGAAACATCACCCGTAGTAATAGACCAGGATCCTGTGAAATTGCTTGATTAATTGATGTGAAAAACCAGCCACATACACTTAGCTCAATGGCTGAATACAATCCAAACTTCTCCTCCTAGCCTACTAAATTACAAACTACTCTATTACTCTCTTCCAAAACTATTTCTAACAGTCGAATCAATCCCTACAACTACAACAATAGCAACAACAACAACCCTTACAATGAGTTTCTTCATGAAATTTATAGCTCAAGAGGAGCAGAGGAGGTAGATGGAAAACTAAATGTAGCATTAAAACTCAAAAGAGGAGAAGGGTCGAGGCCTCATTCTGTTTTAAATTCTGGGCATTTATCTCTGGTACTCTTTGGATGAAAGAGTGGTCTTCATCAGGCTCCAATTTACTCCAGGTATGTCTTTGATGTACTTGCTGTAACACCTCTGCAAAACTCTGGTGAACTGAACAAAATGCAGAACAATGATTTAGGTCTGCCATACTTTGTAACAAATGCTTCTGATAGCCTAGGACTGCTGTCAGGGAGGAAAATTCTCATGGACACAATGTAGATTAAAATCGTGATGAGTACTGTGTCCTTTCTCAGGAGGGAATGTTTTGCTGATTTAAACACCCTAATGATATGGTTCTCTATGCATTAGGCCTTCTGGGTGATCCATGGGGTCTTTCGTCTGGTACTCCACCTCTAAATACAAGGATGAAGGTTCCAAAATCTTCAATTACAGGCCTTAAATGCTTTGTTTTTCCACTGATACTCCTTTGATGCTCCATTCCTGTCTTTGTCAGTGGAATCTACGCTTTAATGGCTCTGGGGAAGGTTTTACATAGTTTAAACCCTGTTCTTTTAATACGAGCCCTGTCATAACGTCTTCTCAGGCCTTTCTCCATGATTTCGATCTCTGAACATGGTCTTCCTTGTGTTCTCTGTCGCTGTAACAGAGACTATGAATCATGGTGTTTTTTCGCCACCCCAAACCCTGCAAAACACGAAACATGTTAAGAAAATCATGCATGGGGATGGTGAATGCAGTGGGGTCAATGAGAATGGACGTGCAACCTGGTGAAATGGTGGAACAGTGCAGGGTGATGGAGAAAACGCAGTGAAACAATGGCAGATGATCAGGTGAAAGTTGGCAGACTGCGGAAAAAATTTAAATGTGAACCTTTGACATTAACCTTTGAGCAAAATATAAAGGGGGCTGATGAAAATGTGGTGAAAATATATGAACACATGTGGAATGGTGATGTGGTGGGACCTGGTCGATGGTGGGGCATGTGTTAAATCCGGACCGTCCGATCTCAGGAGGAGATCGACGGCTAAAAATGCGTCAGAGGGCGACAGATGGTGGGACCGAGGTCTATCTACCTTGGACTATCCCCTGTGTAACTTCGTGATGCGAACACCATCGGATGGCTGGCCACAGATCGGACAGTGTACAAAACTATCACGCTAGATCTATAGACAAACGTTAACGCATGATGGAGGGTGGTTTTTGAACAGTGATTGGTGCCACGTGTCATGCGATGAGTGGAATCGCTCTGAAATGAAAAATACCGCGACCTCCCAAAGGCTGTGCGATGGAAACCGACAGTTTTCGAACAGGCGTGGCTGCGGGGACCACCGAGGCAGGTGAGATACAGACCGTTGGATTTGCGGGTTAAACAGACGGTGGATGCGATCAGGGCAGGGCGAACAGAGTGGGCCATGGGCGTGGCGCTGATCTGCGACGACCGTCCAATCTGTCCAGATCAACGGCTAAAAAAACTCCCGATAACCAAACGCGCTAAGCGCTTTTTAGGCTCGCGCCTGGTTTTAGTGCCTGTGTCACGTGGGGAAAAGGTCAAGGGAGCTGGCCCGTTACAAATGTAGAAAATGGGTTTTTTGGCTCGTTTTTAATGAAAATCAAAGCCAAATAGGGATAACGATGGAGGAAAAGGGGGTTTCTTGGCCAAACCAAGGGTGTATGCATGGTTTAAAGGGGATTTTAGGATGGTTTAGGAGGACTAGGGGAGGGATTTTGGGGTGGAAGGGAGGCTTTGAAAAAAGGGAAAAAAGGGGTGAAACAGAGATTTCTGCAGTGGTACAAGGGGTAAATAAAGGCCTTTTGGAGAGAAATTTTTACAATCAGTGAGGCTTTGTGGATGGAAAAAGTGGAGGAGATTTTATCAAAGGACACAAGGCATAAGGAGGCTTCAAGGATGATGTGCTTTTCAAGAAAAATGCAGTCCTTGAAGGCTCAAAAACAATTTAGCCCCCTGCTTGCTTGTTAAGGAATTTATAGGGGGCTAACAGAATCAATCAAACTACAACAAATATAGTTTCCCAGGGAAATATTGCTACTCAAAACCCCACTATATTCTACTTTAAATTTAGCATGGATACATGAAACAATTACATACAACTCTTCTCACAAGAGCCCTCCTGTACTGAGCTAATTGTCTCAAATTGTCCTAGATAAAACTGACCAATAATTTTCCAATTTTCTACTTCCTAACAACCTTCCTTTCTTATCCAATTTGATGTGGAATGAAATCCCTATTCCATAAGAATTTTGGCCTTCCTTGACTGCGCAAGGATCATGGGTAATCCAATAGGTGTTTGGTTGCATGGGTGCAACCCAATAATCCTACAATGGATAGTCAACTTCCCTTTCACCTAGATCTACACTTGGTCTCCACTAGAACTGATATACATGCAACCACTACAAGGAAAAGTTCCTCTAGCAGATGTTATAAAGGAGGTTTTTAGTGTTATACAATTGGCCAAAATTGTCAAAAAAACATTTCCACAACATCCATTTATGGTTACGGAGGTTTTGATGGCCACAGGTTATTATGGATGTTTTTTTCATCGGTGCACTACTAAAGTTTCAATGCACTAATGCGTGTCATCTAGACGGTGACCCCGAGGCAGTTGAAGGTTGTTGCACCGGGCCCACAAGGTATAAAACCACACCGGGCGCAGTGTTGGTGATACAACGCACAGGGCCGTACCAATTGGCCTTGGGATTTGTGCAGTGCCCATAGGTCGTCTCAACACACCGGTACGTAGACTTATTGAAATGCACCAGTGCACATGTGCACCATATCAGACAAACACACCAATATTTATAATTGGTATTGGTATTTTTGCGGTGCCCATACGTCGTACAAATGCACCGATGCGTAGTCTCACATAAAAGCACCGGTGTGCCGTATAGCATAAACACACCAAGATTTTTAATTTGTTTTGGTATTTGTGCAGTGCACATAGGTCGTAGAAACACACCGGTACACTACAACATACAAACGCACCGGTGTATAGTAACTGACATGCACTGGTGTTCATTTTGCATTTTTTAGAAACATCGAGCTGTGATAGTGCAATTATTGTGATTTTTATAAATTCATTATTCATCAAAAGTCGACACATCTTATAACAATATTCATATTAATTAAATTTTTATTAATGCATTTGAATGTGATTTTTGGATTAATTTGTTATATCATATCATAATTATTGTGGTATTTAAAAATTCATTATTCATCAAAAGTCGACACATATATATCTTATAACAATATTCATATGAATTAAAATTTTATTAGTGCTTTTGAGAACGACAATGGAGAACGCAATAGTGACAATGGAGAACACAATAGAATAAATGACAACATATATATATATGTGTGTGTGTGTGTGTGTGTGTGTGTGAATAAGACAGTCTTTGTCATACAAAATGGGACAGTTATTGGTATCCCTTTTACTTTCAGTTGGGACACTATGTCCATTACATTAAACAAAATGTCTAATTTCACATACAAATATTTCAAGAAATGCAATGCCTTGCTTTGATATCCAAACATAGTGATCATCATTCTTTGCTTGAACTGTTGTCAATGCTAGAGCTACTTCCATGACAAGGGTTATTTTCAAGAATGTTTTGTTCACGGTGTTGATTGTTTTCTTCTTCTTCACCTTCCATCTACAAACATAAAAATAAACTAAAATGAGTATATATACATTGGTGAGAATAATTAAAATTTCAATATTAAATAATATACATCAATGTAAATCGAAAAGAAAAATGACGTACCATAGCAACAATTGACTCATAAACTATATTGTTGGTACCATTTCATGACTCATCCTTTCACCTAAAAACTTCATTTTATCCATCATATTTTCTCATTTAACCTTCATAAATCTCTCATATTCCTTTGAAACTGATTAATGTAATGCCATTATTATTATTATTTTTACATTGGAATTGATTTTAGAAATTTTTGTGTTAAAATTAGGAATTTTTAGAAAATTACAGGTTTTCATAACTTCCTATAATGGCTTCACATTTTGACACGTTGCATGACAAGTTGGCCAAATAAAGGAATGAGAGTCTATTCCTGAAAGTACAAGGATGGTGAAATATCTATCCACTTCTAGATTCGAAGTCCACAGGTCACCTGGTCAACTTCAGCTATTTCAGCAGAAAATCCTAGGCAATTAATGAACAGATTTCATATTTTTCTTGTAAAAAGGGATCTGAACTAATTCGAATCCTTTGGGAAGTTAGTTAGGATTTTGAGGAACACAAATAGCCTCTTCTTGTTATGTAATTCGATGATAAATAGTTAGAAGAAAAAAATTGAAGGCTAGACATGAGACATTATGTGAAAAACTTGAAAACTCGATTTATGTAATTGGCTTTCAGACTTTAATACAGAGATTCAGTTGTTTATGTTGTTACATTCAGTAATTTTCTTCATCTGAGTTATCTTAAGGTGTGCTTGCAACGTGTGGAGGGCTCCCACTATAGATCTGGTACACTTTCTTCTGTTTTTGATTTATAATTGCGTAATTAGATTTGATAGACATTTCCATTTAATTCTTGTGCTGCAAGTTTATGAACCCAAATTGTCAACTGAAGCCAGTGTCTTGTGTGAAAGATCTTTGTAAAAAGATTCAATTGATATTAGCCTTCGAATTGAGAATTGTGTTTGTTATTTCATGTTTCAAAACTTAATTTTATCATTTCTGCTTAATGATCATGGTTGTAATTGCAGAGCTCAACTTGTAGTCTAATGACTGAACCTTGTAAAAGGACTTAGCTATTGGTTGATTTCAAAATTATTTACCTTGCTTTCTATTTTGAATGATTGTGATTGATAAGTGTGTTGATTTAAGACTTGGAAGAGGTTCTATGAATTGAGTCCTTGTAAAAGAACTAGAGAATCTCAGACAAACAATAAGAACTCTTTTTTTAGAAGATTAGATTTGTTTTGTTTAAAAAGGAGTTCAAGTGTGGAAGGAGACAAAGAAAAACCTCTTGTAAAAGAGTATTGAATCCTATTACACCAAACCCTCATTTAGGAGACCAAATCATTCTAGATCTATATATTTTAGATAATTACCTCTAACTGTACCTACTCAGATTGATAATAAATTGAAGCCTAATCTACATTAGCAGATTGGACCAAACATATACACATTCTTTCAAAACCATGTACCATGCCATCTTTCAAAATTTCATCTGTTGGCGCAGTTCCATAATTTGTTTCCTGCAAGTTTTATACCCCATAACAAAACATATATTTAATATAAAAGATTTTTTTGTTCTATTAATTATAGACGGAGCTAAGTAAAACAAGATCGATAGATGCTTACAAATTCCACAATTAATTTCTAATATGCCAACATATACTCACAACCCATATTTAACCCAATTTCAATCAATTCATCTGATGGTTCTTCTTTGTATGTTAGCACCTGTTTGAAGACATTCAATGATGATTTTTGTAAAACAACTTAAAAAATACAAAAATGAAATCTAGTTAAGTTTTTATAAGGAAGTAACAATTACTCACAAACTTAGATATCAACCCTTTTCTTCCTTGTCGTCTTGTTTTATGTGTTGAATAATTTCCATTTTCTTTTCTTTTCTGCGAGAAAATTCTTGGGAATTAATATTTAATGCTAATTTTTTTATTTATTGTACCTAATGATCGAAAAATTCAATGATTACATATTACATTTGAATCACGTTGTTGTTGATATGGCTCCTCCTGCGATGCAATTTTGTCCATTTCTTTGACCATCTCCATGTACACCTTTTTGTACATTCCTACTGGCATATTTATGATATCAGCTCGTTCATCTTTTGATATTTTCATAATCTTCCTGAAAATGTAACATGACAATAAAATATTTAATTTTTGTATTGATATATGAAAAGTAAATATAACAAAAGTGATATTTATAAATAATTCTAGACAAATATTTAAAGAAATGTTACTTTTTCATTCCTTAGTTTTTGTTGTTATACATTTTTGCTATTCAAAGTCTGACATGTCTCATTGGCCAATTCTCTGGAAACTCTTCCTGTAGTTTAGATAAAATTTTGTTCTTGGAAATATTGGATTGGTTTTTGTATTGTAAGTGGAAAGAACGTCTATACATTCGTTCCACTAGATCCCTCAATCTTTTTTAAAAGATTTTCCCCATTCGTTAACCTCCAGCACCACTCCAAATGAGCTATGAAGCAATTCATTTTGATTTGCATGTTCTATTTTTTTCTTTTCTTAGAACAACATTCATTTTCTGAGTTTTTGGTCCCTGTAGAACATTAAACAAATCTGAATTAATAAACTGTTTGACACATGTTATCTAATCATTTTAAGTATATTATTAATGAAAGTTAAAAAAATAAACTCATATTGGATCGATAGTATTTTTTCATTCACCTCATTCATCCTTTTGCAATTTTTCCATCAAGCTTTTATGCTCTTCTGGTCCTAGATCAGAAATAATGTTATCGAGCTTTGTCATTTTGTGGCTATGCATGATACACAATAAATAATACATATTAGTTAAACTTACATATAGTTCAAAATTGTAAAGAATTTGCAAAGAAATTGCATTTTTTGCTTTTCTTGATGTGTTATTAGTATTTTTGTTACTTGATCTCTTGTTAGTGATTTCTTTATCAATCTGTAACATGTACCATATCATTCATTAATATATTTACAAATAATTTGTCAACTTTTCAAGTAAAAAATAAATCTCAAGAAACCGACGTGCCTTTCATGATGTACACACCGACATCGGTGCGTGGGGGTATTATAAATGCACCGCAGAAACAATATAATAGACCGTATGGTGCTATCCTCGTAACATAGCGCATTGGTGCCCTATTTTAGATATGGCACACCGACTAAAAAAATTGTTTTTAATTTTTTTATTACACAATAGTTGCGCGGTGTGTTTTATAATACAGTGCACAGTGCGCTAGGTTATGCAGGGCACACTGATAAAAGAAATCCATTTTTTTCAAAAATTCATGCAAGAGCCAAATGGATTGGGATTCGACTATGCAAGTCGTCCCGTTGGTTGGATGTCAATCTAAAATGAAAATCAATAATTCTGAAATCACAGAAACATGGTGAAGAAAGGGCAAAAACAACAAAATCAAGGTTTTAGGGTAAAAATTGATAAAACAGCAGAAAAAGTAAAAAAACTGCAAAAAAAAGTAAAAAAAATAATAAAATTTAATCACGAGATCGTTTGAAATTCTATGCTACAGGATTTGAATCACCATAGGTTTGGTTTTTTATTGTCTGAATACTTCTGTTCGAACGTATTTCGCTGCTCCACAGTGCTCTCGTGCTCTCTTGCTCCAGGTATGTCTCCTGCAAATCTCTGGATGAAAATTTTAGCAAAAATAGTGAAATAATGAAAAGTGTTTAGTATTTAAAGAATTGTTTTATGAAATTCGATTTTAGAAAATATTTTTCCACCCATTTTTCAATTTGCCGCTTTTTTTTTTACTTAAAGAAAATAGAGTTACATTTTTTTTATTTGCGTTTATTCGTCATCGATGCGTCACGTAATAGCACTGCACCAGTGCATCCATTGGTAACATGACATCGATGCGTAGTAACTAAAACGCACCGGTGTTTAGTAACTACAACGCACCTGTGCGGTTATCTATACATTAGCACCGATTTGCGGTAGAGGCACCGAAATTACTTTTATGTGTGTACACCAAAATTAAACATGTTGGAAATGTACATTTTGCTGTGAAAATATTTTTGCCATTCCTTTTCAAAACTACACCTCTTCTTCTTTCAGAAAAAGAAACTTGAACCTTTCCATAACCTACAACAAGAAAATGTACCCCATGATCTGCTTGGTCATTTGTAAGTTCCTCCTCCATCTTGGCATCCAATTTCCTCTTTTCTCCTTTGTGCTTTCTATCTTGATGATGCAGGGGCATTAGGCTCAAGAAAATACTTTGTATTTTAATAGACATAGGGGGTTCTTGTGTTTTTTATTTTTATTGTAATTATTAAATGTTTTGAGTGACATTTAGGAATTAATTAAATATTGAGAGAAATTGTAAATGTTCCCGAATGATTGGAGAACATGAGGGAGTAGGATAGTTGAGATAAGAGAGTTGATTGTAATTCCTAAAGTAGATTCAGTTTCATGATTTTTGGGATTAAAGAGGATCCTTAGGGATATTAGATAGATTTTAGGACTTGAGGATTTTAGGGAAATTATTGAGGATCTGAAACTAAATTTGTTCAGATTATTCTGTATAAAAATAACATGCCTCAAGGCAAGAGACAGTAGAGAAGGGTGTGAGTAATTCAGTTAAAGGAAAACAGGGTTTGTCATTGTAAACCTATGGGAAATCTGATAGAATGGCCATTGATCAGAATATTAGGCCAATGAGGAATTATTTGTAACAGTTTGATTGTATATATATGAAGAAAGTTTGCTCCTAAAGTATGTAATTTAGATGTGTTGCATTGATTGAATTGTGTGTGAAATGTTCAGCGTTATGAACAGGTGTATGGATATAAACTCTGTGATAGGGTTTTCATATACAATTGATAAATATTCGATTAAATTGGACTGGTTAATTTTAGTCATTGATCACTAATGGATCGATGACACAATGAGGCTAAATTGATATTTGGAAATATTGTGCAAGCGGAAAATATGATTTGAAATCATTTGGGTTGAATGCATAAAATGTGCATTCAAGCACGCAATTGGGGTTTTAAAGGAATCATAACAAATTTGGAGTAATAGACAATGTTCTGATCGAATAGTAAATTAGAGTCACAGCTTGAGTGGAGGCAAATGGGATCGAAGGTGGAATGTTCGAAACCAAGTGAATGGGAGTAGAACAATGGCGCAGTGAATCGTAGATGCAGTGAAATGTTTGAAAGTGAATGCAATTGAAACTGCAAGTTAAATGAAAGTTGGTGACTCCTACAAAAACCTCTTGACAGGAGGAACGATGTAGCAGATCTGAGGAAGGAAAATTCGGAATGATTGCACAGTCGAATTGTAGGCGTGGTGGAAAGGAATCAATGGCTTGTTAAATTACGGAGGTGAAGTTCAAAAGACTTGTGAATTTAGAAATCACATGATGGACTGGATCGAAGGAAAGCGTGATAGTTTATACGCAGTGATGGCTTATTTAAATACGGAGATTCTGTATTGAAGGAAAGCTGGAACAGAGTTGAAACCATGGAGTAGCAGGCAGACAGATCATTGGATCGACAATAGAATGAAACGTTGATGATGCAACAGAGTCAACGGAAGGCGGAACCGTGGGAAATGAATGGAAGACGGTTTTTGAAAACCAAGTATGATCTTCGCGTGAGGTTCAACTGGTAAGTGGTTTTTCCTTTTTGAACGTGATAATGATAGATGATGGACACATAGCATGGGAGGTATCCAAATACCATTTATTTCGCATAAATTTGGAATGATAACTCACGGGGATTGAATGAATGCGATATTCGTTTGATCACATGGTGCGGGAGAACTAACGGTGTATGCAAATGAAGCTGCGTAAGAGTTAATGCAAAGGTGAATTGTGAATGAGTTGTGGGACCCAACAGATCTATGTGTGTTGGTGTTTGGTATTTTAAATCCAAAATCTAATGTTTTGTATGAACTAAAGACATTAATGAATTGTGGCCAAATCTATATAAATGCTTGTGACATTCGATGGTTGAGTGCGATAGTAGAATGCTAAAGTATGAAGATTTGTATATTGGGTTTTTAATCCAAAGTCTAATATATAAGTTCACATTTCCATAAAACGAAGGCTGAAGATTTGGTGGGAGGTAAATGCAAAGTTGAACTTTGGGTTTAATTGCATATGTAGAACTTCATATGAAGTTTACTATATATATGGTTTCATAACCATTGAGTTTAATGAAGCTTCCACATTATTAAACTTTGCCCAGATAGGAGAAGAAATTTGGGTGCATAAATGAACTATGCATTTTTATGCATCTTAGGAGGAGAATGTGGGTTTGTAGCCTGGGGCTGCTATCAAGTGGTATCAGAGCAGGAAAGGCTCTTTTGAATTTTTTTTTTTTTTTTGGAATGCATGTGTGATGAAGGCAATGAGGAAAAATTGGAATTTTAAATCTGTTTGACAGAAATTGCAGATTTGAATAGATATGCAGTGAAGGTATGATTTTGAAGAATCTGAAGATTTAATGCAAATGTGCTTTGAAGATTTTTCGGGTTATATGAACAAAGGTATAATGATGATGGCAAAGAGATCAGATTTGAATCTGACAGATAGTATGCAGTATAGTAGAGTATTGAGAATTTGTAGATGCAATTGCAAATGGATTTTGAAACAAACCTTGAAGGTAAGGTATTTTGATTTTATTTGAAGATTTTGTTTGCAGAATGCAGATTGCAGACAATTGAAGAGCATCTTAGCAAGAAGATCACAACTTTAAAGAGCAGTGATGAAGGAAGCCAGTGAAGGTTTCTAAAGAGAAATAAGAATGTGGTAGAACCTGGAGAAATTCCAACAGAGGTTAGATGAAAAGAACAGTTGTGTTCTTGAAAGGGTGCAGATGAGTTGAAGCCTAGAGGGAGCAGAGAGGAATGCTCAAGAGGTTCCTGAAGATAGAAGACCAGTACTTGCCAAAAGACCAAGTCCAGAGAGAGGATTGGTGAGGTAAGTTGTAACAAGGAGGACTTGTTATTGCAGAGGCTTTAGTGTAGCCCATGATAATGAGAAAGAACTCATGAAGGAGAAGATGGCTACTGATAGTCATAGAAGAAATGGCAGAGGTTCTGAGAGAGACCACAACAGAATGAAAGGGAAGAAAGAATATGCCAAGACAAATGGCATGCAGAGACAGTTAAAGAAGGAAGAGTATGAGAGGGAGTTAGCTGAGATTAGAGAGCAGTTTAACAAACTGAAAATGATGATAGAGGAAGACCAAAGGTGTGGTTTTCTTGTAAGAAGAAAGGTAAAGTGGCATAAGCTACAGATGAAGAAAGAGCAACTCATAAATGCTCGGCTGAAGGAGAAATTACTAAAAATGAAAGAGTATTTGGAGAAAGACTTGAAGGTTGAAAATTCAAGTGAGACCAAGAGGTTGAATGACTTTACATTTGATAATTTTTGTATGTTTGTAGAAAGAACATGTGGAGAAGGAAAAACTGCTGATATTGTCACAAAGGAAGAAGATGGGACAACCAGATCTTTTGAAAATGTCCATACACAGTTGGGGAAAAGTTTTACTTTTCAATACATTGGAAGCAGAGAAAATTTAATTTATGATCATGGCCAAAAGTTGGAAATTGAGCAATCAATTGAAAATCTTAAGGATACTGAAGATAATACCATAGAAGAATTTCTGAAGTGTATAGAGGACTTGGAGCAGCAAGAGGATTTGGTGATTAAATCATCAAATGGGACCATAAGGTCTTATGGTTTTAAAACTGACAAGTTGTGTGTGAATGCAGGTATTGAAGAAGACAGTTCATGTGATGAAACTGTATTGAGTGAAGCTGAAAGTTCCCAAGTAAAGTATGATGATGATTATCTTTCAGAGGAAGATCAAATTGAATTACTGCAACAAAAGGAGTTCATAAATTCCTTGTTTTGTGAAAGAATTTTTTTCAATGAAGATATGACAGTTGTGTTTGATGATGAGAAATTTGTTGTTGATAATGATAAATTGATTTTATTAAATGGCCAAATGAAGAGTGATGGATAGAAAATAAAAACTATTGCAGAGCTGGAAGATCAGAATTCTATTATGATGAATGAAGAGATAGTGACAACAGGAAACTTGACTTGTGATAAAGAGGAAGATAGTGAAGATTGTATAAATGTTTTCTCAGATGAGATGATAGATTTGTGGCATGAGTTAAGTGTTCTAGAGTAGAGGATAGAAACACAGAGAATAAGTGTTCAGGTTGTAAAGTTAGAGATGAATGAGAATGAAAAGGTTCATTTTTATGAATCAGAGAAAAGGAACATCCTTGAGAGGGATGATGCAGAAGAGAGACTAGCTGACAGTCTTGAAAATTATCTGAAGGATTGGAATCAGCATACTAATGTGCTGATGACAGAGCAGCAGATTGAAATGTTGCCGGAAGAAATGTCAGAGCAGCAAATTGAAGTGTTGTCGGAGGAATAATAGACACAAATATTTTATAATTTTGATGTTTGTTTTATGATTGCAGGTACTAATGAAAGGAATAAATAATGTTTGGTCCAGGAGAACAAATTAAAGCAGAGAGAAGAAGATGGTAGTGACTGGAAATTTAGATACCAGTCCAAGGAATTGCTGAAGTCAGGAAACAAAGAAATTGTCATAAGTGACAATTAGGAAGAACTTTTTAGTTGCAGAAAACAAGAGGGTAAGGATGATAGGGTGGCAGTAAGAGTTCAACAAGTAAGACCTCAGCAAGCAGGAGCCAGAGTAAGAGCTCAACAAGTGAAGATAGAAATTCAGCAATCAAGAGGAAGCTGTACTCAATAGTCATAAGATATATTAGACAAATAAATTGAATTGATGAGAAGGCTAATGGTGAAAGTGTCTAAGAAAAAGACAGCAACAAGAAAGCAAAGAAGCTGCAACAACAAGAGAAAGACAATCACAGACTGTGAAAGTGCAGCTAGTGGAAAATGTAGAATAAGATATGGAAGCCTGGAGAAGTACAACAGAGGAACAATGCAGCTTATGGACAGCAGCAAAACAAAGTGTGGGATCTAGGAAGACAAGGACTAAAATCACATGATTAGGATATCATGATTATTTTAACCTTGGGAGTCTGATGCAAGGGAATTAGGCTCAAGAAAATACTTTGTATTTTAATAGACATAGGGGGGTCTTGTGTTTTTTATTTTTATTGTAATTATTAAATGTTTTGAGTGACATTTAGGAATTAATTAAATATTGAGAGAAATTGTAAATGTTCCCGAATGATTGGAGAACATGAGGGAGTAGGATAGTTGAGATAAGAGATTTGATTGTAATTCCTAAAGTAGATTTAGTTTCATGATTTTTGGGATTAAAGAGGATCCTTAGGGATATTAGATAGATTTTAGGACTTGAGGATTTTAGGGAAATTATTGAGGATCTGAAACTAAATTTCTTCAGAGTATTCTATATAAAAATAACAAGCCTCAAGGCAAGAGACAGTAGAGAAGGGTGTGAGTAATTCAGTTAAAGGCAAACAGGGTTTGTCATTGTAAGCCTACAGGAAATCTAATAGAATGTCCATTGATCATAATATCAAGCCAAAGAGGAATTATTTGTAACAATTTGATTGTATATATATGAAGAAAGTTCACTCCTAAAGTATGTAATTTAGATGTGTTGCATTGATTGAATTGTGTGTGAAATGTTCAGGGTTATGAACAGGTGTATGGATATAAACTCTGTGATAGGGTTTGCATATACAGTTGATAAAGATTGAATGAAATTGCACTGGTTAATTTCAGTCATCAATCACTAATGGATCGATGACACAATGAGGCTAAATTGATATTTGGAAATACTGTGCAAGCGGAAATAGGATCTAAAATCATTTGGGTTGAATGCATAAAATGTGAATTCAAGCACGCAATTGGGATTTTAAAGGAATTATAACAAATCTGGAGTAATAGACAATGTTCTGATCGAATAGTAAATTTGAGTCACATCTGGAGTGGAGGCAAATGGGATCGAAGGTGGAATGTTTGAAACCAAGTGAATGGGAGTAGAACAATGGCGCAGTGAACCGTAGACGCAATGAAATGTTTGAAAGTGAATGCAATTGAAACCGCAAGTAAAATGAAAGCTGGTGACTCTGAGATAAACCTCTCAACAGGAGGAACAATGTAGCAGATCTGAGGAAGGAAAATTCAGAATGATGGCACAGTAGAATTGTAGGCACGGTGGAAAAAAATCAATGGCTTGTTAAATTGCTGAGGTGAAGTTCGAAAGAGCTGTGAATCTAGAAATCACATGATGGACTGGATCGAAGGAAAGTGTGATAGTTTATACACAGTGATGGCTTATTTAAATATGGAGATTCCGTATTGAAGGAAAGCTAGACCAGAGTTGAAACCGTGGAGTAGGAGGTAGACATATCATTGGATCGACAATAGAATGAAATGTTGATGATGTAGCAGAGTCAACGAAAGGAAAAACTGTGGGAAATGAATGGAAGAAGGTTTTTGAAAACCAAGTATGATCTTCACGTGAGGTTCAACTGGTAAGTGGTTTTTCCTTTTTGAACGTGATAATTCTAGATGATGAACACGTAGCATGGGTGGTATCCAAATACCATTTATTTCGCGTAAATTTGGAATGATAACTCACGGGGATTGAATGAATGCGATATTCATTTGATCACGTGGTGCTGGAGAACCAACGGTGGATGCAAATGAAGTTGCGTAAGAGTTAACGCAAAGGTGAATTGTGAATGAGTTGTGGGACCCAACAAATCTATGTGTGTTGGTATTTGGTCTTTTAAATCCAAAATCGAATGTTTTGTATTAACTGAAGACATTAATGAATTATGGCCAAATATATATAAATGCTTGTGACATTCGATGGTTGAGTGCAATAGTAGAATGCTAAAGTATGAATATTTGTATATTGCATTTTTAATCCAAAGTCTAATATATAAGTTCACATTTCCATAAAACGAAGGCTGAAGATTTGGTGGGAGGTGAATTCAAAGTTGAACTTTGGGTTTAATTGCATATGTAGAACTTCATATGAAGTTTACTATATATATATATATGGTTTCATAACCATTTAGTTTAATGAAGCTTCCGCATTATTAAACTTTGCCCAGATAGGAGAAGAAATTTGGGCGCATAAATGAACTATGCACTTTTATGCATCTTAGGAGGAGAATGTGGGTTTGTAGCCTGGGGCTGCTATCACTTGATCTTAACAAAATTTATACAATCTCTATTTATGAGAAGCTGACCTTGAATGTTCTGGGAGCAATGACAATGAGTCCTTCATTCTGCATTTTTTAGCATACGAAGACCAATTTTCGACTAGACAATGCAGTTATTACATGTGGAGGCGATGGTTTCCCATAGAAAATGAGTATAGGGTTGAGAAAAGGAAAGACATTACAAAATGAGCTATTACATTAGATTTTCCAATGGGAAACTGATTTGCAGGTGGAAATATGGTAGCTCTAGGTATTTATGCTTTTCTTCCCACAGAAATGGTCACTGGATTTCCATTTATAATACAAGAAGAATTTTTACTAGTTTCATCCAGAGAGAGCATCATTTTCAATAACAAATGGAACTAGGGAATCCTTAAGTGTATCCCGTTCGCATTTTATTTAGCATTTCATTCTTTGATAAGTGCTAATTCATCTATACTTTCAAAAATTCGGATTTTTGGGTACCTTCCATTTGATATTCCTCATTATCCATAGGACCACAGCTCAAACAAGTTAGAGATGCCATTCAGGTTCAACTGAAAGCTGAAGATGTGATTTTATGCAATGTCAGCTTTGCCGGAAAAAGTTGATGTAAGCCAACTGAAGCTCGGACAATACTCCCAGCTGCTTTTAAATGCATTCTGGAGAATCTATCCCTTCTTTGGACCTACCAACCCAAAAAACGATGTCAATTGATCTTTCTCTAATGTCCTTAAGGGAATGAGAATCCTTCCCTTCACGGTTCCTCTTGGATTTATCGACTGCCTCGATTGATCTTTCTCTACTGTCCAATCTTTTCTTGGCATCCTTGTAAGAATGAGAATCGTTACCTTCATGTGATCTCTTAGCCCAATCAAGAGACTCAATTGATCTCTCTCTGGCATCCCTTAGCGAATAGGGCTCCTTACTTTCAAATGATCGTTTCACCTTGCTAGTCGCCAGAGCATCGGCAGGTATTTCTCTGCCATCAGCTCTGCATCCCTGTAAGTTTCTGTTTCCATATTTCTATTTGAACCACTCATTTTCTCTGCTATAAACATCTCAGCTGAAATTCGAACTCTCGTCTTTTCAAACCGTCATCTCCTTAGAAAAATTCTTTCCCACTATTTGAACCGTCTGCTACTCCAATACTGCACTTTACATAATAAATTTTCCTTCTTAGAAAATATTTCAATGACATACCTGGTTCACGCGAGATTTTATTTAACCCTATTTCGGTGCATGGGGTTTTATAGGTGCACCAGTGCGGTTTTGTAAGATCTAGGTTTATGTTTTGGCGTGGTGTTTTATGACGCATCGGTGCAGACGAGTTTTGAAGCACCGATGCATCTTAGTACTAAGACGCACCGGTGCGGGTTATGATGATATGCGCACCACATGGAAAACAAGGAATCTCCGCTAGAAATAGCGTACTGTGTAAAGTTATTTTTTTTTGGTATGTAAGATCATAATAAAATAATGATAATTCTAAAGTACATGAATTTATTTGCATTATTTTCTAAACTTTATTATGTTACAAAAATTCATATTATTCTAGATTTATTATTTTACAATTATTTACAAATTTACAAATTTAAAATTTTTAATAAAATCATTTCACATTAATACAATTAAAATTTTACAAATATTTTACATACAACTACAATTAGAATTACAATTACAATTAGAATTACAATTTTACAATTTCACATACAATTACGATTACACTTACAATTTTAGAATTTTACATACAATTACAATTACAATTAAAATTTTACAATTACAATCATTTCAAAGTAATACAATTAAAATTTTACATACAATTAGAATTAAAATTAGAATTACATTTACAATTACAATTAAAATTTTACAAATATTTTACATACAATTACAATTAAAATTACAATTACAAATACAATTACAATTTTAGAATTTTACATACAATTAGAATTACAATTACAATTTTACAATTTACCATATATATAATTACAATTAAAATTACAATTACAATCATTTCACAATAAATTAAATATTACAATTACAATTAGTATTTTACATTAAATATTTTACATACCATTACAGTTAAAATTCCAATTACAAATACAAATACAATTTTACATACAATTAAAATTTAAATTTAAATTACAATAATGACATAATATTTAATAAATATCAAGGTCATTTAATATTAAATTAATTAATAAACATCACGATCATGATAACCATCGTAAAAACATCATATTCGACTAAAAAACACATTCAAATTCGCTAACATCATCAGAATCTTTTAGAATCCTTAACAAAACTAATTAAACCTGCATAATACAACACAAACATCATCTCATATATCTAAACTCAGCCTGTGCTATCTGTCACATCTATCTGCAAGATGCACATTAAATGAACATATCTAACATGACTTAACAATATACACATCATGATGATCACCAACATGTAAATTAAGTATAACTGCAACATGAACATAAAATACATGGACCATATATATATATATATATATATATATATATATATATTAATGAATAATTTTAAAAATATACATCTGTAATATAAATGTCATGGATCAGTTGGTGGTACAACATCAATAGTAGTATTAGTCGATGCCTACTCAGTCAATGGTGCAGCCTCGACAGTCGGTGGTCCAGCCTGCTCATGATCATGAGTACTGATGGATGCTGCAGGCTACCAACTGGACATGGCCAATGGTCCAGCCTCATCTCCATCATGACTACTGCTAGATGCTAGTGGACGCTGCTCATCTGGCGCAACGCAAGGTGAATGATCATGAGATGATGAGTCACTGCTTTCGGACTGTCGATCATGTGCTGCGTCTCGACCACGACTATAATGTGCAACAGTCCTCCTCAGCCGTGTAACTAAGGTCATATCTCCTACGACATGCCACATCAGACTGTACATGTCATGCGACATGCCTCTTCACATCTGTAATAGCCTACCATCAGCCTGTATGTCTCTCATATGAGTGGGCCTGATGCCTTCCTCAACAATCAATGCAGTGATTTGGTCGCCCAACTCCATCCTATATCTAGTATCAAGTCGACCGCGCATAGCAAAAGGCGGTACCGGTGCACCATCAGGAGTAGGTCTCTCTACACCGACCTCCTGATGATCCTCAACATCTGGCATGCCTTGATCCTCATCAGGATCCACACCTGGATCATGTGGTGGTGCCGGCATGTCCTCACCACCAAAAGACCCAATGTCTACAAAATATATACAAGTACACAACAATAATTAGACAATTTCATTACACAATTTAATAAAAAAAAGTTAAAAATCATGTTGGAATAAATTTAAATAAAACAATAATATTACCTCTATCATGTGGCGGCTCATCATCTGTGAAGAGGATGTTGGCACACCCTTGCCAATTCAATACAACATAAGGACGGGGGACCATAATGAAGGGATGCATCTCATCAACACTGACTAGAAACTCCAATGCATCATGCCATATCATTGCTGGAAACATAGTCTCGCCCCTCTTGGGCATCATCTGCCCCCACATGTGCATTTGTGCCTCGAACATCGGCCTACGAGGTTGCCAAAAAAATTAGGCCTCGTCTATGGAAGCCTCTAAAAAATAAAAAAAAATCTCTAAAGCAAAAGGTAAGTTGACCCTCCCTTGTGCATGAGCACGACATCTATCTAATGTTTTACAGAACTGCCGCAAAAAAATGGCAGACCACCTGACAAGTCGTGGCTCCTATACTAAAGAATCAACATAATATAGAAGCGAGAAACTAATGCGTTGCTCGTCACTGGTGTTGTGTGAAATGGTTGAAATGAGAAGTGAGAGGCACTGCACCTCCTCACTACCAAATGCACTAATATGTAACTGACCTCCAGTGACCTGAAAATCTGAAGGAGACAATACATTTTCTCCAATGTATCTCTGGGAGTACACTAACTGACTCCTTGCTATACAACCACCTGGAACCTCTAGGAATGACGGAAAATCCACCCCTCCTCAATAGCCTTATAATGAAATATATATCCTCCTAAGTGGGTGTGTACCACTGGTTAGGACCAACCTAGAAAGCCTGTCGATGGGCATTCCACCTGCGGATAAGATGTCTCAAAAATGCACCATGGCCCTTTAGGGAAGTAGCCCTTTAGGGAAGTAGCCTCCTCATAGAACCTAAGGAGGCCTACCTGCCTTAGGAGCCCCTGGGTAGTTGTTGTAATAGGGCGAGGGTAACATCTCTCTCCCTCTCTCGTGCCTCCCACAGGCGAACCATGTCATACTTCTCCACTTTTTGTTATTGTTGTTCCCCCTCTTCTCTTTGAATGATTGACATATTAAATAATTTTTTTTAATTAAATGAGACATGTATTTAGGAATATACATATATAATTTTTTTTGAAAAAAAAAAACAAAACAGTCGGTGCCCCACAAAAAACAGTCATTCATTAGTTCTGGTGCGTTTTTTGTTTGTCGCGCACCGGGGGCGGTGCCCCAGATGACATTCAACGCACCGTAGGCAGTGCATCTGAAAATTTTCGAAGCACCGTTGACTATGTACAATGTTAGGAGTGTGGTGTGCTGACTAAAATCTACGCCCTGGCATGTATAATTGTGTCAGAGCACCGACTTCCTGACTAATTACATAGTCAATGGTGCGGTATTTTACCAGGCCGCACCATTGACATTGTCGGAATGCCAAATGCGGTGTGCTGACAAACACCGGGGTGGATATTTTCGTCAACGCATTATGTTGCCACTATTCCACGTAGTCAATAGTGCAGCTGGCTAAATTACCGCATCGCACTCTTTTTAAATTTTAAAATAGTGTGGTGCGCCTTTCAGTACTGCCTTAGAAACGGTGCAGATACTGTTAGCACCGATTGCGATGCGGCTTGTAAATTTTACAGGTAGCACTGCTTACTAGTGCGAGCCGAATGGCTTAAGCGCACCGCATGAAAAAATATTTTTTTTCTTTTAAATGGTTAATTTTAAGGTTATTTGAAAATCTAATCCGCTAAAAAGCTTAATTCTAGAAAAAAAAGAAAAATACATGTACATTTCACCGTCGAGGAGGCATATTGGTTGTAGAATTTGCAAAAGAAAATTTGCCCACCGTTTTGCAAAATGCAAGCTGGAGATTGGTGGGCAATGCATAGCAGCAGTGCGTGTAACGGGTGCAATGGGAGCACCGATGTCAGGGCGACTAAGACAAGGATAAATTGCATGAGTGCTTGAGAGCTCTCCAGCACTAAGAAAAGTGAAAAATGTAGTTTTTTGGCCATAATTATTCTTTTTATTTAACCCTGTTCTGGTGCGTAGGGTTTTATAGGAGCACCGGTGTGTTTTCTTAATACCGCATCCCAAGATAATTTTAAGAACCCCCCTAAATTTATATATATAAAATAGGCGAATCCCCATGATACATAGGAAAAATGGAAGGCGATTTTATTAATAATATAATATGTATATATAATTTTTTGGCGAATCTCTCACGAGATTATATTATCCTGTAAAATCATGGCGAATCACCAGTACAAATGGCGAATCACTACTACAAAATGTTGAATCGTTGTCTAGTGGAGTTCGGAGTGTTGGTTCCAATGAAGATATGGTAATTGAACCAGGAGTAGAAGGAAGAGAACCACCGAGACCAAGCATTGCACATGGTGACTCGTGAGGGAAGTAGTTCTCGTGTAGTTTGGAAAACACGTTCTTCTAGTTCTGCTAAGCGTAGTGTTGTTTGTCATGTTACTACTAGCACTGATATTGAGGTTGGAGAGGAGTTTGAGGAAAGGTAGCAGTGGTGGAGAATTAAAAAGAGTACCCCATGATGGGCTCCATTTTTCCCTTTGGTATTTGTGCCTGCAAGACCTTCTGTCCATTGAACCAACAATTAGTCGTTCAACCAACAATCAACTTGACTGAGTTGATTAGGTACAAGTAAACTTAGACTAATCTTAAAAACTATGCTTTGCACTATCCCATATTTATCACACTAATGCTACACAACATTGTGCATTTGCACCTAACTCTCAATAATTCTTTTCCAAGAAAAATCTATAATAAGAAAAATATTTTACTATATTCTAAAAGGTGAAGATGTAGAAATCATGCCACAAAGTGAAAGGAAATAAAATATCTTTCCTCAAAACACCAAATATATAAAGAAAACAATAATGATTATAATAATAGAACTGGATCTATCGATCTATCGATATATGCATGATATGAGAACCATAAGCATTCAAGAGACTAATTTCAAACTCAACAAAATCCTCTAAACAAGCAACAAACAAACCACCAAAATTTTCAAAGATATCAAGGCTAGACATTAACACAATTTCATGTACTTGAATAAGCCCATTGTTGCTTAGCGTTAGACTTCTTAAATTAGTTCTTTATCATTTAATACTATGACACTATCTATGTGAAGAGAAATAGGTCCCAACTTCATCAAATCTGATTTCATTTCCAATCAAAGATCAAAACTAGCTTCGTTTCCAATACCAATATAAAATCACACATTTTCCAAATATCAATAATTATTTTCCAAGAAAATATAAAACTAAAAACTCAGCAAAATTCCCCAAACACAAGCAACATATATACCATTAAAATTTTCTAAGATGTCAAAGCTAGACATCAAGGTAGTTTCATGTACTTGAATGAGCCCATTGATGCTTTGCATTAATCTTGTTAAATTAGTTATTTATCATTTAATACTAGTCAAACGCTATCTATGTGAAAATAGGTCCCAAAATCATCAAATCCAGCTTCATTTCCTGTCACAAATAAGAAGCAAACAATGTAAGGATTAAATATGAAACATCAATCTTAAAATAACACACATGAAAGAAATGTAGCTGCAATGTTACAATGAAAAATACAAAATATAGAACCCATTTTTACCTGAATTTGACATGTAGTAATCTTGCATGATCCACGGAACATGTATACCAAAATAAGAGTCCTAGGGTATTTCAATTTCCCAATTCTCATCTTGGTCATCATTTTCTACATTGTGAACATGATCTTCTCCAGATGTATTGTCATTATGAGCCTCCAAAACATTATGTTATGTATCAAGTTCATTAGATAAATTTGTTATATTGTTTTCTCCCCTTCTATCACAATCTGATCGCCAAAGCACTAGTGCTCTTTCATATGGAAAATTGTCAACGTCATACTTTGTTACATATAATCTTAAACATGTATCCACATGTTTATCAAGCTTGTTCCTCAACTTTGACTTCAAAAATGATAGTGCACTAAACATTCTCTCATCCTCCATTGATCCCAAAATCATAGTTTGACACAAATCTGCTAATTTAAAATATTCTGATATGTTTTCTTGCAGGTATTGGCTAGCACTTAAAGTATTCCATAATCTTGTTATAGCACCGTTTTCATTAGGATTCTCCAAAAAAGGATATTGCTTCCACATTGTTTTAGCAAAGCGTCCACCTTGTTGATACAATTTTGATGAATCTAAAATACCTTCAATCTGTTCTCCATGTATCGAGACTTTCTTGCAAAAGTGGTATACTAAACATTTTAATCTCTTTTGAAAATCGGCTTTTAAATTTCTTGAACATTGACAATTGTTCCAATATTGAGGGTATACCACACACATGGCCTCCAACAATTCATCTCGAGGAAATCGTTCTCTTATCTCTGATGATAGTGATCTTGCAATTTCTATCAAATTTTGTCTCACTAAGATAACAATATTATCAAATTGGTCTCTTGACACGGGGAAATCTTTGGTGATTCGTCTTGTCTTACTAATATAATGAAAGGGGACCATATACCCATGCATTGTGATACATAGTATCCCTTTTTCATCAAACGTCAAAAAAATTTCAGTATTTTCTATATTGATGATCTTAGTCCAACTTGTAAACTCTGGACCAGTAAAAGAGTCCGGCATCATATACAAATTATCCAATGCAAGGCATGCTGACTTTCTCGCATTTGTGTATTCGGAAATATACATTGTGCGATTCTGAGACATTTTCACGAGGACATTCATTTCATGTAGCATAGGAAGAATTCCAGCCAATGTCAATAATGTTTCTATATCAGTTAGTCGAAAAAGAAGATCTTGAGCTTTGTCTACTTTGTAGCGATTTGCATACATCAACCCTACCAAAGATTTGAACTCACTAAATAGTCTTTGAGCTGGTCCATTTAATGAGATCCATCTTGTATCAACATCTTTCAGTAGTTTTTTTCCTTCCGTAACACCATATGCAAATTGTTGAAACTCTAAATATCGTTTGGGACTACGAGAAAAGTATGCATGAGTCTCACGTACAAGATCTTCAACTTTTGAAACTAATGGAAACTTGCTTACTATTTTAAATGCAAGATTCATCCTATGAGCCATACAATGAATATTAATCATATATGGCGAAGCTGATAGTTGTAGTTGAACACAAAGACCATTCCTTTGTCCTTGCATTACCGATGCTCCATCTGCTCCAACACATACCAACTTTTTTGCAATCGTTAAATGATCCATACCACTTTCCTTCAAAGTATTAAGAACAAGTTCATAAATATTTTCAGCTGTAGAAGTATCTCTCATCTTTTTAATCCCAAGTAGATAGGAATGCCTAATATGGTCATTAACCATATAAATGCTCATGCAAATCCATGAAGTATTATCAATAGCTATAACCTCATCCAAAGACAATGCCAAAAACCTAGCATTTGCAATCTCCTGTTTCAAATCATCAATTTCTACTTGAGCTAGATATCTTGCCCATTCCCAACCACTAGTTATGGACCAATGAGAAGATGGAAATTTTGGCACGTGAAGAAAAGATAGAAATTTCATCTGATCTGGATAATCTGTCATAGGACGACCTTTACTTAAGATGTGAAATACAGTGCTCAATTGTATCGTCTTGGATAACAAACTTCTTTCCATCGTCTTTTCAAATTGAGATATGATGGTTCCTCCACTTGCCTCAAGTTTCTTCTTATTTATTAAATATTTTTTGTATTCTTCCACACATTGGCTATGTCGGCATTCCTCCAAATATTTCCATCTGACAATAGATTTCTCTTTACCATCTACAATTTTCTTTTCATAAACCTTTCCTGCATGCTTTTGTACTGTATCTAGCTTCATCTGAAATTTCACTACCTTGCAACTTTTCCAACTACATGCAAGACATTTAACTTATCGTAAATCCTCATTTGTAGAAGGTATTTCTTCAATAAATGGAAAACTTGAGAGCCAATCATCTTGGAATTTTCTCCCTATGGTCCACTGACCTTTTTTCCTTTTCCGTGAATGGTTTGTGTCACCTTCCGAGGAAATATCTTTAACATTTTCATCATTAATTTCTGTTGAAACTGCATTTATCTCACCCTGATCACTTGAGGAACCTATTATTTCATCCATCATATGGATATCAGATGCATTTTCACAAGAGTTAACATCTCTTTCAGTAATAGATTGTTCAAAGGAGCTTGAAGCATGAAGAGAATGTGTATTCTTGGATTGAGACTTTTTAAAGTATGATAATACATCAATTTTCCTTGATAGTTTCTTCCCACGATTAGCTTTTGACATCTCACTAAATATTCCAGAAGTAAAATTTCAAATCGATCTAGAAACCTGCATCAATAGTTTCCAAGAGTTGAAAATTACTAGATTTGTAAGTGGCTTTCAAAGTAAAATAAGTGTAATGTTCACAAAAACCATTATGCAATTTTTTATTAAAATGTTGTGCCAAGGCCCAAGCCCAAAAGCAAAAATAAATCATTATACACAAAACAATAACATCATGAGTCATCATCTATAAAACAAAGAACATCATTCAAATATAAAATATAAAAAAAAATTCCACTAAATTAAATCATATCTCCAAATCACCTAATGAACACTTGAAAGCTTTAAACAAAACAAAAAAATATTACAATAACTTTAATCATCCTTTCCAAAACACCTCTCCCTTAAGTTGTAAAGAATTGGTTATAAGAAGTTGAAACATATCCTCTATCATTTTCCATGATAAAAGTGAGGAAGGAAACTAGTGAGTTACTAGTGATTCTTTTACTTATCAATGGAAAGAAATCCCTTAAGACATTGTCCTCCTGTTGACCATAATTTCCTTTCCATAGTGAAACACTTCCAATATGGCCATGAAATAACCTAAAAAGACTCAAATGTTTTCCATGATTTGTAAACACACGGGTGCCATGTAAAGTTTCAGGCCCAAAAAAGCACGTTTGGGATCCTATAAAGCAAAATTAATTATTGTATCAAACATTTAAAACTACTAATTAGCACTTAGTGTTTGTTATTTAACCAAGTTCCATTGAAATAACAATCATGGGATGTTACCAAAGAGTTAACCAATAGATAAATGCACACCACAAATCATACATTCACTGGAACTTCCCCTCCCATGAATGACCATCTAAGGGAAAGGGGCAAAAAAGAAGAAAAGAAGTCAACGAATCACCACAGTCAGCGAATGATTCTTAGTGTCAAATCATTGGAAACTACAAATCAAGTGCAAATTTAACCCATGCATCCATGGGTTGACAAAAAGAGTTTATAGCAGCCACAAGCTAATCATTCTACGAGTCTACCCAAATCTAACACAAACTCCTAAAACTTGTTGATTAGAAATTCCCCAAGAAATTTCACTTGGTTCATGAGAGAATGAAAGACGAGTGCAAATAAACTTCCATGAAAGACGAGTGCAAATATCCTTCCATGAATGGATATCACTCTCCAAAATCATTTTGGGCATATTCCAATATGTAGGAGCCGGGGAAACATGGTGCATAACAGCAGTCTATTGTGCCTGAATTTAAACTGCATCAAGGGAAAATTTGCACTCTTCACACATTGAACATTGAAGACAATTAATTAATGCCTAACATGACCATAGAAACAAAATCATCAAGCAGAGACTATAACAAGATTATGTGAAAGTGAGAAAGAACACCCATCATGAAGCATCAAGTAATATCATCCACAACATCAACATCACTGTTGGGCAGATTTTGATCGCCTTCGCCTACTAGAAGTAACTTCTAGTGGTAAAGGTGGTTTTAAAGCTAATCTACGCGAACGACGGGGGGTAGGATTATGTTCTTCCATGATTGCTGATTAATTTTAACCAAAAATAAATAAACAAAAAGAGGGTAATGCTAGGCAAAAGGGTTTACCAGTAAACTGTGAACTGCAGAATACCTCCTAGCAAGCCAAGAAGTACGGGCAGGCAATCTCCCCGAATGCTGTGTTCGGTGTATCACAATTTAAAGGCGGCCGACTCGGTTCACTATGGATGGATAGCACCTAAAATTTGTCCTCCCAAATATACCCGAAGGTACGTGGAGGCCCAAGTCCGTAATAGCGTTGTCTAATGCGAAACCGCACAGTGAGAGCACCACCTATATACTTATCGTACTGTAACGCCGCCCCAAGGGACGTGCTACGATATACTTACATACGTGGGGTGAGATATCACACTCGGAATGTATCGCAGACAAGTTAACGACAGCTGCTATGTTTTACGACGCCGGAACACGTCTCTAGCCTAGACCTTCTAAATGTTATTGTTATGGTTCCAATGCATTTTTAGATAAATTGAGATTAATTTTATATTGATCTTGCTTAACAATTTGCCTTTCAATGGTACCGCGATGATGTATGTAGAAATTCCTAAATGCAAACTAAGAATGATAAGCAAACTTTTCACTTTTAGTTTTTCAATGAAAGACCTAGCTACAAAGGGAAGAGAGCAAATAATTTTGTGAGCAAGCAAATCAATGAACAAAAGAAAACATTGAGCACAAAACTAAATGCAGATTTTCTAATGTTCTTTTTTTGTAAAAAAAACACAATCCTACATGCAAATGCAAGTTTTTCTTTTCAGTTCCTTTAATGTTATGAATGCAAAAAAGAAACTAAGTGCATCAAACAAATGCTTTTTACTTTTTGAGAAATGAAGAATATGAACGAAAATTGTATAACTGCCATCATTGCCAGCGTATACATGCCATTTACAAAATGTCAAAGAACTAGATTAAGAAGAGATATCTCAAAGATCGAATTAAAAAGGAAAATAAAACAATCATCATGATACAAGAAACAAAAATATCAGATGTCTTAAATATCAGATTTTCTCTAACTGACAACAATTTGCTTTCTGTCTGCTCAATATTAGTTCTTATTTTTATGTTATCCATTCTCATTTATTTAAAATTCTCATAAAATTTACATAAAAGGTCCTACAATTCCCTAATTTATTCTTCATTTTGAGGTTTTATTTGAATTCATCACATTTACTTTTCATTTATAAGGTCTACTTCCTTTTCTTCGTAATTGAATATTTCTTTGAGGAACATGTCCAAAGAAATTATAGCTTATTTTTCCAACGAATTTCCATAATCAGAATCAAGCTTAAAAAAACATCTATGAACCAGGTTCACTTATGAGAATTAACTACATTCTATTTTTTAATAAAAAAAAGGAGGCTTGTATCAAGATAAGACAATCTCTCCATGCAAGGAACAATTTCCAAAGTATAATATTAAATGAATTCCTCAATGTAAGCTATTAACTTCTCTATGGTAGTATCAAACTGGTGTTTCAAGTCAGGATGAAATCATGAGGAGGCTTTCATTGATATTTACTTTTATGAAAGATATTTTCTAAAGGAATCTACCTCCAAATGTAAGGAATCTCTGTCATTTTCATTTTGAGCGGCTTGAAAATCCATTTCATGTGGCCCAAACATATCCTACCACCTGGAATCCATAATGTTTTACCTACCACTCAACATCTAGATCCCAATTTTTGCTCTATGCCTTAATGCCCTCTCTAGAGAATGACCAATACAGCAAATTTTTGCACAACTCATCAACCCAACCTTCATTGTTTTCCTTGAGTTCTCTTACCTCTATCAAAACTTTTATAAGACTTTTGTTGCCTCATCAAGACATGCTGCATGCTCTGAAACAGATTGACTGTTCTTTCTACCATTTTCCACAAACAAATTACTTTAAATCTTCTCATCATCATGAACTTGAGGATTTGAATTATTGTTCCCATTGTTATTCTGCTCCACAATTGATATATATACACAACATCTGGCATGATGTCCTTTCCGATGGTTTCCTGCCACATGATGCCACTCTGCATGTTTCAGTAGACCACCAAATTTGCCCCCTTTGAATTCAACCTGAGTGGTCTCTTCATTTTTTGTCTATGTCTAAAAAGAATCAAACCCTCAAGCTCTTTCCCCAAATTACCCTGGATCTGTTTATTAATAAACAAAGATGTTGAAAAAGTGGCATCCATCATGTGCTTTATAATTAAACTCCACGTGTAGGGATAGAAGGCCCTTGCAATAGCTTGCACTAGCTGTAACTGTACGGGAGATAAGTGACATCCCATTTAAATATTAGTGGTGTATGAAATTGTGGCACTGGAATGAATATCAAATGTTCTATTTACTTATGCAAATTTCAGAATTGAAAAATAGCATCCATCTGCGGCTTTGGTCACTTGTGTTATGATCTGTAGCTTCCAAGTTTGAAGGCATCTAAAAAAATACCTAAGTAGACTCCCGCTTTCTAGAAGTTTTCTGTAACTAGAGACTGTAGCTTGGCTATGGGTATGGGGTTTCTATACACAACAATGCCAATTCCCTCAATTGCAGCAAATACAATACCAGCTACTAAAACATCCCAATCACCTGTTTTCCCAATGATTGTAGCTAATGCATTTGTTGTATAATAAGTTAATAACCTAGAGCAGGAGGAAAGTTTTCACTAGAAAATTGCTTCAAGCTCCATTAATTTTCTCTGAGAGTTGACTTGCACTTGCACGAACTATTCTACCCAAGAGACTGTTACCAAGCCTTGATGTCCTGGTATCTCTTCATTGAAAGTGCCACCACTTTATCACTTATTGTTTTCACTTTGTTTCTCGCTCTCAGTATTATTTTCTCTCCTCTTATGTTTGAAAACCAAAAAAAATATAGAAATCTCCATTATGCTCAGTGTTTTTGCTGAATCAATGCCCAACACCTCATCGTACTCCTACTAATTGGCAAGATTACAATGAGCCCGACTAACAACCTAGATTCCCATTTCAAATTCTAAAAAAAAAACTCCTTTCTAGAATTTACATGGCTCCCTTAAGGTGATGCTCGAAAGAAAAAATAGAAAACCAGAAACAACATTGTGTCACATTGCTTCTTGTCATTAAATCTTCCAACTGCAGTGACAAAATACAGTGAAAGAAAAAATAATGAATGCAATCCAGCATCCCGCAAAACTGATGATATTGAGCTTCGGTTAACGATATGCACATTTCCAAAATCGAGTTTCACCTTTTTACTAGACAAGTCCCTAAGAGTGGGAGTGTCACTAGGGTGGCATAGTGAGAGGATTTATTCACCCTATAATCTTCCATAATTAACCTTATCCTCGTAGAATTTGACCACTGAAAAGGAAAAGGCACTCAGCGTCACTGTAGCAGAGAAAATAAGCAGAAGCCTCATACTCCAAGGCATCACACTAGAAAACTGCCAAAACCAAGATGTAAATATCTAGCAACTAAAATCATGAAACCTCCCAATGAAAGCAACACACATTATAGATGGAAATATTTTTTTAGTAAAGAGAATGGGCAATGCCAACTACATAGAATAAGAATAATCTTTTTCATTTGTATTCTTATGCAACATTTCTGTTTGTGATTCAGGAAAACAAAATGATGGTTTCAACCATTTAAGGATTTGGAGCTACTATTTTATCAAAATTGCATGAATATCAACTAAAAACACAAGTCCAAAGCCCATTGATGTCCACTCATTATGAAAACTTAAGACTTGGGTCATATGGAAAAATGGATAAGATTGATCACAGTCATAAAATGAAGGAATACACCAGAGAAACCGTCTCATTTAAGTCCCTGTACAGTTCTTTATCTACATATCCATTGACTTGTTATGACACAGGTGGTGAAGAAGGTCCAGAATCCAATCAAGTAGCAAGATAACCCAAATCATGCATGCCACCATATCCTCTAATATCCTTCGAGCTCTTCCTGAAGAACTGCTGATCCATTGACATGAATTGTTTCTCTTCATGATTATTAACACCCAACTGCAAAATCTAAGGACTTTATAGCTCAACAATGTAGCTATACTAGACTCAAAATTAACATTTTTTGAGTTCAATGATAGATCCATCTCCTGCTTCTGAAAAACCTATGGACCAATTTCATCTTTGGGCCAAATGTATACAACCAAATGCTGAAAACCACAAATCATCATACTAAGTATGGTCCTCTGTTTTTTCTGTCAAATATGGGAACCCAACTCAAGATCTGTGACAATTTTTCCTGGGGGATCCATTAAAACTTATGTGGTTACTCTTGATTTCCCAAGCAGAGAAAAACAACAATCTTTCTCAGTATTCAGATCTCAATTCTCTTGTCATATTTCAATCCAAAAGGTTTAATGGTTTTCATATGGGATCAAGTAATTTAGAACCTTGCAACATATATTGTCAAAAATAATTTCACCATGAAGCACAAGTTAGAAAAGAAGCCCCAAAACCTTTACTCTTATATAATTTCTGAAAAAAAACATGTAGCAATAGAGTCTATGGTAGTTTCAAGTAGCATAAATATCCTTGTATATGCACAATTCGGTCCTTTTATTGACTCATGGTCCTCTGTTAAAACAATCTCACTGCTTGACATACTCAATATAGATTGTTAACAAAAACATCCAAACACATTTTACTATGATACCCCTATACTCAACTGTGTATCGACATATATAATGCATTAAAAAACCCTTCTCTTCCAATACCAATCTTGATGAGAGAAATTCCAACCATATACAAAAGAAGAATTTGGAATCATGAATGCAATCAGCCACTTTAGGAAGTCTAGTAAATCAGTTTATGGTTCCGTTAGCAATTCAACTTTCATATAACTGGGGAAACAAGCTTTGATACTACATTCCATCTAATATCTCAAGACCTTTGGAAAAGTTGTGCAAGAATTTTTATTCATATCGAATCTACAATTCCTATATGCAAATTATTACTTTCTTTCTTGTAGTGTAGCCTGTGTTTTCTTGTTGGGTTGTTTGAATTCCAAATGATCATAACATAGTTATTATTCTTGAATTTGGTTTTGTTGATAATATAAATTTTTTTTGTGTGTATTCTGTGGCATATATGTTATTATCTTTCTGTATTTTTGCTATAGAAGAAAGGACGGAGGATTGGAGCTATGTTTTCCAACTGTTAAAAAGACACTTAATGGAGCAGGAAGCCTATCGCCACAACTTCTCAAGAGTGCCATTGAACTTTTTCCACGAGCTCAATTTTTTTCAGCTTATGGTTAGTATACCATCTTAGTTACTGTTGTCAAAGAAACAAATTAAAATGATTGCCAACCTTTCTCTCGCAACCATTCTAGTGCCATCATCCATTTCTACATAATATTGCAATCTTGCCATCTGATCTCATTTCCCTTGTGGTAACTTGTTGATGACTATAAAGGTATGACAGAGGCTTGCTCTTCAATGACTTTTATGGTTTCCTATGATCCAATGATCGGAGAAGACACGGCTAGAAACACACAGAAATTAACCATGGCATTACACAATCCGGATGTTTCCAGAGATCACAGTGTAGGAGTTTGTGTGGGAAAGCCAGCCCCTCATGTGGAAATTCAGATTGAACCAAGAAATACATTTTTATATGAGAATGAGGGATATAATGTGGGAAATATATTAACAAAGGGTCCTCCTGTGATGCAAAAGTATTGGGGCCAAGAGGAAGCCACTGCAGCTGCATTTAGAGAAAATCGATGGCTGAATACAGGGGATGCTGGTTGGATTGACAAAGAGGGGAGTTTACAATTCTGTCACAGGAGCATTGTCATCATAATGAGAATTATGTCACTGATATCAAGGAGTTGAGATTAACAACAAGTCCTTATAGACTAGAGTTATTTCCTTCATTAAAATGCAACAAGATCATCCTCAAAATTTTATTATCATATCAGAGATCATATTCTATGTAACTGTTCAGTGATCTTAATACAAATCATAGAGGACAAGCTACTATAGGTTGGATGGTATTTCTAGAAAGGCGATGCCCAAGGGTATATGAAACCATAATAGGCATTAAGAACTAAACAAGTCGCCAAACTACTTAAAGTGAGCAAGACACTGTTCATTGAGCCATCCATCCACGTGACAACACATTGTGTCATATAATTTGATTGAACCATGGAGACAGTGCGAGTCTTCAGAGAGTGGATGTGAATCTCAAGATGAGGAACCAGCAAGTGGATTAGAGTACAACCTTTAGATCTCATAAAGAAAATGAAATGATGCATATAGCGGAGAACTGTGCCTCTGTCTTACCGTTAAATCAGAATGTGTAACATACATAGAGATTCTAAAATGAGGCCTTTTACTATCCCTGAGATGCAACATTTGAAGACCCAACAATGATGCACATCCAATCATTAAAAGGCCCAATCCATTGAGCAACGAGAGTTCTGAGGCTATAAGAAATGAGTATGCTTGTGCCAAAAGCGCTGTAACAAATACAATAAATATTTCAACCACCTTTAGAGAAGGTTGTAGAATAAACTGGATAGAGAACTGCACAGTTATTTCCGAGAGAATCACATAACATGATGCAGGCTTTTAGGGGTTTATGTTCAGCACCTCTGAAATCCATCAGGGTTAATGAATTGGATTAGCCCCGAGACCTCCATGATGTTGCTTGAGGAGAATTACGCCCTTTTTCCCACTCAGACAGCAAGCTGGATAGTTTCCTAAAGAAATCATCTATGGAGAAGTGACGTTCTGTTTTCATGCATGCATTAGATCTGACTATTTCTATTTTTGAAACAAGAAACTAGATATGGAATGCAATGGCCTTTCAAAACTGATCAGGGGGCATGCTTATAACCTTCTCATTTTTGTCATCTTTTGTAACATCAATATAAATTAATAGCATTGCACCTGCCATAAAAAACACTTATAGGATTACTTAAGTCAAAACTGAAGTGATAATGTAAATTTCCCAGTTGCACTGTAACATACATAGAGATTCTAAAATGAGGCCTTTTACTATCCCAGAGATGCAACATTTGAAGACCCAACAATGATGGACATCCAATCATTAAAAGACCCAATCCATTGAGCAACGAGAGTTCTGAGGCTATAAGAAATGAGTATGCTTGTGCCAAAAGCGCTGTGACAAATACAATAAATATTTCAACCACCTTTAGAGAAGGTTGTAGAATAAACTGGATAGAGAACTGCACAGTTATTTCCAAGAGAATCGCATAACATGATGCAGGCTTTTAGGGGTTTATGTTCAGCACCTCTGAAATCCATCAGGGTTAATGAATTGGATTAACCCCGAGACCTCCATGATGTTGCTTGAGGAGAATTACGCCCTTTTTCCCACTCAGACAGCAAGCTGGATAGTTTCCTAAAGAAATCATCTATGGAGAAGTGACGTTCTGTTTTCATTCATGCATTAGATCTGACTATTTCTATTTTTGAAACAAGAAACTAGATATGGAATGCAATGGCCTTTCAAAACTGATCAGGGGGCATGCTTATAACCTTCTCATTTTTGTCATCTTTTGTAACATCAATATAAATTAATAGCATTGCACCTGCCATAAAAAACACTTATAGGATTACTTAAGTCAAAACTGAAGTGATAATGTCAATTTCCCAATTGCACTGTAACATACATAGAGATTCTAAAATGAGGCCTTTTACTATCCCAGAGATGCAACATTTGAAGACCCAACAATGATGCACATCCAATCATTAAAAGACCCAATCCATTGAGCAACGAGAGTTCTGAGGCTATAAGAAATGAGTATGCTTGTGCCAAAAGCGTTGTGACAAATACAATAAATATTTCAACCACCTTTAGAGAAGGTTGTAGAATAAACTGGACAGAGAACTGCACAGTTATTTCCGAGAGAATCGCATAACATGATGCAGGCTTTTAGGGGTTTATGTTCAGCACCTCTGAAATCCATCAGGGTTAATGAATTGGATTAGCCCCGAGACCTCCATGATGTTGCTTGAGGAGAATTAAGCCCTTTTTCCCACTAGATGACAGAAAATTTGGATAGTTTTCCTAAAAAAATCATCTATAGATGACGTTGTTTCATGCATACATTAAAATCTGACTATTTCTATTTTTTGAAACGAGAAACTAGATATGAATGGAATGGCCTTTCAAAATAAATCAGAGGCATGTATAACCTTCTCATTTTGTCATCTTTTGTAACATCAATATAAATTAGTAGCATTGCACATACATAAAAAACACTTATAGGATTACTTAAGTCAAAGCTAAGAGTGATAATGTCAATTTTGATTCTGTTGTAACATACATAGAGATTCTAAAATTGAGGCCTTTTACTATCCGAGAGATGCAACATTTGAATACCCAGCAATGATGCACATCCAATCATTAAAAGACCCAATCCATTGTGTGTAGGTACGCACGAGGGCTATGAAATAGGTGCGCTTGTGCTAAAAAGCTGTTGCTTATTAAAATACAATAAATATTTCAACCACCTTTAGAGAAGGTTGTAGAATAAACTAGATAGAGAATTGCACAGTTATTTCCGAGAGAATCGCATAACATGATGCAGGCTTTTAGGGGTTTATGTTCAGCACCTCTGAAATCCATCAGGGTTAATGAATTGGATTAGCCCCGAGACCTCCATGATGTTGCTTGAGGATAATTATGCCCTTTTTCCCACTCAGACAGCAAGCTGGATAGTTTCCTAAAGAAATCATCTATGGAGAAGTGACGTTCTGTTTTCATGCATGCATTAGATCTGACTATTTCTATTTTTGAAACAAGAAACTAGATATGGAATGCACTGGCCTTTCAAAACTGATCAGGGGCATGCTTGTAACCTTCTCATTTTGTCATCTTTTGTAACATCAATATAGAATTAATTGCAATGCCACCTGCCATGAATAACACTGTCAGGATTACTTAAGTCAAAACTGAAGTGATAATGTCAATTTCCCGATTGCCATAACATACATAAGAGATTCTAAAATGAGGCCTTTTACTATCCCAGAGATGCAACATTTGAAGACCCAACAATGATGCACATCCAATCATTAAAAGACCCAATCCATTGAGGAACGAGAGTTCTGAGGCTATAAGAAATGAGTATGCTTGTGCCAAAAGCGCTGTAACAAATACAATAAATATTTTAACCACCTTTAGAGAAGGTTGTAGAATAAACTGGATAGAGAACTGCACAGTTATTTCCGAGAGAATCGCATAACATGATGCAGGCTTTTAGGGGTTTATGTTCAGCACCTCTGAAATCCATTAGGGTTAATGAATTGGATTAGCCCCGAGACCTCCATGATGTTGCTTGAGGAGAATTACGCCCTTTTTCCCACTCAGACAGCAAGCTGGATAGTTTCCTAAAGAAATCATCTATAGAGAAGTGACGTTTTGTTTTCATGCATGCTTTAGATCTGACTATTTCTATTTTTGAAACAAGAAACTAGATATGGAATGCAATGGCCTTTCAAAACTGATCAGGGGGCATGCTTATAACCTTCTCATTTTTTGTCATCTTTTGTAACATCAATATAAATTAGTAGCATTGCACACCTTATAAAAACACTTATAGGATTACTTAAGTCAAAGCTGATGATAATGTCAATTTCCGGTTACTGTGTAACATACATAGAGATTCTAAAATGAGGCCTTTTACTATCCCAGAGATGCAACATTTGAAGACCCAACAATGATGCACATCCAATCATTAAAATACCCAATCCATTGAGCAACAAGAGTTCTGAGGCTATAAGAAATGAGTATGCTTGTGCCAAAAGCACTGTGACAAATACAATAAATATTTCAACCACCTTTAGAGAAGGTTGTAGAATAAACTGGATAGAGAACTGCACAGTTATTTCCGAGAGAATCGCATAACATGATGCAGGCTTTTAGGGGTTTTGCGTTCTTTGACTTCCAAATCCACTGCCTAATGAATCAGATTGTTCCCTATGACCTCCATGATGTTGCTTGAGGAGTACCACGCCCCTTTTTCCCACCCGTAATGACAGCCGATAGTTTCCTAAAGAAATCATCTATGGAGAAGTGACGTTCTGTTTTCATGCATGCATTAGATCTGACTATTTCTATTTTTGAAACAAGAAAATAGATCTGGAATGCAATGGCCTTTCAAAACTGATCAGGGGGCATGCTTATAACCTTCTCATTTTTGTCATCTTTTGTAACATCAATATAAATTAATAGCATTGCACCTGCCACAAAAAACACTTATAGGATTACTTAAGTCAAAATCAAGTGATAACACAATTTCCAAATAACGAAGAAGATAGAGATCAAAACAAGGCCTTTACTATCCCGCAGAGATGCAACATTTGAAGACCCAAACAATGATGCACATCCAATCATTAAAAGACCCAATCCACTGAGCAACCCATAGTTCCCAGGCTATAAGAAATGAGTGATGTTTGAATAAAAAGTGTCATGATAAATACAATAAATATTTCAACCACTCCCAGAGAAGGATAATGAATAAATCGGATAGAGAACTCAAAGATAAAGATTTTGAGAGAATCGCATAACATGATGCAGGTTTTTAGGGGTTTATGTTCAGCACCTCTGAAATCCATCAGGGTTAATGAATTGGATTAGCCCCGAGACCTCCATGATGTTGCTTGAGGAGAATTACGCCCTTTTTCCCACTCAGACAGCAAGCTGGATAGTTTCCTAAAGAAATCATCTATGGAGAAGTGACGTTCTGTTTTCATGCATGCATTAGATCTGACTATTTCTATTTTTGAAACAAGAAACTAGATATGGAATGAAATGGCCTTTCAAAACTGATCAGGGGACTTGTAAAAACCTCTGTGAAACTATCACTGCCAGGAAAAACCTTCAGCAGCAGATGAGCAAACTTGTAAATCCCGCGTGCGCTTGAGGTTGAGAAAACTTGTAAATCCGGCGTGCGCTTGAGGTCGAGCGCGGCTCTGGCACACTGTTATCTCCCACAAGAACACCAATACCATATTTTTCGAACTGTATATCTCTGCTATATACCAACTGGAAGGGCCCTAACAATGAACGGACCAGAGAGGGTCGTCCTGGCTCAGCCAGCAAGAAGATCGGTGTCCAGCAGCCAGCCACCTCTCCTAGCCATTGAAAAAATTGGGGCGAATCACTGTAACTCCCCATTTGAACCCTTTAAATCCAAGCGAATGCCATGGAAATTTGCTCCATAAGAAAAAAATCGGGCGAATTTCATTTTTCCAGTGTTATGCGCCCCTTTTTTTGGTGGGCTAATACTTAATTATTAATTATTTTTAAAATATTTATTGGGCTAACTTTTTAAACTATAGAAAATGGGTTTTATGTAAAAAATTAGCCCCATTAAAATTGAAAATCCCTTAAAATTCGCCTTTGGGCTAAAAATTCGCCCCGCATCGGGCGGTTTCTATTTTGGCGCGGTGCTTTATGATGCACAAATGTTGTTTCTTAATTCCGCACCGGTCGGTTTCTGTTTTGGCGCTCTGTTTTATGATGCACCAATGTGGAAGAGTTGTAAAGCACCCGTGCTCTGCAGTAATACAACGCACTAGGTGGGTATGTACGGAGTGCACGATGTCTGGTGTGCCAATTTTTTTTGTGCAGCGGGGCTTTCTCTTGTTGAGTGCATCGGTGCGGTTTTGGATGATAAGCGCATCGAGCGGAAAACATCCACAAAATCCTCTGCCCACCAACCTCCTCTAGTAACTCCGCTAGAAACAGATGTCTGGGGTATTTTTATAAGGGTTTCCTCAAAAAAATCTGCTAGAGGGTATTTTCCTTGTAGTGAACTAATAATAGTAAATCCTCAATTGCATGTGAGATCATTGATTGGGAATTAAATAATATTTAATTCACTTGATCTCTCACTAGTGTATCAAACAGTTACAACTAGCACAACTGAGTTTAACTCACTTAACCTAGTTAAATTGATTACAACCTGCATTAAATAATGCACCACTATACTTCGAACTCTCTTACAACTAGAATTACTCTGCATGACTCACCAACTACCCTCAACTTTAGCTTCATGAGCTAATTGAGTTTATCAAACTCAGTTAACTATTACAAGTTATTTTGAGATTAGATTAAATTTTATTGTCCATCTTAATCAAGGGATAACTAAAATAGACATGCACCAAATTTAGCCCACACCAGTGTAGGTGCTGCTAAGACCTGTGGTCCCACACTAGTGTAGGTACTGCTTGGACCGCCTGGTCCCACACTAGTGTAGGTGTTGAAATTTCTTGTTGAAATTCAACATCGTATGGTGTATACGTATATGTATTGTGTTGTAACTGGGTGTAGGTGTATGTGTGGCGTTGTACACTAGGTCTAGGTATATGTGTCGTGTTATACACCGGGTGTAGGTGTATGTGTGGTGTTGTACACTGGGTGTAGGTGTATGTGTTGTGTTGTACACGATGTATATGTATGTGTTGTATAGTGTGATGGGATAGATGAATATCATATTGTCTGGCTCTTGTTGTTACTTTTGAGGGTTGAGCTGATTAGTCTCGGGATACCCTTTTTGCTATTGAGGGTTGAGGTGGTTTACTCTTTGGATTCCCTTGTTGTTGATATTGATAGTTGAGACAATTTAGTCTAGGGATACCCTTGTTGTCGATATTGAGGGAGGAGGTGGTCTAGTCTTTGGATTTTGTTGTTGCTTAAAGAGACGAGAAGCCAATGGGTTCTTACCAGGTTTGGAAACCGATTTAGTGTGTGTACGGAAAGGATAAAGAACAAAGACAGAATCAAAAAACCATTTGAAAGATAAGTATCAGTATTTTATGTTAGTTTTTTACTATGCATTTGATCTATAATTTTTATTTTGATGGTTTAGTTTTGATCTAACTGGATGTGATATGTTTATTCATGATGATTTGGTCAAAGATATAGTTTGACTTGTTGTGACAAGAAGTGAACAAAATTGAAAATGTACCTTATTGATGGACTACCAATGAGGTATGATACGAATTTAGTTCAATTTATTTTGACTCTAACGGAAATTATGTGCTTGGTACAGGAAATCACAGAAATGCCCAGTTGGGGTGGTTGAAACTGACTACAAGGATTGACAACAATGGAAAAAGGAATTGGAAAAGGCAGTAGCATGTCGATAAAGCACTTGAGGAGCAAGGCCATTATGGAACACTAATACCCAATAGTTTCCATTGATTTCCATGAGCATTATAAAACCGGTATGATCATTTTGAGGAATTTATATGCCTTGGTGGTTTGACCTTTCCATGTAAGGAATCCTTGCGAAGGGATGGATCACCTATGATAGGGGATATCAAGGAACTTGGAAGGTGAATGACTACATAGAAGGGTTGATCGGATTCCACGAGGGACTATGTAGTAGAGAAAGAAAGGTCAAGGATGGATGTTTTTTGGTCATTAGATTTTCCAGATGGAATCAGATGCACATTGGGAGTGTGCCTTGGAACAATGAGCATGTAATAGTTCAATGAGAGAACAAGTGGCACACAATTATAGCATTGGACCTTGGATGCAGCTTTGACTTTGGAAGTGGATTATGGAATTCCTTAGCAGGAGGTGAATATTGGTATTACTTTAAGGGAGGAGGTATGAGCCTCTACACTCCCTTGTTGTAGATGTGTGCATCATATCCTTTTATTTGATGGTTAAAGAAAATGTGCATATGTATATTTGTGTATTCTATTGTGAATATTGTATCGAGTTGGATTTATAAAGATCCATAAAAAATATGGTTATTTTTTGGCTTAATAAAATTTGCATCAGTATATGTGGTTGTTATTGTAAATACCGTAATGAGTTATGTTATAAATCTCTACTACAAAGTATGATTGTCATGTTTTTAGCAGGTTGTTCCTTGTAAATACTACAACGAGTTGGGTTATAAAGCTCCATAGGGAGTACATTTTTGTGTTTCAGTGGTTTTTCTGGGTATAGGTTTGGTCTAACACTAAGTATGGTGTTCCCCAAGGGGGAGGATTATATAATAGACCCACGCTAAAGTTCATGTAATAAAAAATTAATATAGGAAAAATAATACCATGGTCAAGTGACACTTATTCCAAGCTGAATGTTGGGAATATATCATAGTGGGCATCACTTGACGTGTTTATGGCTAAGGGGAAATTGGAAAAGGAAATGGCTAAGGCTTTTAAAAGGAAAAAATATTATCGTCACCTTTATTTATGAAAAAAAATGAAATTAGGAGAAAAGGAAGGTGATAGGTCACAGATTTCATGTGAGGAGGAAATTAATGGAAAATGAAGAAAATGGAGGCATCATTAATAAAAAAGGATTGTAAGGATCAGCTGTAAATATTTTGGCGAGCTTTCTGTTATTTCATTTTCATAATTAGTTTTAGAGAGGAGAAGACCACCAAGAGGAGAGAGAGGTCAAGAAAGAAAATGAAGGAAAATGAAAGGAAAGGGAAGGAAATATCAAGCAAGGAAAAGTTGGAAAAAGAAAGCTTCAATAGGAAAACTTGCAGGTAAAAGATTGCATGTATGACTTACTAGCTGATTTTGGCATGCATGGTATGTGCATGTTGGTATTTTGTTCTTTGTTGTCAGTGGCATGGTTTTTCCGGGTTTTGAAAGTGGTTTTCAGCCTTTCCTTGCAATTTTTGGATAGTCATGGTGTGAAGGGATTGTTCTTGGTTTTGCGCTTTAGAATTGCCGGAAGGTTTCAAAATATAGGGTGGAGGTGGTCTCAGGAACATTCCCAAAGGCCTAGGAATACCTTGACTGGTAATGGTGTGATGCGCAGTAAAACCTGAGGTGGAGACTAGGTTAGGGCCTAGTGATCCAGTGTATATTGGAGTAAACAATAGAGACGTGGAAATGAAATTCCTCAAGGACGGTGAAGGAATCCAGAGGGATTCCAAGATCGGTTTGGTTTTGTGATCTCGGGGCGAGTTTAGATGAGATCACGGTATGGTGAGGGTGGAGGTGACTTAACTGTTGGATTCCCTTGGTTGTTTTGGATTGGTTTATCCCATGAGATCCCACATTCATGCTTGGAATATGCAATGAGGGTGACTGGCTGAAATATATATTTGGCTAATCCATTTCTATGGTCGGGTGGTATGTGGAAGTCTCGAACTTGGGTGGCTCTTTCCCGTGTTTAATGAGATTTAAGCTATCTTGATTTTTATTGGTAATTAATGTATTTTTTATTATGTGTCTTCAATCGTTGTTATATTATGGTTATTTATATGTCTATATATGTTGGTTATAAGCATGGATATATGACTAGTTTTAGTCATGGCTCTTTGCATGTTTTTACTTGTAACTAAAAGAATAATGGGGGAAAGACCTAATTGATGTTAAGAAAGTTAATGGGAGAGGGTGGTGATCCTTTATGTTAAGTCTCATATGATTTTTCATTCCCTTATGCTCATACTTGCATTCATGACCTGTAGGTTCCATATCTACAAAGTGTTTGACGAAATGTTGTTCCTGGTTGTGGATGGTCAGGTCTAGTTCTGGATTTTTGGGTTTATAATCATTGTAGTCATGTATTTTATGAGTTTTGAAAGCTATATGTATTTCTGGGCATAGGCTTAGCCCCAACCCTGAAAACTAGCCTTAACTTTTGTAGTCACTAGCACAACATTGGGCAAAAAAGGCCACAATCGCACTTATGCAGGCCCATGGGAGCGGTTGGGAGTTTCTAGTCATATGGAGGATTTGGAAAGGGAGAAATTGGAGCTCTAGCTCAGGGAAAATTAATTTGGCTCATGGGATGGACATTTGGAGGGGTTGGGTTACTCTTGGAGGGTCCTGAGGCACCTGAGGGAAGTCAGTAAGGTTTTTTTTGTCGATTCCATTTCCTTAAGGTCACCTAGGAGGTTGAGTCTTGTCATAGCAGCCCCTAATTTCATGTTTACCCTGGGTAAGATGGTTACATTCAGTATATTTTAGGGGAGAGGTTTTTTACAAAAAAAAAGAAAATATATGCAAAGTATATATTTTGGAGCAAAAGGAAGAGAAATGTTGTATAAAATTACTTGCGCCAACATGCAAATGTAAAAATAATATTTCAATTAACTCAAGTATTGTAATCCTAGATGATAATTTGACTAGCAGGAAGTAGTAGTCAGGGAATTTTTTACTACTAGTGAATGTTAGATAATATTTTAAGGGGGAGTGTTAAAGAATAGTATTTTTTTATAACTTGTTAGCCACCTATAAAATTTGCTATAGCAAAAGGTGGCTAAAACTTTTTGGAGCCTTCAAGGAACAAATTTTATTACTAAAAAGTGTTGGCTCTTGAAGACTCTTGAAGGCCTCATGCCTCTGTCCAAATCTTCACTACTGTTCCTATTTTATACTAAAAAATTCTGCTGATTTCATAAGAAGAAACTGCTGCAAAGGCCATTTTTCCCTCCTCCCACTTCAAAACTAACCTTCATTTTGCTCCCCTTTTTTTACATAAAAGTCCTCTATTTTCATGATTACTCTTCTTCCATTCATGAAAATCATTTTACATAGTTTAAAACTCATTTTAAAACTATTCCGAAACCCCCAAATCCATTGAAAACTTTGAAAAAATTCATAAAAAAAAAAATTATTACTAAAGACTTAAGACCCTTGGGCTAAGTCTTAAAACCGCTTCACTCCCTACAACCTACACCCCAGGACCAAGTGTTGAAGTCCCAAAGCGCTTAATCGCATCGGGGGTTTTTACAATGGGTAGATTGAAAAGCCCGAAGGCTCGATTGCGATTGGCCCTTTTTTATATAACGCCCCGGGCCTATTATTGTTCCATATAACTAAAGGCCCCGCAGACAGGCGCCTAACCATGTTATATATATTTTCCACCCCGATCCACCAAAACTTTGTATTGTATTAAAACTTTGGGTTTTTTATGCATTATGAAGGGCTTCCACTGGTTCGCTTTAAAAGCAACCCCCGCTGTTGATCATAAGCCAATCAGACGTTCAACGCTCAATCAAAAGTTTCATCGGGCACGTTTGTTTGTTCCTCCCCATCGTCCATCCCTCCGATTCATTCCCCACCATTGATCTGATCCTCAGATCAACGGTCAGCGCTAAATCATATCGCAAGTTTTTTGCCGAGCGCATTAACATAATTCCTTCGCCGATTGCGATCCTCCGATTGGATCTGGACCATTCACGTGTCCGGATCGAACTGTCCCAGATCGTTCCCGTAGTATTTCATTGCCCTCCGCCTTCCACCAAAGGGTTTTCAAAACCAATCACCACCGTTGATCATTGCGTGATAAACGGTTCCATCTTATTCTTCCCCCTGCTCTCCTTTTAACCTTCTCTTGGCTAATCTCCACCGTTGGATGATGCCATCCAACGGCCATGATCGCTCCTCATGCCCTCTAAAGTAGTATACCAAAAAACACATGTTTTCTTAAATAATTTTTGTATTTTGCAAGTGTTTAAAGGTTTATCCATTATATTGAAAGAAAGGCCGAAGGCCGGGAATGACGATTCCCATGCCTTCGATTCATAAAAGGAAAACTGTTCGCAGGGTTCAAGATCCACGTTTCGTCGATGGTTCATGGGAATTGATGCCTTGAGAGCCCTGCGCAGCCTGCACATCAACAAGACACAGTGATTTTAAATCACACTTAAAAGAGTATCAGTGTTGAAGACATAACACAACAGAACAAAGGATTGAAGATAATTTGGGGATTACGGCTAAGAATGATTATCAAAAGCCTAATCCCCATAATTAAATCAGATTTAAAGGAAATCATAAATATCTACAGACAAAAAGGCCTCCACCGCCAAATCTGAGGAAAATTGATTCCTCTCATCTACCATAGTGCCACCTGTAGCCACAAGCATTCAAGAAAAGGCCGAAGTGATTGATCAAATCAGATATTTGCCTCAAACGCAGTAGAATATTTAATTCTGCTAAGAGAATTTAATGTAAGAAATATCATCAGAGTTACTATTACATTACACAGAGCCTTAAAGTCAACAAAAGTTCCCACCGAGCTTAATCTTAAATGTAAATCAATTAATACAGTGAGAATATATCTACGCTTCTCCATTGAGCCCCTCAAAGGCCGAGAAGTCCTTAGCCTGTATTAATTTCCCTGGAAGATCTTTTATCAAATATCACCTCCTCTTTCTTCTATAAATACTTCTATAGAAGAAGATAAGTTGTTGGTTGGTTGATCACTAGTTGTAATACTGAAACTCCTGGAAATAATACATAGTCTATTGAAGTTGGAGAAGAAACTGAAATCTTGGAAGTCTTGATGATGTTATTGCATGGTTGTTCTTGAGAAGGCTCTATCATTGGATCCATGAGCTTGGATGTTGGTGAAGTATTCTGAACTGTTTAATGTTTTCTCTTGTTTTCATTCTATTCCATAATTTCTTACTATAGTAGGTTGAAATTTTTAGGCTAAGAAATGACTCCTTGAAGCACCTTAGACCTGTTCATCCTCCACTCTTTCATGTTTTCTTCTGCTGAGGTATTTTAGAGTCTTTAATATCTCTCTTTAGTCCTCATGCTTGTTTATTTCTGTAATAGTTTGAACAAGATGGTTTCAGCATGATTTATGGTTCTCCCTACTTGTCTGCTGCCACTTAAAGGCTGTTATTGAAGTCTCCCTTTGAAGCATTTCTATTTTTAAGTGAGCCAAGGAGGTCTGTTCTGATCTTGCCCTTTGTCCTTTCTTAAACAATTGTCTTAAAGGTCTTTATAGTTGTAATCATAGATGTGTTAGGTGTTCCCTCTTCTATGACTGCAATTATCAGTGAATATTTTATGTTTTCTAAGTCATTTGAAATAAAAACTTTGAGGAAATAGGGTGTTCCCTGAATCTTAGATTTCATTTTAAAAGTTGTTTTGAAATCATTATTTGCTTGAAGGTGTGATTTGTAGAATTCATGGTTAGCCATGTCTATCAAATATCTCTTTATTGTTCAAATTGTGTTTTCAAATTCCCTTTGTTGATGTCCATCTCATCCCAAAACCAAAGGATCGTGTGGCCAAGTTAGATTTGCCCTCTGATATCCCATATCCATTGATAAGTTCATCCTGACCTCTTTTTGACTCCATTGCCCAATGAAACTACTACTTCCTCTTTCTACCTATCTTTCCTAGACCTTCCATATTCTGCTGTATCAATTCAACCAAACAAACAAACAAACAGCTGCAGTTAATAACTAGTCTAAAACCCATACTAGAAACACACAAGATAAATCTTTGCAAACAAAAATTTGAGAGATCCCTCTCTGAGAATAGGAGAACTAGATCCTGTAACTCTAAAGATTGGTTCTGATGTTGCCTTGTCTTTTGATTTTCCAAACTATCAAAACACGGGACACCAACATAATGGCGATCATGGTGGGACACTGAGTAAAAACTTCAAGACAAAACACTCACTATCCAGTATAACATAAGTAACCTTCTTCAAGCACTACCAAGCGTAATGGTAATCATGATAGGACTTTTTGAATTAGTGACAAGCCAAGTAACCCTTAGGATTCTCATAAAACCTTATCAAACCTTGAAGGAATTAGTTACCAAGCCATAAGAGTGAACTCTGTATGATTAAACACCTTAGCTAAGTGTTAAATCAGATTTAGGACACTTTCGAAACCTATAATACCAGAATAACTCAGAAAAACCCAAAAAACATCTCAGTTTGGCTTCATAATAAACTTGGTGCTGGACCATAAGACCTTTTTCCTCCAAAACAGCTAAAACTTTCCACTTGGTGACTCCACAATCCTAAACAAACCTTAAGACTCCACTGGGAAGACCCAAAATTTTTTTAACATCATATAAACTCAGTTAGAAGGCTTTAGGATTAAAGTTTTCTTCTTTTTGAAAGATCAGTTAGCCTCTTAAAAATTGTCATATTTGGTTAAAACTTTTCTTTTAGCTGGGTTCGAAAAACACAGCATAGTGGCTCCTAGAAAGATTCATACTAGAGCCTTCCCTGACCCAAACCCACCGGAAATAGTTGACAACCCTGAAAGTATACTTAGGGAGTCCGCTAAGGTTAAATTTTCAACTGTTTTCAAATCACCCTTGAGAGCTAGATCAGTTCCTGAGAATCTTGCAGCTCTACAACAATCACAAGTCGACTTAAGAAACCCTTTTAGAACTAGGTCGCTCGATGATATAATTCATATAGACTCTGAGTCTTTACTTTCATCTCCAGAACAAAGTAAACATCTTGGTAGTAGAGAAACCACACCACCTGATTTACATTTCCTTTCCATTTTAGGTGTCTCTCATCCAAGATCAGCTCAACAATCTGTCCCCGGTACATCCGCATCTGTCCATCCAACATCCACTATCAAAACCACTTCATAGCAGCCCACTTTCCCTTTTGCGAACCCACCCCTTATAAATCCACCCTTATTTCTAGCCATGGCAACATGGTATGCCCCATTAGTGTTACCACAACCTCTACTTCCCTTACCAAATGATTACCAATCCAAAATCCCTCACTTCACTGGAAAAGAGTCTACAACAGCTCAACATCATGTAGATAGGATGGAGGATGCATTCAATTACATGGAGATAGAAGAAGAAACTGTGAAGATGAGAATCTTCACCCAAAGTTTAGGAGGAGAGGTAAAGAAATGGTTTAAAAACTTACCTCCTAACAACATAAATGATCTCCCTGCCTTACATCAAACATTCATCAACAAATGGGAACTCAAAAAGAATCCTCTCCAAATACTAGTAGAGTATAGCAGCCTCAAAAGAAATCAAGGGGAGAGTGTTCATGATTACTCTACTAGGTTCAATAGTGTTTACAATGCTCTTCCACCTCACATGAAACCTCCTCAAGGCATGGCCTTGGTAAGGTATCCTGAAGGCCTTGATGCTGAAATGACTTATCAGTTAAGGCAGAGAGATTACTTAACCTTAGAAGACATGCAGAAAGGAGCTGTGAGCGTAGAAGCAAACATAATTGAAAAAAGAAATAGGTTGAGATTAGAAAAGAGGGTAACTTATGAAGATGACCTACTACCCTTGACCTCAACTTCTGACACAAAAATTGACAACCTAGTAAAGGTGATGGAGAGGATGCTTGAAAAGATTAATTTGAATGAGAGAGTGCCACCAAGAGATCCTCAAAATAACCAAAATAGAAATAGAAATCAGAATTATAGAAGAGAAAAAAACCAATATAAGCAAAAGGAAAGTGACCAACAGATTAGACCCCCCTTCTAGCAGAACTATGTAGATCAATATGAGGAAGATAGGGAGTCGGAAAGGTTGGGAGAATCTCATGTAAACTTGATTGGATCAGACAGTGGAGATGATGTTTTCCTCACTGAGGAAGAAAAAGGTTTTTTCTCTTATGATCAAAATACAAACACATATGAAAATTCTGATGACTATAGATTGGGTTTTGAAAATTCAATCATGGTGGTGCATAAACAATATGATCTTAGGAGCAAGGGGAGCATAGATAATTCAAAGGATAAGAACACTAATACTGCTATCAAGAAAAACACAGAAACTCAGCCCAAAAAGGTAGCAGAAAAAACCAACATTTTGACCAAGAAACCAGACATAAACAAAGACAAAAGTGTCCAGCCAAATGTTGAACAGAGTACCCCTAGCACTTCAGCCAGTGGTCCTAATAAAATTGTCCCAATTACTAGTCCAAACAAGGTTCAACAAATCAAAATTGCTGAAAATAATTCAATTGAAAAGACAGATGTAAATATGAACAAGTCAATTGTTCCTTTCAGTCTTGAGGGAGAGATTGCTAAGATAAAAATTACCATTGCCCTAGCTGAACTAGTAACCCAAGAAGTGTACAAAAACCAAGTTTTGAAAGCTTTAAACTTAGGAATCGATAATGACACCTTGAACTTGACAGATGACAAGCCTGAGTTGTTGTTTGGTCCAGAAGTTGAAGGAAAATACCAAGAAGGGGCCGTTTCTCCCTTCTATGTTAGTTTGAACATACATGAGAAAATATTACATAATGCCATGTTAGATTCTGGAGCTTCACACAATCTAATGCCCAAGGTAGTGATGGAAAGCTTAGGCTTAGAAATTACTAAACCATACAAAGATTTGTATTCCTTTGACTCAAGCAGAGTCAAATGTTTGGGTTTAATCAAAGATTTATGTGTTAACTTAGCTCAAATTCCTGCTAAGAGTCTAGTAATGGACATAGTTGTAGCTGAAATTCCCCCTAAGTATGGCATGCTCTTATCAAGATCATGGGGAGCCAAACTTTAGGGAAGCCTTCAAATGGACATGTCTTATGCCACCATCCCTGTTTTTAACCAAAATAGAAGACTATACAGGGAATCTCACATGAAGTACATGGTGAGAAATATAGACAAACCAAACAACTCTCCAATCTATTCTATTCAATCAAGTTTAGATTCCTTTATCTTATGTAACGAAGATGAAATCACTCAACAAGATAAGGAAAACATAGACCCAATCAGTTCACCAGAACAATCAAATCTTCCCTCGAATCAAATTCAAAACATTGACAATCAACAGCAACAAGAAAATGAAAATGAGTCAAATATACTTTGGACAATAAACTTTGATGGATCCTGTAATAAAACAAGTGCAGGGGCAGGTGTTTGGATTCAAAATACGAATCAAATTTTTTCATATAAATTAGATTTCCCATGCACTAACAATATTGCTGAGTATGAAGCACTTCTCCTAGGCTTACAATTGCTTAAACAATTAGAAGCCCAGAGGATATCAATATTAGGAGATTCTGAACTTATCATAAGACAAATCAAAGGAGAATAATCTGCTAGAAATCCAAGGCTTAGGGAATATCGGAACGTTGACCTAGATTTATTGAAAACCTTTGAAAAATATGAACTTATTTTCATTCCTAGAGCATTGAATCATCTAGCAAATGAGTTCGCCTTCAATGCCAGCAACTTCCAAATACCTGAGATAAATGAACAGCTTAGCGTAAAAGTAAACACATGCCTGCTATGCCTGATAACAAATATCACTGGCAAGTGTTTGACTCTGACAAACACATAGATGATTTCTTAAAATCAGAAAATGATTTCGACATACTAATATCAGAAACCAGCCATAAAGAAAATTGTTTGTATATTGAACAAATCCCAGAAGTTGAAGTGACATATTCTGCTGATATAAATCATTATGAGATTCCTTTTGAAGCAGAGATAATTTAGAACACAGACCAAGAAGAGTTGGAAGTTTTACAATGCAAAAATGATAAAATTCCAAGAGGTCTCACACCTTTAGAACACCTTTTTGATTTTAACGATGTAGCCAAAGAACCGAGAATGGAGCCTATGGAAACGAATATAGAAGAGCATAACATAGGCAGTCTAGCAAAACAGAAGATGATCAAACTGACCAGCACTCTCCCAGCTTACATAAAATTGCAATACATAGAGCTGTTCAAAGAGTTTAAAGATGTTTTTTCTTGGGGATACAAAGACCTGAAATCATATGATACCAACATCATCCAGCACAAGATTCCCCTGAAGGAAAATCAAAAGCATTTTAATAAAAAACTAAGGAGAATAAATCCTCTCTTACTACCTTTAGTTAAGGCGGAGATTGAAAAGATGCATGTTGGGATCATAGTACCCATTAGATTTTCAGATTGGGTATCAAACTTAGTTTCTGTTAGAAAAAAGATTGGATAAATCAGTCTTTGCATCGACTTTAGAAATTTAAATAGAGCCTCTCTAAAATACAACTACCCTTTGCCCAAGATGGACCATATACTTCAGAGGGTAGTTGGGTCAAAAAGTATATCACTCTTAGATGGGTTCTCGGGTTACAACCAAGTGTTAGTGCTCCCAAGCGATCAAATCAAAACTGCTTTTACCACACCTTGGCGCACCTTTATGTATGTCAAAATGCCTTTCGGATTGATGAATGCAAGGGAAACCTTCCAAAGGGCAATGGATATAGCCTTCTCCGAAGATATTTTCTATTTCATTATCACTTACCTTGACGACATAACCGTTTTCTCAAAGACCGATGAAGAACACTTGATTCACTTGAGAAAGGTTTTTGAGAAGTGTAGGAAATTTGGCTTATCTCTGAATCCTAAGAAAACACTCTTTGGTCTCCAAGAAGGTAAACTTCTTGGCCATATAATTTCAGAAGAGGGAATCAAAATAGACCCCACAAGGATAGATGGCATATTGTAGATCAGCCATCCAGGAAGCCTCAAAGAATTACAATATGTCATTGGAAAGATTAATTTTCGGAGGAGGTTCATCCCCAACCTTGCTGAGCTATTAAAAAACATTACAAACATGCTTAAGAAAGATGTGGGTGTAAAATGGACTTTACCGGCTAAACAATCATTCAAATTGGTCAAACAAGCTCTTACTCAAACACCAGTCCTGATTAGTCCAGATTTTACCAAAGACTTTTATATCTTTTCTTTTGCATCCGAGCATACAATAGCTGCATTTTTACTTAAAAATAATGTTTTGGGGCAAGAACAACCAATATCCTTCTTTAGTAGGGCCTTAAGAGATGCTCCTCTCAAATATAATATCGTGGAGAAGCAAGCCTTAGCATTAGTGAAAGCATTAAAGGACTTTAGGGTCTATATTTTACACTCTCACATGATTGATTTTGTTCCACATACTGTTGTCAAGGACATTCTAAGTCAAGACCCTGATGGTAAAAGGGTAAAATGGATTGCAACTATTCTTGAATATGACTTAGAAATCATGCCCACCAAACTAGTTAAAGGGCAGGAATTAGAAAAACGTATGGCTGAGTCTAACTTCCAAGCACTAGACATGAATATGGTAGATGTGTTGGAAGAAACAGAAGAATCTACTACTCCTTTTGTTGAAGAAACATTTCTAAATTCTCCTTGGTATGCTGACATTATTTATGTGTTTCTATATTTAAATGCCCCTCCTTCTTTGTCTAAAACTAAAGCTAGATTTTTGAAACAAAAGGCTTTGAGTTTTTGCATCTTAGATGGGGCATTATATTGGAAAAATTCTATTGGAATTTTGCTTAAATGTTTACTTGAAGATGATACAGGAAAAATCATGCATGAGTTGCATGACGGAGAATGTGGAGAACACCTCTACTGGGAGGCCACAGCGAACAAAATTCTTAGATCTGGTTACTATTGGCCTACCCTTTTCCCAAACACTTAGAATTTGGTCATGTCTTGCCATAAGTGCAAAATCTTTGATGGCAAGAGAAAACTCCTTCCCTTACCTTTACATCCTATCAGAGTTGAGGCACCTTTTCAACAATGGGGTTTAGACTTCATTGGAGAAATCCACCCATATTCCTCAGCCCAACATAAGTTGATCCTCATGGCCACTGAATTCTTTACCAAGTGGATAGAAGATATACCTTCCAAGAATTCTAATGACTCTGTCATTATCAAGTTCCTTGAAACAAATATCCTATCTAGATTTGGTTGTCCCAGAAAAATCACAACAGACAATGCTGCTTCTTTTAAATCTAAGAAGATGGTTGATTTTTTTTACAAATACCACATAAACTTGGGCCATTCCACTGCTTACTATCCCCAAGGAAATGGATTAGCCGAATCTTCCAACAAGAGCCTCATCAATATCATTAAAAAACTATTGGAACAAAATCAGAAATCATGGCACAGTAAATTGGTTCATGCCTTATGGGCTGATAGGTTAACTACAAAGAAATCAATAAATATATCCCCCTATCAGCTAGTTTATGGCTTGGATGCAGTCTTCCCACCTCATTAGGAGTGCCAGTCATGAAGCTCCTTCAAGAAGTGCAGGTTGAATAGAATGATATGCAAAGGAGAATAAATCAAACCATCCATTTGCAGCAGACCAGACAAGAAGTTTATAAGAGAACACAGTTAGTCCAAGAAAATGTAAAGAAAGTATTTGATAAGAGGACTAAGGAAAATAATTTCCAGGTTGGAAATGTTGTTCTTAAATGGGATTCAAGAAGGGAAGAGAAGGGAAAACATGGCAAGTTTGAGAACTTGTGGAAAGGTCCCTATATTATTCATGCTGAGAGGGGTCACAATGCATTTTTCCTGAAAGAATTGAATGGAGAAGATCTATATGGAGGTCCTGTCAATGGAAGGATGCTCAAGCATTACTTCTGCCAAGAGTTTTGAGTTTTAAAGCATTTTATTTATTGTAAATATCATAGTCTAAACATTGCATTCAAAGTTGGAAAAACAAAAATACAAAAACAATCGAAAAGAGAAAAGAGGGTAGATTGTGAAAACAAGAAAGGTATAGCCCCATACCAAAAAAGAGAAGCAAATCTAAAAGTGTGCAAGCTCAAATGCCACTCCTGAAGAACAAACTTCTAGTTAGTCAAACAACTTAATCTTGACTAATTAGCTTTAATTTTTTTGCTGATAGGATAGTGAATTCGATTTGCCAAAATGTTTAATCTTGGATTATCGGTAGATAGTTTAGGATCGAAATTAAGGGTTCAAACATGCTCAAAATATGAACCTAAAGTTTCAAAGAGAGAATGACTCAAATCTGTTTTAAATCCTGAGTCACAAAAGATGTAAAAATGGTTCTAATTAGCTCAAAATCTGAACCAGTTGATAGAAGAAAAACAACTCAAACAAATTCAAAAAAAAGCTGAAGAAAAGATGAAGGAAGCGCTTTGAAATTTCTTATCTTAAGCCTTCTATTTTGTCCAAAATAATGTCTATGTGCAGTTTGTTTTTATGCCATAGACCAACATCAAGTTAGACTGTTCAATCCTGACTTGGTTACTTTTTAAATTTATGTTGTAAAATTTAGAGAATAAAATCTGGTGGACAGTTTAATCCCAACAGATGGTAGATTAGGTAGAGAATCATATGGGCTCAACTGTTTAATCTGAGTCCATGAAGAAATAAGGAATAGAAATAGATTAGATTTCCTTCTTTCAAAAGAATAAAATGTTGTGAAAAGAGTTTGCCAATCCAAGTGCACTCTTATGAAGAAAAAATGTTAGATCAGTAGGATTGGGTAGGTAGAAAGCTTCTTGATGAAAGATCCATTGTTTTTTTTTGCTACTAATATGTTTTCAGAGCAAGATCATCCTAGCAAAGGAAGGGCAGCCCAATGGATCTTTCGCCTCCCAGAGAATGCAAGTCTGAAGTTCTTGATGCCTTCAAGAAGGCACCATCCCCAAGTGGAGCCACTGTTAGCCACCTTTAAAATTTGTTATAGCAAAAGGTGGCTAAAACTTTTTGGAGCCTTCAAGGAACAAATTTTATTACTAAAAAGTGTTGGCTCTTGAAGACTCTTGAAGGCATCATGCCTCTGTCCAAATCTTCACTACTGTTCCTATTTTATACTCAGAAATTCTGCTAATTTCATAAGAAGAAACTGCTACAAAGGCCATTTTTCCCTCCTCCCACTTCAAAACTAACCTTCATTTTGCTCCCCTTTTTTTCCATAAAAGTCCTCTATTTTCGTTATTCCTCTTCTTCCATTCATGAAAATCATTTTACATAGTTTAAAACTCATTTTTAAACTATTCCGAAACCCCCAAATCCATTGAAAACTCTCAAAAAACTCATAAAAAACAAATTTTTATTACTAAAGACTTAAGCCCCCTAGACTAAGTCTTAAAACCGCTTCACTCCCTACAACCTACACCCCGGGACCAAGTGTTGAAGTCTCGAAGCGCTTAATCGCATCGGGGGTTTTTACAATGGGTAGATTGAAAAGCCCGAAGGCCCGATTGCGATTGGCCCTTTGTTATATAACGCCCTGAGCCTATTATTGTTCCATATAAATAAAGGCCATGCAGATGGGCGCCTAACCATGTTATATATATTTTCTGCCCCGATCCACCAAAACTTTGTATTATATTAAAACTTTGGGTTTTTTATGCATTATGAATGGTTTCCATTGGTTCGCTTTAAAATCAATCCCTGCCATTGATCGTAAGCCGATCAGATGGTCAGCGCTCAATCGCAAGTTTCATCGGGCACATTTGTTTGTTCCCCCCAATCGGCCATCCCTCCGATTCATTCCCCACCATTAATCTGATCCTCAGATCAACGGTCAGCGCTAAATCGCATCCCAAGTTTTTTGCTGAGTGCATTAACATAATTCCTCCGCCGACTGCGATCCTCCGATTGGATTTGGACCATCCACGTGTCTGGATCGGACGGTCCCAGATCTCTCCTGTAGTATTTCATTGCCCTCCGCCTTCCACCAAAGGGTTTTCAAAACCAATCACCACCGTTGATCATTGCGCGATCAATGGTTCTGTCTTATTCTTCCCCCTGCTCTCCTTTTAACCTTCTCTTGGCTAATCTCCACCGTTGGATGATGCCATCCAACGGCCATGCTCACTCCCCATGCCCTCTGAAGCAGTATACCAAAAAACATAGGTTTTCTTAAAGAAGTTTTGTATTTTGCAGGTGTTTAAAGGTTTATTCATTATATTGAAAGAAAGGCCAAAGGCCGGGAATGACGATTCCCGTGCCTTCGATTCATAAAAGGAAAACTGTTTGCAGGGTTCAAGATCCACGTTTCATCAATGCTTCATGGGAATCGATGCCTTGAGAGCCCTACGCGGCTTGCACATCAACAAGACACAGTGATTTTAAATCACACTTAAAAGAGTATCAGTGTTGAAGACAGAGCACAACAGAACAAAGGATTGAAGATAATTAGGGGATTACGGCTAAGAATGATTATCAAAAGCCTAATCCCTAGAATTAAATCAGAGTTAAAGGAAATCATAAAGATTTATAGACAGAAAGACCTCCACCGCCACATCTGAGGCAAATTTATTCCTCTCATCTACCATAGTGCCACTTGTAGCCACAAGCATTCAAGCAAAGACTGAAGTGATTGATCAAATCAGATATTTGCCTCAACCACAGCTGAAGATTTAATTCTGCTAAGAGAATTTAATGCAAGAAATATCAGCAGAGTTACTATTACATGACAAAGAGCCTTAAAGTCAACAAAAGCTCCCAGCGAGCTTAATCTTAAATGTAAATCAATTAATATAGTGAGAATATCTGTACACTTCTCCATTGAGCCCCTCAAAGGCCGAGAAGTTCTTAGCCTGTAGTAATTGCCCTGGAAGATCTTTTATCAAATATCACCTCCTCTTTCTTCTATAAATACTTCTGTAGAAGAAGAGAAGTTGTTGGTTGGTTGATCACTAGTTGTAATACTGAAACTCTTGGAAATAATACATAGTATGTTGAAGTTGGAGAAGAAACTGAAGTCTTGGAAGTCTTGATGATGTTATTGCATGCTTGTTCTTGAGAAGGCTCTATCATTGGATCCATGAGCTTGGTTGTTGGTGAATTATTCTAAACTGTTTAATGTTTTCTCCTATTTTCATTCTGTTCCATAATTTCTTACTACAGTAGGTTGAAATTTTTAGGCTAAGAAATGACTCCTAGAAGCACCTTAGACCTTTTCATCCTCCACTGTTTCATGTTTTCTTCTACTGAGGTATTTTAGAGTCTTTAATCTCTCTCTTTAGTCCCCATGCTTGTTTATTTCTGTAATAGTTCGAACAAGATGGTTTCAGCATGATTTATGGTTCTCCCTGCATGTCTGCTGCCACTTAAAGGTTGTTATTGAAGTCTCCCTTTGAATTATTTCTGTTTTTCAATGAGCCAAGGAGGTTTGTTCTGATCTTGCCCTTTTTCCTTGCCTAAAAAGTTGTCTTAAAGGTCTTTATAGTTGTAATCATAGATGTGTTAGGTGTTCCCTCTTCTATGACTGCAATTATCAGTGAATTTTTTATGTTTTCTAAGCCATTTGAAATAAAATCTTTGAGGAAATAGGGTGTTCCCTGAATCTTAGATTTCATTTTAAAAGTTTTTTTGAAATCATTATTTGCTTGAAGGTGTGATTTGTAGAATTCATGGTTAGCCCTGTCTATCAAATAGCTCTTTATTGTTCAAATTGTGTTTTCAAATTCCCTTTGTTGAGAATTAAACTTCTCTTTCCAAATCATTGATGTCCATCTCATCCCAAACCCAAAGGATCCTGTGGCCAAGTTAGATTTGCCCTCTGATATCCCATATCCACTGATAAGTTCGTCCTGACCTCTTTTTGACTCCATTTCCCAATGAAACTACTACTTCCTCTTTCTACCTATCTTTCGTAGACCTTTCATATTCTGCTGTATCAATTCAACCAAACAAACAAAAAAACACCTGCACTTAATAACTAGTCTAAAACCCATACTCAAAGCACACAAGATAAATCTTTGCAAACAAACATTTGAGAGATCCCTCTCTGAGAAAAGGAGGACTAGATCTTGTAACTCTAAAGATTGGTTCTGATGTTGCCTTGTCTTTTTATTTGCCAAACTATCAAAACACGGGACACCAACACAACTGAAGTCATAGAATCCAATTAGCTATCAATTCAGGTCATTTTTAGAATGTTAAATTTAACAAATTTCAGTCATCCATGTTTGAGCTAAGATTAGTATATATATTCATACAGGTTTTGAGTATATTTAATTATATAACTTCAACTAATTAAATGAATATAATTAATGTAATTTATAGATAGATCATATCAAATTGTGATTCCTCAATCTCTTTATGTAAATATTTTCAAACACTATTTCATTAATAAGAATGATACTATCTTGTTACATGAAGGATAAATTTTGGTTTCAATGCCAATAAAAATTCTAACTAGGTAAATGTAATAAACAGGATCTAAAAGAAAATATGGTAAAAAATTATTCAACTATTAAAGACAAATATACTTTACATCATTGTTATAATTAAAAAGTATTGCAAATCAACGGGCTCCATGAAATTTATTAATTTAAGTTTCATTGTTAAATCCTTGATGTCTATCCAACACTGACACATGCAACATTAATATTTCCTGAAGATAGTTTGTACTTAGTTTTATTCTATATCATTGAATTCCCATTCTCACAACATTTTCCAACTTGGAACACCAAAATAAAACATCGACAATTCCTTGGAAGCAATATTCTAGATAATTTCTTGAATTATTTTATCTAAAAACCTTCCTTCCATCATTTCCTCCATGGATAATGTATTCAACCATGAAGCACTTTTCTGCATCTCAACACTTCTCTCAGTTTCCATGACAATGCTGATACATTTCTCCACTTATTCCTTTCCTACAAGTTCATCTGTTGATTATTTATTCACTCTCAATCCAATCTCCCATTTCCCTTCAATGTATGTGTAGTTAGTGATCTAAGTTCTCCACTTGGGAAATTCCAGCATGGGGACCCCCAATATAAGGCTTTCTAGAATCAATTTTTGTCCATAATGGGTCATAAATACACCCATGTATTCATGAGAAACCACTTTCTATTGTCGACACCATGGAAAAATGTGTCCCTCCTTGGAGATTTCGTTGAGGAAACCCTCTGGTAAGTTTTTTTAACTGCTCATGCCTCCTTCAGAAGCAGAGGGATGAATAATCCATATGAAGGGATGACCACTTACCTTCAAACCAAGAGTTATCTCACATTTGTTCTTTTGAAAGAATAACAAGGCCACTGAATGAAATGTATACAACAATTGCAGGTTCCTTCTTTTCTAGCCAATTTGTGTAGTTTTAAATTCTCCAAAAAATTGTGTTGGAGTTTGTGTCATTGGTATTTCAACTATCCAATATTATCAAGGTTATTAGAGGATTTGTGATGTGAATCAGAGCTATCAATTTCATTGAGTTTATTTCTTTTATTTGATTTCATGAAACAATTTTTCCAGTATCCATGTAACCTATATAAGAGACTTAAATTGTTCTGCTACTAATGACGACATAGTCTAGGAGGGTTTCAAAGGTAGCAGAAAGGATGGAACATGAGAGAGACTTAGTATTGAAAGTCACATTATTTATATCGTCTCAATATTCTCTCGCATTTCATCACACATGGTTGTTGAACACAAGAAGAATATCGAGATAAAATTAAAACAACTGACAATGAGATCCTAAACTATAGACTTAGAAGCAATTCTTGAACTTGAAAACAAATGTAGATGGAATATCTCATAACAATATCATGTAGACAATATGATGGAAAAACAAAATGTAGAAATTTCCGAAATCATGTGCAATAACGGTTCGGTATGTGTTATATTCTTTCCATGACTAGAAGCATGCATTGTACGTTGCATTGGGCGTAGCGGGGGGTCACAGGGGGGGTAGTAGCCCCCCTACATAGAGTCTGGGGAAAAGCCCCAGGTTTTTATTTATTTATTTATGCGGATCCGATAATAGTTGGGCAGACCTAAGGATGGGGGGTGGAACCAAATATGGTGGGTGCACCTACCCATGGTTTTGTGCATGGGTTTTTCACATGGTTTTGGGCATGATGATTCTTTTCCCATGCTATTTTGTAGATCCAGTCAAGGGAACTATGGTTGTGTTATTATCGAGGCTTAATGGATTGAGGTTTATGATTGCTTTGACATTTATATCTATGTATTGTAAAATTTAAAGGAACATAATGAAAAATCAACCTGTTAGTCCCGATTTTGGGATCGAAAGGAAAATATATGTGTATATTTGTTTTATGTTCTCGCCATTGTTTGTTTTTATGATTTTTAATAATTCGTTTGCTGGTAATTTTTGTACAAGGTTAAAACCTACATTTCATATCAGAGTTCTTTCAACTTCAAGGAGACACCTTTGCTTCTGAGGGGTTTTTCTCGGGCCTGTGGTACACCCTGTTCAAATGGAGATTTGCGGGATTGATTCTTGTGGTGAAAGAAGATGTCGAATAGTGGAAAGATAGAGATAAAAAATTTCATGGTCATATTTTTGAGTTGTGGAAGCTCAAGATAGAGAATATTTTGGTGGGATGAGATGAGCGGATTGTTATATATCCAGGAACTACAATGACAAAAATGTCAGCAGAAGACTCCGCGAAGTTTTATTGGAAGGAAAAGAGCACAATACGATTGTGTCTCTCAGATTCAATATTATTGAATGTATCAGGGGAAGCTTCGACAAAGGATTTTTGGGTCAAGTTAGGGAACTTGTACCAATCTAAGTCTCTGGTGAGCAAACTGTTCAACCTGAAAAAGTTCTATAACCTAAGGATGAATTATGGGGACTCAGTGACATAGTATATGAACGCATTTAGTACTGTGGTAGGCCAGTTTTTATCAGTGGATATAAAAAAATTCAGTTGAGGATAAGTGCATATTTTTTTTGCGTTCTCTACTAGATTCATTGGATAGTCTAGTTTTTGTTATAGGTATCAATACAACTATCTTGATGTTTGATGAAATATTCTCATCCTTGTTTTCAGAGGAGATGAGATGGAAAATTATGGAGAGCCAGAATGGAGATGCCTTGTCTATAAGAGGATGGTCTTGGAACATAAACATAAATAAATCCTCGAGTGGGAGACCTAAAGCTCTAGGAAACCCTATAAAGGTGTACTTGAAATGTAGAAAGGAAGGGAACTACAAAAAGGACTATAGATATAAAGCTCCTGAGAAAGGAAAGGGACCTGATGATTCTTCTTCTGCATAGGAGAAAACCACCTCATATTAAGGTGTACTTGGCTTCTTCTTCAAATACACTTGTATATCATGAGGCATGGTTGATTGTCTCACATGCATCCTTTCACTTCAATCCCCATAGGGAGTGGTTCTGCGAGTGTGAGAAATATGGTTGTGGTGATGTACTATTAGTGGATGACAGGAAGGCCAAAATCATCGAACGTGTAAAAGTCAAGTTGAAGTTGAAAGGTGGAATGATTAGAACACTTATTGGTGTTTTTCATATTCATGCATTGCCCAGAAATCTAATTTATGTAAGAAATATGGATTATGAAAGTGTAAAAGCAATGTTCGAGAAAGATACCTTCAAGATGGTTTAGGGAGAATTGGTATTGATGTGGGGAGTTCATATTGGAACATTGTACAAGATTCTAGGTAGCACAATTATTGATAGGTGCAACAGTTTTGTGGTTCCTGAAAGTGGAGAAGAAAATATAGTGGCCTCTAGAGAAAATACCATGTTATGGCATCAAAGGCTTGGAAATATTAGAGATAAGGGCCTTCAAATACTACATGGTAATGGTATGGTAGAAGGTATGTCTAATTTCTCTTTGGATTTTCATTTATTTGAACATTGTATATATGGGAACCAAAATCAAGTGAGTTTTCCCTCGGGTGCTAAGAGGGAAAAAGGGATATTAGAGTTTGTGGGCAGTGATGTGTTTGGACCTATGTCGGTTCCATCACTGGGTAAGTATGTGTATGTATCAGTTATATATGACTTCTCAAGGAATACATGGATATATTTCCTCTGGAAGAAATATAAATCCTTTGACAAATTTAAATAATTTAAGGCTCTGATGGAAAATTAGTCAGAGAAGAAGATCAAGGTGTTGAGGAAAGATAATGGAGTAGAGTTTTGTAAGAAGGAATTTTAAGAGTTTTGTAAGAAGTGTGGTACAGCATGGAAAAATACTACTCTATACACACCTCAGAAAACTGGAGTTGAAGAAATAATGAACAAGACGTTGATGGAAAAGGAAAGAAGCATGCTCAGTGGTGTCGGGTTAGGACAAGAATTCTAGGCATAGGAAGTGGAGACTACATGTTACTTGGTTTACATATCACCTTCATTAGCCTTGGAGGATAAGACTCCACATGAGGTATGGGCTAGTAAGAAACCCTCTCTTTCACATCTGAGCATATTTGGTTGTGATGCATATGTGCATGTTCTACAAGAGAAAAGAATCAAGTTGGATAGTATATCTGAAAGTTTAATATTTATTAGGTATAAGGATGGTTTAAAAGGTTATAATATTTGGAACCTAGAAACAAGGAAGGTTGTGTACAACCCAGATGTCGAATTTAGAGAGGCGAAGAATGTTGTTAAACATGAAATCCTACCAAAGGAAACCAAGAAGAGAGTTTGAGCTAAAGGAGGAATAAACAGACTCTACAACAGAACAATAATCAAAAGAGGAATATACACATACTCCAGTTTTGAGAAGATAATTTTGAGAGAGAAGGAATCCAAAAAGGTATAGTCAATCGAATTTATGTTCAAATTTTTCTTTATCGATTACGAATGATGATCCGCAAAATTTCAGGGAGGTAGTTGATTCAGAGGATGGAAAACTCTGGAAAGCGGCCATGGTTGATGAAATGGAATATTTGAACAAAAATTAGGCTTGGGATCTAGTGGAGTTGTCGGCTGGCAGGAAACCCATTGGAAGAAAATTGGTGTTTAAGAAGAAGATGAATGTAGAAGGAAAGGTGGAGAAATACAAAGCTCGGTTGGTAGCAAAATGTTATTCCCAAGTGTATGGAATTGATTTTAGCAATATTTTTTCTATTGTTCCCAAGTTAGCTTCTATTATATTACTTTTATCAGTTGTTGTTGTTTTTTATTTTGAATTAGAATAGATGGATGTGAAGACATCATTTCTTCACGAGGTTCTGAAAGAAGAGATCTACATGAATAAACCTGAAGGCTTTGTGATGAATGGTAAGAAATAACAAGTATGTAGGTTAAAAAATTATTTTTATGGGTTAAAAAAATCACCAAGGATGTGGTATCCGAAATTTGATACATATATACGGGGACTTGGTTTCACCACAAGAAAAGTGGATCAATGTGTGTATTTTAAATTGATTGGTGACTGTGTTATGTATTTGGTATTGTATGTGGATGATATGTTGCTGAGTGGAAATGGAAAAGAAATTATCCAGGATTTGAAGACCTAATTTTCCTCCAAATTTGACATGAAGGAACTTCGTGCCGCAAACTATATTTTGGGCATGGAAATTATGTGAGATCAGACTGTTAGGGTCTCGTGATTTGGCCGATTGGCTAGCCAAATGACGATGTAACATCAAACCAAGCTTTGGAGCCCAAGGACCTAGCCTTCCTGGACTCAGAGAGGGCTCTCTCTATATATGTAAAAGATGTCGGTGTGTTTACTTGCGGTGTTTTGATATTAGGCTAGTTACGAAGTATGTTTTTAGTTTTTTGGTTTTTTAAGTTTGTGAGGAATGAAACTGATCAAATACATAAACTGGATAACAAGATGTAGATAAATTGGGCTATGGGGTCAAACAGGTCAAGGAAGCTATGAAGTGATGATGTAAAGCTGCTGTAGGGCCGATTTGATTCACAATAGAAGGGATCTCTGGGCAAAATGAATTAAATGAACAATAAGTTGGTGAAAGACAAGGGATTTCAAGTGCAAACTAGTTAATAGCAGACATAAACATGTAATAGCAAGCCATTAATCATGCTAGGAATAACTATAAGCTAATCAATACATAGAAATCAAACATTCCAGCCATACATAGAGGTATAAGACCCTCTAACTTCGGAAAATGGCTATCAGACTTTGGGGAAAACACATGAGACAAACTAACAACTCATAAACTATGCCGGAACGCCTAAACATAGTCTCTAAGTCATTGGGCACTTGGACAAATAATTTTTCATAGTTTTAGGCAAAGGGCTAGATCGGGACTAGGCCTCCTTGGTTCAACAAAATGATCAACAAATCAGTCAAAGAGAAAGTTTTATGGACAGAACTATGGGCAGTTGATAGGTAGGTAGGGCAAACCATACATCCTACTCAACATACATGGAACTGATGAATAAAACTTAGCAAACAATACCTTAGATTACTAAAGAGCAGCTAAGAATTCTTTAGCATAACTAAGGGAGAAGAAAACATCAAGCTATGAAGATTCAGGGATTTTGAGGTGCCTCCATGGGCATATCTCAAAATCAATCTTTACTGATCTATAGCAGTAAGAAATATGAATTATGAGTGAAAACTAGAAGACAAAACACATTAAGAAGCACTATACCATTCTACCATGTCAAGGAATCCATCAACAAGCCTTCACCATTCCTCAAAAGCATCCAAGAGGCGGTCCAAAAATCATAACTCAAGTGTATTCTTCAAAGCTCATATGACCAATGCATTAATTCTTCTCTCAAGTTCAGCCTCTGATTTACAATGAGAACCATGGAATAAATAGGCTTGAGGAAGGAAAACCTCATGGAGCAACTAGCTATCCCAGTGGCCAAGTCAAAATATCTAAACTTGTCCTTGAGGCTTTGCAAAGCCCAAGGCACAAAATATCCCATAAAATATCTAAAAAACTGCTAAAAACGGAAATTATATTGACTTTACATGATTTCCCCATGATAAAAATAGCTTAACGCACATTTTGGAAAAGCAGATTTTTGGAGTTCAAAAATTACAAAAATACTTCATATTTATGCCTGAAAAAGGTCCCCTGACTTGCTGAAGGCAAATGGCAGCCTTCCCGGTGTCGAAATGAGGCTCATGATGGCTCTTTGGAAAGCTCTCTATGTCTGATTTCCAACGCAAGTGGAATCACCTCAATCTGATCTCTGAAAGTCCCTCAAAACTGTACATGTGTGCAAAAACCCAGAAAATAGCAGGCTGCTGATATGGCGGGCAGAATGTGCAAAATGAGGCTGTTTTTCGCCAATTTGAGGGGGCGAATGATCTTCAAATGCCCTGAAAATCACTGGAGACCTGCTCATGGAATTATGGCATCCATTGGTATCATCCTCCTCCCTTGACAACTCATCAAACTGAAATGGCGAATTTATGAGTTTTTGGCAAAAAACCCAAAAATGCCAAAAAACAAAAATTTTCCGAAACAGGCCCAAAATTGGCATGCATGACCCTCAAGGGTCCATAGAAACATGCTCCGAAGCTGAAGCCAAAATATCAAGGGCTGATATGCTTTTTGCTTCCTTCCGTGCTAGGCGCCTCTCCTTCAACTTCTTCAATTTTTCTTGCGCTACCTTCAATTTTCGCCTGGCAAACTGATTTAGCTTCTGAAAGTGAAGAGTCCTCTTTCTCTGTAGCTCAAGATCCCTATTTTCCCTCTCAAGTTTTAATTCCAAATGCTGGTTAGCTCTCTCAAGCCATGCTTCCTTGTTTTCCTCAATTTCCTGCTCAAAGAGGGCAGTGAGAGGAAAGGCTTCGAATTGAGCTTGTTCTTCTGCTCTCTGTTTCTCCAAGGCTCTTCTAAGCCCGATGGTTCTAGGCCTCTTTCGCCTAAGCTGGTCTTCCTCCTTTTCATCATCAAACTCGCCAATGAGCTCTTCAATTCTTACTTGCGCCTTTTCTGCCTCTTTCTTATACTTGATCGCCCTTGCCTCATGAATGGCTGCATGATACTTCATTTGTTTGTTTTCAACCTCCAAGAAATGGTTGAAATTCCTCGCCCTTTGAAGATCTTCTTGTAATACCTCAATTTGCCCTTCTTTGTGAATGAGGAGGTTTTCAAGGAGGCGGGCCTCATTGTCACTATCATCACTTTGGATAGGGATAATAGCTAATTCACCTCCATGCTTTGCACTTTCTCCAATTTTACTTTTGCCTTTGAATGCCAATCTAGCGCTTTTTCTCCTTGGCAAGCTAGAAGTTGTCCTTTTGGGCAATTTCCTCTTTTTAGGAACAGTTTTGGTCACTGTCAATGAGGCAGCTTCAGCTTGCTGTCCTTCCTCGACATCCTGTCCAGTTTGTGTTTCAAAAGGCGCTTCAATTGTTTGCCCAACTTGCTGCTCCTCAACTACTGTATTCTGCTGTTCATCAATATCTAGCTGCTGTCCCTCTTCCTGTACCTGCTGCTGTTCATCAATATCTAGCTGCTGTTGATCTTCAAACTCTGGCTGCTGCTGCTCACTAATCTCCAACTGCTGCTGTCCCTCAAAATCTGGCTGCTGCTGCTCACTGCCCTCTCCTTCTCCCTGTTCACTTGGCTGCCCAGTGGTCATCTTGAGTTTTTTAGGGGTAGGCCTACTAGACAAAGGCACTGGGCGATGGACAGGCTGAGTAGGAGACACATGAACAGGAGGGATAGTGGCGAAATCTGCATGGCTAATGAATGAATCCCATGAAACCCCTTTCTTCTCCAGTTGGTGTAAGAAGATAATCTTGATCAAGGAATGATGAAAGAGAGAAGGGATTTGCTGAGGTGGAGCCTTCTTTTGGACAGTAGCTGCCATTTTCTCTATGCTTTTGGACAAAAAGTATGGAAGGTTTAATTGCCTGCTTCTGGTAAAATGCATCAACAAGCGAATATGATAGGCAAAAATTTGGCTAAACCTCCCTTCACAAGTGAAATATCTCATTATGGCTTTCATCAGCGGAGCATAACTGTCAAGAAGATAGGAGAAGGGGAAAATAGCAGTGATGGTTTCCCTATGTTCAGGCTTGATGAAAGGTTTATAATCCTCGAGATCAAGATGCGCTTGTTTAAACCACTTTTCACCATGATACGGGATCTTGGTAGCCTTGGATACATACCTTGGGGAGATTTTGAAGTCAAGACCCGCTAACTGGAAGTGTTTGTCCTTGAATCTCAAAGCGCACAAATGTGTAAGTGGCGAGAAACTCTTGACTTCTTCTATCCTCTGACAGAAATCAAGACAACCTACTTCATGGAAATTGAAAAGCACTGATGGGTGAGCATTGATTTCTTCTATGGAGATAGGCTCATATATCTTATGTGGACCGCTCTTGTGATCTCGCTTTGGAGGCATTCTGACTTTGACCAAACTTTGGAAGAGGCAAACTGCCTTCACTGTATGAAAAATGTTCTGCTGGATTGAAACTGGCCACTACACTGTTTGGACAGATATGGACCCTGTGGTGTTGAATAAAATGCAACAATGTTTCTTGGAATAAGCCACCTCTGCACTTATTAAAAACAACCTTTCAACTCTGTATGCACTTCAGCCATGCAAACTTTTTAACAATGGTACCATGTGTAAAAGATGGGATAACTGCTTTGTAGATTCCCTGTGCACAATTTTGAACAATCACCCCTCTTGTGATTTGGTTAGGCCAACCTATACTGGTATTTGTGTTTTCAAAACAAAACTCAAATATTAAAACCCTGCTCTTCAGGTCATTCACCTTAAAAATACCTCTGTCAACAGATTTCTACAAAAGATAACATATAGTGGAAAAGAAAGGAGACTTTTTTGGTTAGGTGAAGTATCAGCTCACTGTGTTTAGGAAAACACCTTTCACTTGTGAATTTTGAGAAATCAATCACCACCTTTGTACCTCTGGCTTCAATGTTAAACTCGATCATCAACAAAACTCTGCCTTCTAGAAAATGGCCCTATTTACCTTCAGAAAATCCCTGTTAACAAATCTTCAACATGATACAATATGGTTTTTGTAAAGGCAGGTCCAAGTTAGATGTAAAATCAATGCACAGTGGTTTAAGAAACACACTCTCTGCTTGTGAGTTTAAAAAGTCCACCAACACCTCTATACCCACCTCCAATGTTTAACTTCTCATCGACAAACTACTGCCTTTTAATGTCTTGTCACCTTGGGAAACTCTCTTTTGTCAACAAATCTTGAATAGTACAATATAGCGAATAGTACAATATAGTGCAAGGGAAAAAGCGGAGAGTCTGGATTAGAGTGTAAAATCTATGCATAGTGTTTTTAGGAAAACCACCTTTTTGCTTGTGAATTTCAAGATTAAACACTACTTTTATTTCTGTATCTCAATGTTTAGACTTCAACTATTAACAAACTCTACCCTTCTTTTGTCCGTAGAGAGTGGCCCTGTACCTTTGGAAAATCTCTGTCAACAACTCTTCACGGTAGTGACAAAATACAGTGAAAAAGGGGTAGTTTGCTAAAAAAGGTGTGCTTGTGAGAGAATGCCAACAATCACTTTCTGTTACTGACAACTTTGATGTCAACCATCACCTAGCTCGGAGGAGACTTTCAAACATCTAACAATTCTGACCTGTGCAAGTGTGCCTTCTTTGCACTGTTTGAATATCAAGCAAAACACCACACATATGCTAAGAATGCCAATACACAGGTTTGGGGTGATAATGATAGAGTTTTTAGAAGATTATCAAGCTCTTGGACAGAGATTTTATGAGTTTTCTTTTTCAAACAACAAGAATGTCAAAACTCCCTTACTGAGTGCACTTCACTGTTTTGACAATGTGGCAAGGTCTGGAGGACTGTGAGGACAGTTTTCTCTTTTAAGACCAAACCCTGTCTTTTCATAACAAAGTTTTCTTCTAATCAAAACACAAATCTTTACAAGACAACTTCAAAACCTCGTATCTCCATATGTGCTCTTTGAATGACAAATTCGGCCTTTATCATACTGCAATACTTCGGCTTACTGTGTAGAAAAGACTGCTTTTGCCTTTAACTAAAATGACAAGGTCCAGGGTTTTAAACCTTATTGTCCTTTATCAAAACCTTGAAATTTGATGGGGGAGCATATAAAATACCTCGAACTTTGATGAACACCCGCTTTTGAAAGCTGAAACAATGCTGGGGACTCTGGACAGCTGCGCGGCAACCTTTGAAGAAAACCCGTCGCGTAGCAAGTGCTTGTCGGGTCGGCCTGTCGTGTGGTCGGGCGGCCTTGTACAGGCACGTCGCGCCAACGTACAGGCACGTCGCGCCGACAAAGAGCCCTGTGCAAAATTCCGCCCAGGCACGTCGCTCCAAAACCCAGGCACGTCGCGCTGCCTCTGCACAGTGTATACTTGTGAATTTTCGACCAGATTTTCTCGCCTTGGTGCTAGAGGGGCGCGGGCTCTTCTTCAGTTTTTTGAAAATGAAAACTTTACATCATACTTACCCTTTGATGCTATGTCACCATAACTCTCCAACGGTCATTTAACCTTTCGGAATTAACATTGATCTTTAACTCTGTTTGTTTTTTAAAACAGTGGGTTTGTTATTTGAATATATATACCCGCACCTTGATTCTGACCCCGAGCTCTGAACTTTGACCAATTAAGTCGACCAACTCCACCACTTCTGCTACGGTGTTTTAATAACACAGGTGATTTGTCACTTTGCTTTGACAACTCTTGGTCTTCGGCAACTTCTTCATCTTTTACCTATAGTGGGTTTTCAAATCTCTGCTTGTAGGTGTAGTATACAGTACCCATTTTCCCTCAAAATAAAGGTTGTGCTTCTTCTTTTTAAACTATCCAACAATGATCACAGGCTGAAAGACCTTTGGAACACAGTGAATAATAACTTTAAAGGGGAGATCTTCTTGGTGACAAAATTTTAAAAGGCCTTGTCTGCAGGTCCTTTTTCCATGCAGTTCTGTGCTACATCTGCCCTTTAGAATAATGACAACTGTGTTTGTTATAAGACATAAAAACAGTGTCAACTCATCAAAACAAACTTCTTCTGCCTATTCATAAGATTGTATACCCTGGCGACTGTTTATTCAGCATGAGATGGCCTGTGTTCTTTCAAAGTGTTTGATGATTGCTGCTTCCAGGTGATTCACAAGCTTCCCTTGGGACTGTAAGTGCGCTCTTTTGATGGCTTGCTTTCACACTATGCTTCACTGTTTACTCAAAAGGATCTTCTTTAGGCTTCTGGGCAGGTGATAGTGAGATGCTTTTAACCATTTCTCTAAAGCAATTTCTCCTTTTGGTATCAATAGCATACATTATTCATAACATTTCCTTCTTTCCACTATAGGTACAGTCTGACAGATAGCTTTTTGAAGAGGGAAATCAATACCTTTGCACCATAAACAGTAACACTTACCTGTGCAATGACTCCTATTCAGTTTTTGGTATCCTTCCATTATATTTTATATCAATCAGCTTCAGCAACTTGCAATGGCTTTGGCCCTCTACTCATGCATGGAGGAGGCTCTTCATCAGGTAAGATATCCGAAGGCTTTTTGACTACTATGTTTGACACAGCCTTTCTCTGAATGTGGTGGTAAGTAAACTACTTGAAAAACACCAATCTTAGCATCTTTACTTGCAAGCATCACTGTGTTTTAGAAGAAACCCTAGCCACAGTGACACTGTTCTAAGGGTGACTGAGATATTTATCATTTGGATTGTTTATCTCATGACCTGTTATTTGACAAAAACTCTTTGTGACTATGAAGGTCAGTGCTTTTTGAAAAACCAAGGGCTTTCTCTCTGCCTGTGTAATGGCATTGGTTAACAGCATCTATTCCATTTGATCTTGGACAAAACAGGCTTCTTATGATTGGGATGTTTACTGATGACAGGCCTTTCTAAAGTTCAACAATTTACATGATTTGAAAGCTTCAGATGACCTTCTTTATCAAACCAGACTCTCCTTTCCTTTGAGCTAGCATATTTCAACTATATTCTTGTTATGATCATCAGTCACATTCATAAAACCTGGAGTCCCTGTTTCATTTTTTTCAGTTCAAGTCAAACCTGGACTTTTGCAATCTTCTAAGTCAATACTGGCCCGCGCCCTTTGCTTATGGATGAAGGAGGCGCCCTAACCCTCTGCTTGTAAATGAAGGAGGTTCTGGGCCTTGACAATTTACCAGTTTGCTGAGACAGTGGCGACCCTTTCTTACTGTGATTTTCATGCTGGAAAGAGATGTAAGGTCCTGATGAGTGACTTTTGTTTTGCAGCTTCATCTCAGGCTCACAATACATTTAGAAGCAGCTGTTCCTCTAACTGTAGATCAAGCATTTCCTCCTGAGATGAAGTTATATTTCCTACCTTTGTAGAAACCATAGAACACTGTGAAAAACCTAATAGTCAGCTTGAGATTGGGCTTTATGCAGTGCTGAGACCTAGGGAATATGAGTGGCGCGACTTAAGGCTGTTTGTCAATTTCATTTGCAAAGTAAGGGATCAGTCATGGTAGGTCTGTTGCAGATGGAGGTTTTTTGGCTTTTTGATGATTTCCAAAGGTGAAATGTCTTAAAGCGCCACTTCCTAACATAGGGGAGACTTTTGAAACAGATGTGGATTTGCCTTTTAAAGCTGATGGGCAGACCAATAAGGCTGAAGCTGGATAGGATTGTGATATGAGGTTTTGATATTCGACATGGGCGAACTGGAAAGGTAGAAAGGTGAAAAAAGTTTTAGGAGGGTTTTCTGGATGACATATTGACATAAGGAAATCAGTTCCTAGAAAACTCAGCTGAAGATATAGTCATCACTAACATGTAAAAAATGCTGATGGCTAACAGTGGCTCCATTTGGGGAGGGCAGCTCCTCGTCAGGAGGTGTCCAGAATTCAGATTTTTGGCTTATGAAGACCAGTGCCTTATCCATTGGCGCAAAATTTACCCTTCTCTTGATGTTATTTCCGAAAAATGACAGCATGGTTAACATCAACGATACTTCTACCTACCCCACTATCTTTCCTAACATTTTTTCTTCTCTTTGGCGCATTTGAACTAGCAGCCTTTTGACAATGCATATTTTTCTTTTTGCAAAATGAACCTATCTATTTCTACTCTTATATCTGTCGGGAGTTCAGATTAAGCTGATGAACTCCTTCATTTTTCTACCTAAAACTAGATCGACTGTCAAGATTAAGCAGTTTGACAGGATTTCATTCTCTAATCTACAACATGAAATTCAAAAATGATCAAATCAGGATTAGGCAGTCTGATTTGTCATGTATTTGCGGCATAAAAGACAAGCTGCACACAAATGTTATTCTGCAACAAAGGAAACTAGACAAGCGGGGTTAAGATGTACAATGTGTTTTTCATCCCTCGCTTCTCTCTTTGGTTCTGTTTTAGGCATGTGGAACCAGCATCTCTCCCTAATCTAAGCTCTGTGATAAGTCAATCTTACACAATGTTGACTATCTTGGCACTCACTAACTTATCGGCAAATAAATTTAAACATGCTCAGCTATGATTAGGCTAGATAGCTGAACAAGACATTGAAGTACTAGTAGCGGCATTTAGACTTGCTCGCTTTCCGAAAGACTATTTTTTGGAACATGGGGCCTTTGTTCTATCTTCACTTGCCCTCTTTTCTGCTTTTACTGTTTTTGACTTTCCTATCTTTTACTGTTTTTGACTTTTCTATTTTTTTTCAATATTTCAAACAATGGTATGTACAATGACTGAAAGTGTTTCAAACTCAAAAATGGAGTTCTTGACAAAAATAGTGTTTTAATGTCCTGCCATTCACAGGACCCCCAAAAATTTCATTCCCATCAGGTTCTTGTAAGAAGAAAGCATTGTTTCCACTAACTGAGCTGATAATGTAAGGCCCTTTCCATAAATTTTCAAACTTGCCATGTTTACCTTTATCTTCTCTTCTAGAATCCCATTTTAAAACTTTATCTCCAATCTGAAAATCATTTTCCTTAGTTCTTCTGTCAAAAATCTGTTTTATTTTGTCTTGTGCTAGCTGAGCCCTTTGGTAAACTTCTTCTCTGGTTTGTTCTAAATGGATAGTCTGATTTACTCTCCTTTGTATGTCATTTTCTTCTATTTGGACTTCTTGTAGTAGTTTCATTACTGGAACTCCTAGAGAGGTTGGGAAAATGGCGTCAACACCATAAACTAGCTGGTAAGGGGACATACCTATGGACTTCTTGGTAGTTAATCTATCAGCCCATAAGGCGTGCACTAGTTTCCCATGCCATGCTTTTTGATTTTGTTCCAGAAGCTTTTTGATAATGTTGACTAGGCTTTTGTTAGAAGACTCGGCTAAGCCATTACCTTGAGGGTAATAGGCTGTGGAATGCCCTAATGAAATATGATACTTGTGACAAAAGTCTATCATTTTCTTGGAAGAGAAGGCAGCGGCGTTATCTGTAATGATTTTCCTGGGACAGCCAAATCTGGATAGGATATTGGTTTCTAGGAATGTGATGATGACTGAATCGGTGGCGTTCCGAGATGGTATGGCTTCTATCCATTTGGTAAAGTAATCAGTGGCTGTGAGGATCCATTTATGTTGAGCGGAGGAGGAGGGGTGAATTTCCCCAATGAAGTCTAGACCCCATTGTTGGAAGGGTCCTTCAACTATGATGGGATGTAAGGGCAAAGGTAGAAGCTTTTTCTTGCCATCAAAAATTTGACATTTATGGCAGGTCATGACCAGTTTGTGAGTATCGGGGAACAAGGTGGGCCAATAATAACCGGCTCTAAGGATTTTGTTTGCAGTAGTTTTCCAGTAGAGATGACCTCCACATTCCCCTTCATGCATTTCCCGCATGATTTTCTCTGCATCAGACTCGAGCAAACATTTAAGTAGCATACCAGTAGGATTTTTCCAATATAGAGAACTATCTATAATGCAAAACTTTAAAGATTTTTGTTTGAGGAATCTTGCTTTTGTTTTTGATAAAGACGGAGGAGCATTCATATAAGTTAATACATAGAGAATGTATGCATACCAAGGTGAATCCAAAAATGTTTGATCGATAGGGGGAAGTGTGCACTCTTCTTGTTCTTCTAAGGCATCGACAAAATTTATATCTAAAGCTTGGAGGTTGGTTTCGGCCATTAATCTCGCGAGTCCTTGTCCTTTAACTAGTTTAGTAGGCCTGATTTCTAAATCATACTCTAGGATGATAGCAATCCACTTTCCCCTTTTACCATCGGGATCTTGGTTGAGAATGTCCTTGACGACAGTATTAGGGACGAAAGCTATGACATGAGAATGTAAGATGTAGACTCGGAAATCTTTTAGTGCCTTTACCAATGCGAATGCCTGTTTCTCCATGATGTTATATTTCAAGGGAGCATCTCTTAGGGACTTGCTAAAAAAGGCAATGGGTTGCTCTTGTCCCGCCGCATTCTTTTGCAACAATACAGCAGCTATTGTATGTTCTGAGGCAAATGAAAAAATGTAAAAATCTTTAGTAAAGTCAGGGCTTATTAATACAGGTGTTTCAGTTAAGGCCCTTTTAATCAGTTCAAAAGATTTTTTGGCTTCTAAAGTCCATTTAACCCCGACCTCCTTTCTTAACATATTTGTGATCTCTTTTAGGAGCTCAGCAAGATTTGGAATGAATCTTCTTAAGAAATTTATCTTGCCGATAAAGGACTGTAACTCCTTTATGTTCCTGGGGTGACTTATCTGTAAAATACCTTCGATTCTCTGGGGGTCTATTTTAATTCCTTCTTCCGAAATAATGTGACCTAGGAGTTTTCCTTCTTCTAGACCGAAAAGTGTTTTCTTGGGGTTTAGGGACAAACCATACTTCCTGCATTTGTTGAAGACTTTTCTTAAGTGTGCTAGGTGTTCTTCATCTGATTTAGAATATATTGTTATATCGTCGAGATATATGACTATGAAAATACCTATGTCTTCTGAGAAAGCTATGTCCATGGCTCTTTGAAATGTGGCGCCAGCATTCATTAGTCCGAAAGGCATTTTAACGTACATAAAAGTGCCCCAAGGGGTGGTGAAAGCTGTTTTATGTTGATCGGTAGGATAAACCAATACTTGGTTATAACCAGAAAAACCATCAAGCAATGAGATTCTTTTAGCGAGGATTTTACTACCTTACGGCAAGAGTATGTGTAGACCAATGAGAAGGGCTTCATATTCCGCAATGTTATTTGTACATTGGAATTCTAATCTGAAAGAATGACCTTCTTTAGTATTGTGTATCCAGATGCCTGCTCCTGAACCTGTCTTGCCACAAGAACCATCAAAGCTTATACTCCAAAGAGTTTCTTTTTCATACATGATACTAAGCTGTTTCTCAGGTTTCTTGGGACTTTGATCATCAATTTCTTCATTCAGTAATGGTTTGGACATGTCTTTATTTTCTTTTATCTGCTTGTTTATATCATCTTCATTGTATAAGATAAAAGAATCTAAATTGGAATGAATGGAATAGATGGGGGTATTGTTTGGCTTATCTCTGTTGCTAACCATGTATTTCATGCGGGCCTCTCGGTATAACCTCCTAGTTTGATTGAAAACTGGGATAGTAGCGAATGACATATCCATTTGAAGGCTGCCTTGTATTTTGGCAGCCCATGCTCTTGATAGTAGCATTCCATACTTGGGTGTGATGTCAGCCACTACTACATCCATGACTAAGTTTTTGGCTGGTAGTTGTGTTAGGGCAAAGTCTAGATTTTTTATCAGACCTACACATTCGACCTGGCTCGAGTCGAAAGAATACAGGTTTTTGTAAGGTTGGGTCACTTCCAGTCCTAGGTTTTCCATGACTGCTTTAGGCATGAGGTTATGGGAGGCACGAGAATCTAACATGGCATTATGTAATATTTTGTCTCGGATGTTTAAGCTTATGTAGAAAGGAGAAATAGATCCTTCTTGATATTCACCTTCTACTTTAGGGCCAAATAAAAGCTCAGGTTTGTCGTCAGTTAGATTCAAGGTATCAACCTTGTTCTCTAGGTCAAATACTTTGAAAATTTGAGATCTATACCTATCTATAGTTACTAGCTCTGTAAGGGGTATGGTAATTTTTATTTTGGAAATTTCCCCTTCGAAGCTAAAAGGAATAGGTAGCTTGGGCAGATTTGTTTCAGCTTTCTCAGACATAACCTTTTCTATGTTCTTAATTTGCTGACTTTGGCTTGGGACTTCTTTTGATACAGTCAACTTTGGGGTTTCTGTAGAGGTACTAGGAATATATGAGCTGATACTTGTCTGAATGGCCTTACCTTTGTTTTGGTCAGTTTTTTGGGCCCTAATTTTGCTATTATCCATGGTCTCATTTAGGATTTTATCAGAGGTTTTGGTATGGTCAGGGCTATTCTTTTTGGAATGGTTTTGGTTCTTTCTGCTTCTAAGATTATACTGCCGGTGAGCTTCTATTATGGCATTTTGAAAGTCTAAGGCAGGATCGTCGAGATCTTCATAGTTGGTCTCATCCTGATTAGGAGAACATAGCTCTTGTTCTTCTGCAGTGAGGTACACCTCACTTTCATTATCAGACCCTACGAGATTTAGATGACTTTCATCAAGAGGTTCTGTCTCCCTATCATCCTCTTCCACATAGTTTTCATTGAATGGTGGCCTGATCTGTTGGTCATTATCCCTTGGTCTGTTTTGGGGCTGCTCCCTCCTAAAGTTTTGGTTTCGGTTTCTGATTGGGGGGTTTGGCTGGTTGTCCCTAACAGGAGCTTTTTCATTGATCTTTTCCCACATTTTAGCCATGGATTTGACTAAGTCATCTATTCTGGGATCCAGGGAAGGTGATGAAGTGGAGACCTCATCTCTATATGTGACTTTTCTTTCTGATCTAGTTCTAGCTCTTTTTTCAGCTAGGTTGGCATCTGCTTTTATGGCTATTTGTTGCATTTCCTCCAAGGTAGGGGGATCCTTATCTCTCAGATGATATGTCATGTCCGGATCAAAACCCTCCGGAAATTTTGCCAAAGCTAAACCAAGTGGAGGTTTGAAATGAGGTGGAAGGGAGTTATATACACTGTTGAACCTAGTACAGTAAGCTTGGACACTTTCCCCATTTTCCCGTTTTAGGTTGTTATATTCTGACAAGATTTGAATGGGGTTTCTTCGGATTTCCCACCTGTTTCTGAAAACTTGATGTAGTTCTGGGATATCATGGATACTGTTTGGAGCTAAGCTTTTGAACCATGCTTTGGGTTCGCCACCAAGACTTTGGGCAAATATTCTCATTCTGACAGTCTCATCTTGTACCTCTAGGTATTCATAAGCATCAGTCATTCTACTTATATGCTGTTGAGGTGTGGTGGTGTCTTCTCCAGTAAAGTGTGGGATCTTGTCTTGATATTTGTTTGGGAGAGGAGCTAAAGGTGGTGGTAACACCAAAGGTGCGTACCAGGCTGCCATGACTGGAGCTAATGGATGATGTACAATATGAGGACTAGTAGGCTGAAATGAAGTGGTTTGAACAGGTGTAGCGGATGAACTTGGACTAGTGATCTGGTTTTGAGCAGATCTAGGATGATAGGAGCCAAATTGATAAAGAAGCTGGAAATCAGGAGGAGTGGTGGGTGAATCTTCTCTAATAGGACTCTGTGGTGGGTTCAGGGGTTCAAGATCGTCGAAGTTTATCTTACTATATGATTTGCTTCGGGGAAGAGCTTGTGATGACTCTAGTTCCGAAGGTGAATCTAGAAGGATATTGCGAGTTTTAGGTACAGATCTTGTTCTACGGATGGATCTATCGATAGCTAGATGATCAGTTTCAGAAGCTTGCCACAGAATCTTCTCTGGGTCATCTACTATGATAGGGGGATTTGGGTCTGGATGGGATCTGGTATTGATTCTTCGGGAAGCCATATTTTAGATCCAGAGTTTAGAGAGAATGATATTGGTGAATGTTCTGGATGAGTGGGTTTTCTAAGGTTTTACTAATGTGAAGGATGGTCAAAGTAAAGGGATGGATTAGTGGAGTCGCCAAGTGAAAAATGGGTTGTTCTTATGAAGATAGCTATGGTCCACCAACAATAACTATTCTGAAAATGTTTTTTGGATTTTCTGAGTTTTATGTGCAGCCTATGGTTTGTTAAAGTATCCTAGACTTGTTTCAACACTTTGCTAGGGTGATGAGAACAAAAAGAGTTTACTCTAAAAAATGAGTCTATGGACTGCTTGCTTCTTTATGGTACCTAAAGGACCAAAGAGTCTATAAGAGTTTGTTGGACTATTATGTACTCAGTGTCTTACCATCTCCTGCTATGTTAGTGAGTGATGGGAAAGGTCTATCGGATAGTAGCCTAGAGTTTGGTGAAATAGTAAGGCTTACTAGAAGTTAGTGGAGTCGCCAGGTGGAAAATCAGTTGTTTTGAGATATATTTGTATGGTCCACCACCAGTACTTGACAAAAACCAATCTAAAGGAGTTTTTTGTGGTTTTTTCTGAGTTTTATGTGCAGCCTAGGATGTAGGAGTGTTATAAACCTAATTCATCACTTTGCTAAGATGGTGAAACAGAGAGTTTACACTAAATGATTCTAAAGGCTGATGGTTTAAGCTAAAAGTTGAGGGACTAAGGAGTCTATAAAAGTTTGCTAGACTGTCATGAACTCAGTAGGTCCCACCGTGATCGCCATTATGTTAGGGTCCCGTGATTTGGCCGATTGGCTAGCCAAATGACGATGTAACATCAAACCAAGCTTTGGAGCCCAAGGACCTAGCCTTCCTGGACTCAGAGAGGGCTCTCTCTATAAGTGCTAAAGATGTCGGTGTGTTTACTTGCAGTGTTTTGATATTAGGCTAGTTATGAAGTATGTTTTTAGTTTTTTGGTTTTTTAAGTTTGTGAGGAATGAAACTGATCAAATACATAAACTGGATAACAAGATGTAGATAAATTGGGCTATGGGGTCAAACAGGTCAAGGAAGCTAATGAGGTGATGATGTAAAGCTGTTGTAGGGCCGATTTGATTCACAATAGAAGGGATCTCTGGGCAAAATGGATTAAATGAACAATAAGTTGGTGAAAGACAAGGGATTTCAAGTGCAAACTAGTTAATAGCAGACATAAACATGTAATAGAAAGCCATTAATCATGCTAGGAATAACTATAAGCTAATCAATACATAGAAATCAAACATTCCAGCCATACATAGAGGTATAAGACCCTCTAACTTCGGGAAATAGCTATCAGACTTTGGGGAAAACACATGAGACAAACTAACAACTCATAAACTATGCCGGAATGCCTAAACATAGTCTCTAAGTCATTGGGCACTTGGACAAATAAGTTTTCATAGTTTTAGGCAAAGGGCTAGATCGAGACTAGGCCTCCTTGGTTCAACAAGATGATCAACAAATCAGTCAAAGAGAAAGTTTTATGGATAGAACTATGGGCAGCTGATAGGTAGGTAGGGAAAACCATACATCCTACTCAACATACATAGAACTTATAAATAAAACTTAGCAACAATACCTTAAGTTACTAAAGAGCAGCTAAGAATTCTTTAGCATAACTAAAGGAGAAGAAAACATCAAGCTATGAAGATTCAGGGATTTTGAGGTGCCTCCATGGGCATATCTCAAAATCAATCTTTACTGATCTATAGCAGCAAGAAATATGAATTATGAGTGAAAAATAGAAGACAAAACACATTAAGAAGCACTATACCATTCTACCATGTCAAGGAATCCATCAACAATCCTTCATCATTCCTCAAAAGCATCCAAGAGGCAGTCCAAAAATCATAACTCAAGTGTATTCTTCAAAGCTCATATGACAAATGTATTAATTCTTCTCTTCAAGTTCAGCCTGCGATTTACAATGAGAACCATGGAATAAATAGGCTTGAGGGAGGAAAACCTCATGGAGCAACTAGCTATCCCATTGGCCAAGTCAAAATATCTAAACTTGTCCTTGAGGCTTTGCAAAGCCCAAGGCACAAAATATCCCATAAAATATCTAAAAAGCTGCTAAAAACGGAAATTATATTGACTTTACATGATTTCCCAATGATAAAAATAGCTTAACGCACATTTGGGAAAAGCAGATTTTTGGAGTTCAAAAATTACAAAAATACTTCATATTTATGCCTGAAAAAGGTCCCCTGACTTGCTGGATGCAAATGGCAACCTTCCTGATGTTGAAATGAGGCTCATGATGGCTCGTTGGAAATCTCTCTGTGTCTGCTTTCCGGCGCAAGTGGAATCACCTCAATCTGATCTCTGAAAGTCCCTCAAAACTGTACCTGTGCGCAAAAACCCAGAAAATAGCAGACTGCTGATATGGCGGGCAGAACGTGCAAAATGAGGTTGTTTTTCGCCAATTTGAGGGGGCGAATGATCTTCAAATGCCCTGAAAATCGCTGGAGACCTGCTCATGGAATTATGGCATCCATTGGTATCATCCTCCTCCCTCGACAACTCATCAAACTGAAATGGCGAATTTATGAGTTTTTGGCAAAAAACCCAAAAATGCCAAAAAACAAAAAGTTTCCGAAACAGGCCCAAAATTGGCATGCATGACCCTCAAGGGTCCATAGAAACATGCTCCGAAGCTGAAGCCAAAATATCGAGGGCTGATGTGCTTTTTTCTTCTTTCCGTGCTAGGCGCCTCTCCTTCAACTTCTTCAATTTTTCTTGTGCTACCTTCAATTTTCGCCTGGCAAACTGATTTAGCTTCTGAAAGTGAAGAGTCCTCTTTCTCTGTAGCTCAAGATCCCTATTTTCCCTCTCAAGTTTTAATTCCAAATGCTGGTTAGCTCTCTCAAGCCATGCTTCCTTGTTTTCCTCAATTTCCTGCTCAAAGAGGGCAGTGAGAGGAAAAGCTTCGAATTGAGCTTGTTCTTCTGCTCTCTGTTTCTCCAAGGCTCTTCTAAGCCCGATGGTCCTAGGCCTCTTTTGCCTAGGCTGGTCTTCCTCCTCTTCATCATCAAACTCGCCAATGAGCTCTTCAATTCTTACTTGCGCCTTTTCTGCCTCCTTTTTATACTTGATCGCCCTTGCCTCATGAATGGTTGCATGATACTTCATTTGTTTGTTTTCAACCTCCAAGAAATGGTTGAAATTCCTCGCCCTTTGAAGATCTTCTTGTAATACCTCAATTTTCCCTTCTTTGTGAATGAGGAGGTTTTCAAGGAGGCGGGCCTCATTGTCACTATCATCACTTTGGATAGGGATAATAGCTAATTCACCTCCATGCTGGATGACTTTCTCCAGTACACTTTGTATTTGAATGCCCGATCTAGCGCTTTTTCTCCTTAGCGGCGAGCTAGAAGTTGTCTTTTTGGGCAATTTCCTCTTTAGGAACAATTTTGGTTCTTGTCAAGGAGGCGACTTGACTTCTTTGTCCTTCCTCCAACATCTGTCCGGCTTGTGGCTCAAAGGCGCTTCGGTTGTTTGCTCAACTGCTTGCTCTTCAAATTTTGTGTTTCTTCTTTGTCCCTCGATATCTATTCTTGTTCATCAACACAGCAGGTGCCACGATCTTCAAACTCATGTTCTTGCTTCTCACTAACCTCCAACTATTTTATTTGTCCCTCAAAATACGAGCTGCTTCTTTGTTCACTTTGCCTTCTTTGCTCCTGTTAGTTCTTGCCCTCTCCTTCTCCTGTTCACTTGACCTTGATGTGGTCATCTTGAGTTTTTTAGGGGTAGGCCTACTAGACAAAGGCACTGGGCGATGGACAGGTTGAGTAGGAGACACATGAACAGGAGGGACAGTGGCGAAATCTGCATGGCTGATGAAGGAATCCCATGAAACCCCTTTCTTCTCCAGTTGGTGTAAGAAGATAATCTTGATCAAGGAATGATGAAAGAGAGAAGGGATTTGCTGAGGTGGAGCCTTCTTTTGGACAGTAGCTGCCATTTTCTCTATGCTTTTGGACAAAAATTATGGAAGGTTTAATTGCCTGCTTCTGGTAAAATGCATCAACAAGCGGACATGATAGGAAAAAATTTGGCTAAACCTCCCTTCACAAGTGAAATATCTCATTATGGCTTTCATCAGCGGAGCATAACTGTCAAGAAGATAGGAGAAGGGGAAAATAGCAGTGATGGTTTCCCTATGTTCAGGTTTGATGAAAGGTTTATAATCCTCTAGATCAAGATGCGCTTGTTTAAACCACTTTTCACCATGATACGGGATCTTGGTAGCCTTGGATACATACCTTGGGGAGATTTTGAAATCAAGACCCGCTAACTGGAAGTGTTTGTCCTTGAATCTAAAAGCGCACAAATGTGTAAGTGGCGAGAAACTCTTGACTTCTTCTATCCTCTGGCAGAAATCAAGACAGCCTACTTCATGGAAATTGAAAAGCACTGATGGGTGAGCATTGATTTCTTCTATGGAGATAGGCTCATATCTCTTATGTGGACCGCTCTTGTGATCTCGCTTTGGAGGCATTCTGACCTTGACCAAACTTTGGAAGAGGCAAACTGCCTTTACTGTATGAACAATGCTCTGCTAGATTGAAACTGGCCACTAGACTGTTTGGGAAAATATGGATACTGTGGTTTTGAATAAAATGTACAATGTTTCCTTTGAACAAACCACCTCTGTACTTCTAAAAAAAAAAAAAAACAGCCCTCCAACTCTGGATATACTTCAGCTAGGCAAACTTTTTAACAATGGTACCATGTGTAAAAGATGAGATAACTGCTTTGTAGATTCCCTGTGCACAGTTTTGAACAATCACCCCTCTTGTGATTTGGTTAGGCCAACCTATACTGGTATTTGTGTTTTCAAAACAAAACTCAAATATTAAAACCCTGCTCTTCAGGTCATTCACCTTAAAAATACCTCTGTCAACAGATTTCTACAAAAGATAACATATAGTGGAAAAGAAAGGAGACTTTTTTGGTTAGGTGAAGTATCAGCTCACTGTGTTTAGGAAAACACCTTTCACTTGTGAATTTTGAGAAATCAATCACCACCTTTGTACCTCTGGCTTCAATGTTAAACTCGATCATCAACAACGCTGCCTTCTAGAAAATGGCCCTATTCACCTTCAGAAAATCCCTGTTAACAAATCTTCAACATGATACAATAAGGTTTTTGTAAAGGCAGACCCAAGTTAGATGTAAAATCAATGCACAGTGGTTTAAGAAACACACTCTCTGCTTGTGAGTTTAAAAAAGTCCACCAACACCTCTATACCCCTGCCTCCAATGTTTAACTTCTCATCAACAAACTCTGCCTTTTTAATGTGCTGTCACCTTGGGAAACTCTCTGTCAACAAATCTTCAGAATAATACAATATAGTGCAAGGGAAAAAGGCAGACCTAGTTTAGGTGTAAAATCAATGCATAGTGTTTTTAGGAAAACCACCTTTTTGCTTGTGAATTTCAAAGGTCAACACTACACCTGTACCTCTGTCTCCAATGTTTAGAATTCAACTATTAACAACCTCTGCCCTTCTTTTGTCCTGTAGAGAGTGGCCCTGCACCTTTGGAAAATCTCTGTTCAATAACTCTTCACAGTAGTGACAAAAACAGTGAAAAAGGGGTAGTTTGCTAAAAGGTGTGCTTGTGAGAGAATGCCAACAATCACTCTGTTTTTGACAACTTTGATGTCAACCATCACCTAGCTCGGAGGAGGCTTTCAAACATTCAGCAATTCTGTCCTGTGCAAGTGTGCCTTCTTTGCACTGTTTGCATATCAAGAAAAACACCACACATATGCTAAGAGTGCCAATACACAGGTTTGGGGTGATAATGACAGAGTTTTTAGAAGATTATCAAGCTCTTAGACAGAGATTTTATGAGTTTTCTTTTTCAAACAACAAGAATGTCAAAACTCCCTTGCTGAGTGTACTTCACTGTTTTGACAATGTGGCAAGGTCTGGAGGACTGTGAAGACAGTTTTCTCCTTTAAGACCAAACCCTGTCTTTTCATAACAAAGCTTTCTTCTAATCAAAGCACAAATCTTTACAAGACAACTTCAAAACCCCGTATCTCTATATGTGCTCTTTGAATGACAAATTCGGCCTTTATCATATTGCAATAGTTCAGTTCACTGTGTAGAAAGGCTGCTTTTGTTTTTAACAATAATGGCAAGGTCCGGGGGTTTAAACCTTATTGTCCTTTATCAAAACCTTGAAATTTGATGGGGGAGCATATAAAATACCTCGAACTTTGATGAACATCCGCTTTTGAAAGCTGAAACAATGTTGGGGACTCTAGACAGCTGCGCGACAACCTTTGAACAAAACCCGTCGCGCAGCAAGTGCTTGTCGGGTCGGCCTGTCGTGTGGTCGGGCGGCCTTGTACAGGCACGTCGCGCCAACGTACAGGCACGTCGCACCGACAAAGAGCCCTGTGCAAAATTCCGCCCAGGCACGTCGTGCCAAAACCCAGGCACGTCGCGCTGCCTCTGCACAGTGTATACTTGTGAATTTTCGACCGGATTTTCTCGCCTTGGTGCTAGAGAGGCGCGGGCTCTTCTTCAGTTTTTTGAAAATGAAAACTTTACACCATACTTACCTTTTGATGCTATGTCACCATAACTCTCCAACGGTCATTTAACCTTTCGGAATTAACATTGATCTTTAACTCTGTTTGTTTTTTAAAACAGTGGGTTTGTTATTTGAATATATATACCCGCACCTTGATTCTGACCCCGAGCTCTGAACTTTGACCAATTAAGTCGACCAACTCCACCATTTCTGCTACGGTGTTTTAATAACACAGGTGATTTGTCACTTTGCTTTGACAACTCTTGGTCTTCGGCAACTTCTTCATCTTTTCCCTATAGTGGGTTTTCAAATCTCTGCTTGTAGGTGTAGTATACAGTACCCTTTTTCCCTCAAAATAAAGGTTGTGCTTCTTCTTTTTAAACTATCCAACAATGATCACAGGCTGAAAAACCTTTGGAACACAGTGAATAATAACTTTAAAGGGGAAATCTTCTTGGTGACAAAATTTTAAAAGGCCTTGTCTGCAAGTCCTTTTTCCATGCAGTTCTGTGCTACATCTGCCCTTTGGAATAATGACAACTGTGTTTGTTATAAGACATATAAACAGTGTCAACTCATCAAAACCAACTTCTTCTGCCTATTCATAAGATTGTATACCCTGGCGACTGTTTATTCAGCATGAGATGGCCTATGTTCTTTCAAAGTGTTTGATGATTGCTGCTTCCAGGTGATTCACAAGCTTCCCTTGGGACTGTAGGTGCGCTCTTTTGATGGCTTGCTTTCACACTATACTTCACTGTTTACTCAAAAGGATCTTCTTTAGGCTTCTGAGCAGGTGATAGTGAGATGCCTTTAACCATTTCTCTAAAGCAACTGCTCCTTTTGGTATCAATAGCATACATTATTCATAACATTTCCTTCTTTCCACTATAGGTATAGTCTGACAGATAGCTTTTTGAAGAGGGAAATCAATACCTTTGCATCATAAACAGTAACACTTACCTGTGCAATGACTCCTATTCAGTTTTTTGGTATCCTTCCATTATATTTTATATCAATCAGCTTCAGCAACTTGCAATGGCTTTGGCCCTCTACTCATGCATGGAGGAGGCTCTTCATCAGGTAAGGTATCCGAAGGCTTTTTGACTACTATGTTTGACACAGCCTTTCTCTGAATGTGGTGGTAAGTAAACTACTTGAAAAAACACCAATCTTAGCATCTTTACTTGCAAGCATCACTGTGTTTTAGAAGAAACCCTAGCCACAGTGACACTGTTCTAAGGGTGACTGAGATATTTATCATTTGGATTGTTTATCTCATGACCTGTTACTTGACAAAAACTCTTTGTGAATATGAAGGTCAGTGCTTTTTGAAAAGCCAAGGGCTTTCTTTCTGCCTGTGTAATGGCATTGGTTAACAACATCTATTCCATTTGATCTTGGACAAAACATGCTTCTTATGATTTGGATGTTTACTGATGACAGGCCCTTCTAAAGTTCAACAATTCATATGATTTGCAAGTTTGAAATGAGCTCCTTTATCAGACCAAACTCCCCTTTCCTTTGAGCTAGCATATTTCAACTATATTCCTGTTATGATCATCAATTACATCCATAAAACCTGAAGATATTGTTTCATTGTTTCAGTAAAGGCAAACCTGGACTTTTGCAACCTTCTGAGTCAATGCTGGCCTGCGCCCTCTGCTTATGGATGAAGGAGGCGCCCTAACCTTCTGCTTGTAAATGAAGGAGGTTCTGGGCCTTGACGATTTACCAGTTTGCTGAGACAGTGGCGACCCTTTCTTACTGTGATTTTCATGCTGGAAAGAGCTGTAAGGTCCTGATGAGTGACTTTTGTTTTGCAGCTTCATCTCAGGCTCACAATACATTTAGAAGCAGCTGTTCCTCTAACTGTAGATCAAGCATTTCCTCCTGAGATGAAGTTATATTTCCTGTCTTTTGTAGAAACCATAGAACACTGTGAAAAACCTACTGGTCAGCTTGATATTGGGCTTTATGCAGTGCTGAGACCTAGGGAATATGAGTGGCGCGACTTAAGGCTGTTTGTCAATTTCATTTGCAAAGTAATGGATCAGTCATGGTAGGTCTGTTGCAGATGGAGGTTTTTTGGCCTTTTAATGATTGCCAAAGGTGAAATGTCTTAGAGCGCCACTTCCTAACATAGGGGAGACTTTTGAAACAGATGTGGATTTGCCTTTTAAAGCTGATGGGCAGACCAATAAGGCTGAAGCTGGATAGGATTGTGATATGAGGTTTTGATATTCGACATGGGCGAACTGAAAAGGTAGAAAGGTGAAAAAAGTTGTAGGAGGGTTTTCTGGATGACATATTGACATAAGGAAATCAGTTTCTAGAAAACTCAGCTGTAGATATAGTCATCACTAACCATAAAAAATGCGATGGCTAACGGGTTTCACCAGAAGCAAGGAGGATCATTGTGTTTATTTTAAATTAATTGGTGACCATTTTATTTATTTGGTCTTGTATGTGGATGATATGTTGTTGATTGGAAATGACAAAGAAATTATCCAAGATTTGAAGACCCAACTTTTCTCCAAATTCGACATGAAGGATCTTGGTGCTGCAAACTATATTTTGGGCATGGAAATTAAGAGAGATCGGACAAAGAGGAAGCTATGGTTAAACCAGAGGAAATATGTCAAGATAATATTGCAGAGGTTTAATATGCAGGATAATAAACTGATGAAGGTTAATATTCCTGTAGGTGTAAATTTATCTGATTAATAGTGTCTTAAGACACAAGAAGAAGAAGAGTACATGTCCTAGGTTCCATATGTGAGTTCAATTGGTAGCCTAATGTATCCAATGGTTTGCACTAGACCAGACATTGCACATGTAGTGGGAGTATTGAGCAGGTTTATATCAAAACTATCAAAGGAACATTAGAAAAAATTGAAGCAGGTCTTCAGGTATTTGCGTGGCTCTTGTGATTACGGTTTGTGCTATCAAGGAAGGCCAGGATTGGACATAGTTTTGGACATTCATGGCTTTGTCGATGCAGATTGGGTTGTAGATATGGATCAAATAAGATCTAAAATTGGGTACGTGTTTAAACTATTTGGAGAAGTAGTCATTTGGATGAGAAAGTGGTAGTCTGTAGTGGCACTTTCAACTACAAAGCCTAAATACATGGCAACCACTCATGCAAGAAAGGTAGCAGTTTGGTTGCAAATATTGTGTTCAAGTATGGGGTTGGTACAATGAGATATAAGGATAGAATATGACAGTCAATGTGCAATTTTATTAGCGAATAACCCTTCTTATCATTCAGCGAAAAAGTACATTGATGCTCGGTATCACTTTCTGAGGGATATGGTTGAGGACAAAAAGGTGTTGCTCGTAAAGGTGGAATCTTTGAAGAATGTTGCATATGCATTGAGGAATTCTGTGAACACTGAAAATTTTTCTTGGTGTAGAGAAAAAATGGTCATTGCAGGGCTAGATCAATGACTAATATGTCATGTGACCCCTGTGTAGACACTAATATGGTGGGTGCACCTACCGATGGTTTTGTTCATGGGCTTCACACATGATTTTGGGCATGATGTTTTTTTTCCCATGGTATTTTGTAGATCCGGTCAAGGGACCTAAAATTATGTTTTAATCGATGGTTAGTGGATTGGGATTTATGAATTCTTCAACATGTATAAATATATGTATTGTAACATTGAAAGGAACATAATGAAAAATCAATCTGGTACCATTCCTTATATATATATATATATATATATATATATATATATAGATATATATATATATATATATTAAGAATTTGAGTGCAGGTAGTTTCTCTATAGCGTTAAAAAATACAACAGAAAACATGGTGAAACATAGTATTTGCACAGTAAACCAAGAAATAAAAATTCATGAGATAAGCCGAGAGTTGAACATATACATTTGTATTATATCTTCATAAACATCATGTTCACATAAAATATGGATGTTGTGGCTTTAGTAAAACACTATAAAAATTCAATTTACAAAGGTTTTTCAACTCCCTATCTTCACACAGTAAAAAACACTAAAATCTCTATTTCACGCACCCACCAAATTTCTCTCCACGATTTTAGCTCACACAAAACATACACCTTATAAAAATAAACTTCATTACATATTTCAAACATAGATTTGATGCAATAATTGATGACCAGACAAATATTAAGACACATGATGGGTGCACATACACAAAAAAATTACTTTCATTAATTTCAGACACTGCATAGTACATGAGATTTCCTATGCAGTGCAATTAATGTAGAAATTAAGGTATATTTTCTACTACTGATAAATTCAAACTGAAAAAAAAAAAAGATTAAATTTTCCTCTACAATTTTGCAGAACGGAAATCACAATTTAGAAACATGTGCAATGAAATGCAACCATCAAAACCACAATAACACAATGATTTACAGGGGAACCCTACTGGGAAAAACCCCTCCATTTCTTTTCATTAATCAGATGAGAATGAGAAACTATTACAATGTCTTGCTTCAAGCACACCCTACACTGTAAACTTGTTCTCCTGCTGACTCTTGTGCTCTAGCCAACACTTAGCCAATTCAAGGCCCAAAATTCTTCATATTTCCTTGTGAAATCAAGGAGAAGTTGAGCTCATATATAATAGGGGAATTACCTATTTCCTTGGGAATATCCCAATTAATTTATCACCCGCTTAATTTTCAAGCCCGTGCACTCAACTAGTATACAATTGGTAATCACAATGTGCCTTTTCCTCCACTCCAGCTAGGAAATTCTAATTCCTTGCATGTCAGGGCTATTTTTAGTTGATTAACTAGTTAAATAAGACATCACTTAGTTAACAATAGTTCTACTACTCAAATGACCTTAAACTGACTCAATTAATTACTTGACCTCAGTTAAATAAGTTCAATTGAAAATAACTAAACTAGTTTGCTAATTTTTAGCAACCACTAGATGCAAAAATCTAATTCTAGCCTATAGCTTGAATTTAATAAGTTAAATAGTATACAAGGCCATGTAACTCTATTTAATTTTAATCGAAGCCATCCTATTGATGTGGAAAATAAAATTACTCAATTTGGCTAAGGAAAATGTCAAATTGAGTGATTCTTGCTACAATTTTTAGCACTCACTCTTATCAAGAAATGGATTTTGCACCATCCCTATCCTACACTTGTGGAATTCAAATTTTCCTCTTGATAATGGATTTGTCAAGATATTTGCATCTTGATCCTCATTTGGAATGTATTTTAGCATCATAATTCTCCTCTACACACAATCCCGCAAGTGATGGTACCTAATATCAATGTGATTGGACCTGTAATGAAATATTGGATTCTTAGAGAGTTTGATACAACTCTAATTTTCACAATAAATACTTTTGGATCCATCTCTTGAATAAAAATACCCACAAGTGTTTTCCTCTTCCATATGGCCTCATATGTTGCGTGACTTGCAGCCATGTATTCAACCTCTGTTGAGATAAGTGCCAAAAGCCTTTGTTTCCTACTATACTAGGAAATAGTTGCAAACCCAACACTAAAGATAGCACCTGAAGCACTTTTCATGTCTAATGGTTTCCCTTCCCAATATGCATTAGTGAAGCCTTCGAGGTTCACTTCCTCTTTCCTCATGTACCATAACCCATAATTTTTTGTGCCTTTGAGGTATATCAACACATGATTTGCTGCCTTCCAATACATCTTGGAAGGCTTCACCATGGCTCGAGTCAACTGATTAACTGCATATAATATGCCAGGACTTGTGTTAAGGAGATACATCAAGAATCCCACAATTATTTTGTAGATGGTACTAATCTACTGCCTCTTCTGAAGAAGAACTCTCCTTCCTCCAATTTGTAGCTAGAGGAGTTTCTATATGCTTGCGGTTCTCCATGTAAAATCTCTGAAGTATCTCATAGGAATACTTACCTTGACACACAAACAAATCACCATAACCCGTCCATCCTTCTAGTCCAAGGAAGTAATGCATCAATCACATGTATTTCATCTTGAATTCTCTTGCAAGGTCCTCCTTGCAAGAGTGGAACAACTTCTCATCCCCTGTAAGTATCAAGTCAACAACATACAATACCAAGATAAGAAACTTGTCATCTACTGCAATGTGATAGAAATTGGAATCTTCTTCACTTTTGGTGAGATCCAATCCACTGTAAATATGAGTGTACCATGCTCAGACCGCCTGTTTGATACCATACATGGCTCTCCCAATTCTACACAGATGTCTCTTCTTGTCATATATCTCAAATCCCTTTGGCTTCTCTATGTAAATTTATTCCTCAACAACACCATTGAGGAAGGAATTCTTCACATCCATTTATGGACATTCCACCCCATCTATGCAACTAATGCTAGAATGGTTCTGATTGAGGAATATCTTGCCACAGGGGAAATTTTTTCCTCATAGTAAAATCCCTCTACCCGTGAGAAGCCTCTGGCCACAAATTTGGCCTTGTATGTCTTAATTATCCCATCAACTACATGCTTCACTTCGTGAATTCATCTGGAACCAAAAACTGACTTGTTATTTGGTCTCGACACCACTTCCCATACACTATTCTTGATGATGGAGTCATACACCTCCACCATGGCATCAACCCACACACATTGATAAATTGCTTCCTCAAATGAAGAAACCTCTAACTCAATTATTTTTTTCATTAGAGCCATATACCCAATGTATCTATCTTGTGACCTCATCTACCTATGAAAAAATGTAGGAGCTCCCACATGCTCCCATGCATCCTGCACCAATCTGTCAGCTTCTTGGGTTCTATTCCTCCCATCTCTGAAAGATTATGGTTGATTGGGTGCCTCCAATCGACCTCCTGTTTGCTCCTCCACTAGTGGATACTCCACAACATATTGAAGCTCTATCCGAGTCTCCCCCGTAGGAATTAGAAGTTCATCCTCTAGTGCTATACTCGGCTCTCTCTATAGAGAGAATATCATAGCTTTCCCCACATAAAATTTGAAACATATCCTCACTGCTATCACCCCGAGTGAGGGAAAATACACCCTAGATTTATGTGGAGTGTTTTTGTATCCTAAAAATACCCCCATATCAGTTGTAGGCTTCAATTTCTTCATACTATCCTTGGACACATGAAAATATATAGTAGCTCCAAACATTCAAAAATAAGATACATCTGGATTTCTCCTAGAGAAATATTCTTCAAGTGTGATCATGGCAAGTATTCTATGAGGGCTCCTATTCTGCAAACAAATTGTGGCGTTGCATGCTTATGCAGATAGATGTAATGGAAATCCTTGATCATGTAACATGGATCTTGTTGATCCCACTATGATTTTGTTCTTCCTTTCACCCACCCCATTTTTTTATGAGTTATGAGGTGCTATAGGTTCTATTATAACACTCTCCTTGGGAAAAAATTCCTTGAAGGTATTAGATACACATTCTCCTATATTGTCACTTTTCAGGGTTTTTAATTTCTGACCAGTCTCCTTCTCAACCATTCCTTTGAATTAAACAAATTGTGAGAAAAAATCATCCTTATTCCACATGAAGAATATCTATAATTTTCTAGAATTAATAAAAACAAATGACATAACACTTGTGTTTTGTTGTAGAGTATATAGAAATGGTCCACATACATAAAAGTGGACTAATTCCAAGATTTCTATAGCTCTATTATCTTGGCCTAGGAAGGTGGATTTGACATATTTACCTAATGTGCATTCATTACAGACATGACGTTGGTCAAGGGTAAATTTTAGTATATTGGTGGTAATATTCTACATGAGTTTTTACGCCCCACTATGGTGTAAGTGTCCCATGTGCGTGTTTTGGAGTTCTCCAACATCTCACCTCTGCACATATTCTACATTTCTTATACTTAGTGTAGCACAAGCTTTCACCTCAATTTTGGAGATATTTTGTACTCTAACTCCAATATGTTGCACTTTCCCAGTAGCTACATGTCTTAGAAAGGCTTTCCCCTTACTAAAAACAACATCATATCCTCTATTCTCCAATATAGCTTTAGATATTATTTAATTTCTTCAGCGCAGGTACATATATAACATCATTCAGATGAAGATGGGATCCTGACTCCCTCTTAAAGGTTACAGTTACAATTCCTTTGGTATTGTACCTCTACTTATGCCCAAGTTCTATGTAAATTGTTACACAGTAATTTGTGATGATGCTCATTTTCCCATCCTTGATCCTGAAATGCCCCGTGACAGATCTTGTGCAATGCTTCCATCATCAAGAAATATGCTAACATATCCCCTTGAAGATCTAAAGAAGACTTCATTTAAAGACTATTGAAGAAACTTGGTCCAATTCCTAGTTTCCTAGGTTAATGCTCTTCCTGGTGCCATGACCATGTTGATGTCCTTTTCACAGTTCTGGCTCAGTGCTATCAATGCCATAATTTCTTGGAAAACCATGCTGATCCCCTTTCTGGCAGTGCTTCCTCAAATGGAGGAGAAGCTTCAACCTATAGAAGCTCAAGGGCGGTGAGTTGGTTGTTGAACAGAGATGATGAGGTCGAGCTATCTCATTTTAGAGCCTTGACCTCATCCATGGGGGATCATCCATTAGAAAGTGGGCCTTCCTCCTCCTTTCATGGGCTCCCAACCTCTTCTCCTTCCCCCAAGTTTAGATATTGGTTTATCATTATCAGTCTCGTCTGAACTCTCATCCCTTTGCATGCTAGCATCGTGATTAAGCCTAAATAATCAGGAGAAGGAAATATTTTGAGCTAGGTGAAGGACTCCGATTTTCACCTAAGGACGCCTCCAACATGAAGGTCTGGTTGTAAGCTCTCATTTTCTAATTTATCAATAATAAAATATGATGTTTACTTTCTATATTTGTCTACATGTTCATGAAAATATTTTCATACTTCTTGATCTGCTAGATAGATAGTGTTTACATTTATTATGTATTGTATCACGTTTGTTGTTGTCTCTTGATTATCCGCAGGTATTCACGTGCCATTAGTAGCAAGAAACGGGCCTACAAGGATCGTGGATCAAGGTCTCCATCAACATATCCAAGTATAGTGATTGGAAAAAGGTATTTATGTCTATTTCCTCTTTGCATTGTAAACATTAGTTAAGGAAGCTTTGCGTTAGAAACAATATCGTGTTGCTAGACCCACTCTAGGGATAGATAGATCGCCTTTGTCCGTAGAGGGGATTTATCTTGACAATAGAACTGGTGACTCTACTGGGGAGATTTAGCCTTTTAAGTCCTTCCACGAACTAATCTTGGATTAGTTTCATCGATTTTTGAAATTTAAATTTTCTCAGGCCTCTACCAACTTGTATAAGGATTGTTAGCCACTTCACTGTGTCAGGTCTGGTGTTTGTGTGAGACTCTTTTTATTTTTTCCATCTTTTTAGTGACCAACGCCCTTTCTGTCTGCACAGTAGCACTGGCACCACTTTTCTATATAGTACAACTACAATGATTGGCCTTTCAACAACCTTCTTCTTAGCACAGAAGCGTTGATCTCAGCCTTAGGAAAATTTGAGTTTCCCTTTTGATTATCTAGTGCATCGTAACCCTTCAAGGATTCTGTGATATCTCAGTGATATCCTTACTATGTTTTTGACATACCTACCTTCTTTGAGCAAGTCTTTTCATCTCTTGCATTTTTTTGTAAGTTTGGGAATTCTTTGCCATTTCAAAACACCGTTTTTCACATTGTTATTGTCTTATTTCGAAGTGAATTGTTGTATGCTTTGGTCATGTCTGCATCTATGATTTTTTCCATTCGGTTTAGTTTCAAGCACAAGATTACAAAATTGTTTGGTGCACAAGTCTAGAAGAGTGTGTTTTGTCTAAATTCAGAAGGAATTGGAAGTAATTTTCATTTTTTTTTATTTAGATTATATTTTTTCTTTTAAGAAGAGTGAAAAATATTTCATTCATGCATTCTTTAAAGAGATTTTGTTTGGTTCAATTGAAAAAAAAGTGAAGGGATTTTGCATTTCATTTCTTGTTCATTTGTTTTGCTTTTAATTACATTTCAAAGTGAAAAAAAAAACATTTGCGTGTATTAATACCATGTTTTTCAAATTATATCAGCTGGTGGCTAAATTTTATTTGCAGCCTTCAAGAAACAAATTCAATCCTGAAAATTGTTGGTGCTTGAAGTCTGTTGGTGAGATTCTAAACTACTGGTTGGTTCTACATACTCTTCATCTTCTCTGCCTCTGATGTTCCATGAAAATCTGAATCAAACATTGCCGCATCCTCCTCCTTTTTCTCTCCCCTTCTTCCATCTTTTCCTCATTTCTTCAACTCTCCTTTCATCCATAAAAACCCCATCAAACCCTTTTATATTCCTTATTCCTCCATTAATCTCATTTCCTAAGGTTAAAAACCCACTTTTTGACCTATCGAAGCCTTTCTCCTCTTGCAAAAAACATTAAAAACCATAGAAAAACATGCGTTTTTTATGCGTTAGGCTTTAGCCCCTCAGGCTAAGCCCCTGCTTTCTCTCCATCCATATGTCCCCCCGCCAGAACCGTGTGCTAAGACCGCCAGGCGCTTAACCCTCAGAAATAATTTATCACCCGAAAACATTGAAAACCTTTGTAAAATGCAAAGTCGGGTTTATTTTATTTTTTCCACCAAAGAAAATCATATTAAAACTCCGCCGTCGATCTGTCCCACGGATCAACGGTGCGGAGTGTACCCCTCACCTAGTGGACCCCCCCTTCGCCGCGTTGTTTTCCATTTCCACCGGTTTTGTGCCCGCACCACCTTTCGTCCGGGAGCGGTTTTATACTGTCGGCCAGCGATCCCACACGCTGGCCGACACGTGTTCTCCACCTCACCCCAAAACCGTCGTGCCATGTCTATTGCCCGCGCGTTAAACCTTGTCCTATGGCCCCGCAGCGGGATTCATCCCCACCGTCAGATCTGGGCCCTCCCATCCGACAGTCCCTGATCGCCTTTTCCGCTCGCCCTTTAACGAACTCGCCCTCCCGTTAAATCTTCCCCGGCACATTCAAGAGCCGATCCCCACCGTCGATCTCTGCAGATCGACGGCTCTCATTTATTCTCCCGATTCTGTTGAACAGTCCACCTTTTCCCCGTTGACTGTTCAATTTTCTCCCAACCGTTGATCACGATACGATCAACGGTCCCGATCTCTCCATTTTCCCGCACGACTTCCGATGCAGTCTATCCATATAACGCAGGATTTCCTCATTTTTCTTGTTTTTTGCAGGTTTTTAAGGTTTTTTCTTCGTATTATATGAAAATCTAAAGGATGAGGGTGACGACTCCAGTCCTTCCGATTTATCCAGGGAATCGATCATACGGAGAAGAACCATGATATCACCAAAGTTTCATGAGCTTTGGTTGCCGCGCATCCCTGTAAAGCTCAAAGAATGCCATCGACATCAAAGCAGAGAAAGAGTATCAGGTTTGAAGACAGAATGTACCAGAGCAGCAGTTTTGTGAATAAATTGGCGGGGATTACGGCTAAGACGGTTATCAAAAGCCTAATCCCCGGCTCAGAACACAGATTAAAGCAAAACCTAAAAGTGTTCATCAGACAGATCGCCTCCACCGCCATACTTTGAGGCGAATTGATTCCTCAACCACCACAGTGCCACCTATTGCCTCAGAACGATCAGTCAGAGGCCAAATTTATTGAACAAGATCAGATACTATGCCTCGGAACAACCAAGAAGTTATTTCTGCACCAGATTTTATTCCAGAATATTTGCAGAATGGCCCTAATAGTATGCGGAGCCTCAAAGGTCAACAAAAGCTCTCTTCGAGCTTACTTCTTAAGTATAAACACATTAATGCAATGTAACACCTGTAGAATTTCTTCATCGAACCTCACGGGGTCAGGAAGACATTAATTCTGCATTAATTGTATTTGAGATCTTTTTATCAGATCTCACCTCCTCATCCTTCTATATATACTCCAGAAGAAGATGAGTGAGGGGTTGGATTAGTTGGTTGTCAATGTAATTGCTGAAGCGCTGTAGCTATTTCTGAGTGGAAAACTCTTGACTGTAAATAGTGGTTTCATGGGCTCTTGGAGCTCTGCTTGTAACAAATAGGTTAGGTTGTGAAGAGAGATGTATTAAAACATGGGACTTGAAGATTGTAACCGGTTTGAAGCAATCAATACAAGCTGATTTATGGGATCCTGGTCTATGCTGATGGTGATGTTATTCTCACTGTAACTTGTCATTTTATTTATGTTTTCAATTTGTTTCATTTTCCACTGTAAAGAACAGTTTAAACAGTGTTAGAGTTTGCTGTATATCAGTGACCTTCTCTGGCTGAAAAATATTTATCCCAATGTTTTCTTCTAATTGTGTTATTTAGAAATGATTTAATTCAGTCTAAGCACATAGATGTTGGCGTTCCCTCATCTTTTCGTCACTGCTGAATGTTATTTTTAAATGTTACTTTCATATATGTTGTGTGAGGAATGAATTGAGGAAATCAAAGGTTAGCCCTGAGTCCCTTTCTTGTTTTCTCAACTATTTGTCTGTTTCCCTTAGGATGTGTCAAAAGCTGACTAGTTTCGAAGTACTTATTAGATCTTGGGCCATTCTGTGTTATCTTGGTGATTGTCTTGGAAGCAACTAAGTAAAGGAGAACTAAGATGAGGAGAAAGGTGAGCCCTGCCCGCTAGTCTCTGCTCCAAAGGTTGCCTTCAAGTTTCCCTTTGTTTTTAATTTGTGTTCTATTAGAAGTGTATCAAAGGCTGGATAGTTTCAAAGTACTTACCAGATCCTAGTTTGCTTCTATGTTTTTCTTAAGTGCCTGGTCAAAGGCTAGCTAGTTTCAAAGTACTTACCAGATCCTGGGCTGCTCTTTGTTCTGCATCTGTTAATTCCCTTTCTTTTTGTATCACCCCATTCCATAAATCAAACTTCAAAGAGATCCTTAGGCCTAGATGACTTGCCCCATAGATTACTCTTGAACTTGGTTGTTTCAATTAAATTCTCTTATGACTCCATAGCCCAATGGATTGAAAACTTGCCATCATCTTTCTTTAGAATCAAAGCTTATTTTGTTCACTTGCAACTTCTCACCTTTGAACCTATTTGCATATAGATCTTTCCATCTCAGACAGCAACTATGTTCGACCATCTGAGACAACCAAACAAAACCCTTGGCCTTCATTACTAGCCTAATACCATCACCCTAAACTTCAAAGACAATATCCATCTTTGTACATATTGGAGAGATCCCTCTCCAGATTCAGGAGGGCTAGATCCTAGAATCCCAAAGTTGGTTGAAATGATGTTAACTCTGTGATCGGACTTTACCAATCTTGCTTGTTACAGAGACCTAACATTTCTGGCGACTCCACTGGGGACTCCTTACCCAGAATCTTCATACAACATCTTGAGAGTAAAAAGCAGCCTTTCCAAGCACTACCAAGAAAATGGTAATTAAGATGAAGATCAATTGAATCAGTGACAAACTAGGTCAATCCTAGGATTCTTTTAAGTTTTTATCTAACCTTGGAAAATCAGCTAGCTTAGCCACAAGGATAGACTGTCTTTGTTTCATAACCGTAGCTAAGTTTTGAGGCAAAGTTAGGACATTCTTTTAAACCACAAATATAAACAATTCAGAAAATACCAAAAACATTTCAGATTGGTAGTAAAACACTAGTTTTGATATCTTGTATACGTCTTTGATGTGTTTTACTCTATACTCTTAGACAGAGTCTGGAAAGGGCCAGGTAGCCTCCGGACCTCATCCTCTTTTAGGGGTGACATATCTGGTGAATGCCCTCCCAGTCAATCTCTGGTTAGAGTTTGTTGTGTTTTGAGATATCCTTGAAAAGGAATGTTTCACAAACACTGTGGTGGACAGTGTACTCCTTTGAAAACACTCTGAACCTTCCACCTGGCGACTCCACCATCCTGAACAGACCTTAAGACTCCACTGGGAAGAACCCTTATCATTATAACGACATTCAAACTCAGTTAAAGGACTGCAGGATTCGAATTGAGAAAACAAGATTAGTTAACCGTCTAAAGATTGTCATATCTGGTTGAGCTTCTCTTGTTTAGATTGGGTCTAAACATATAAAAATTGTGGCTCCTAAAAAGATTCACACTAGAGCCCATCCTGACCCAGATCCTCCCGAAATAGTTGATAACCCAGAAAGAATTCTCAGGAAGTCTCCTAGGATACAATCCTCAACTATTTTCAGACCACTCCTAAGAGCTAATTCAGTTCCTGAAAACCTTTCAGCTCTTCATGAATCACAAATTGACTTATTAAACCCATTCAGAACTAGGTCATTTGGTGATTTAGATCAGTTAGATTCTGAGCCTACCCTTTCATCTCCCGAAACCAGTGAAACTTTTGAGAATAGAGAATCAACACCTCCGGATTTACATTTCTTACATAATCTAGGTGTCTCTCATCCGAGATCAGCTCAGAGATCTACTGCTGTTCCTTCCACTTCTGTTCATCTTTCATCCACCGTTCAAACCACTCCACTTCAACCCACACCTCCACTTGTAAACCCACCCCCACCACATATCATGGCAGCATGGTATGCTCCCTTAGTCCTTCCTGTACCTTTAGTCAATCTTCCACAAGATTATCAGTCCAAAATTCCATTATATGATGCTAATAATACCATAACAACATCTCAACATGTGGACAAGATGAATGACTACTTTGACAGAAATGAAATTGATAATGAATCTGTCAAAATCAGATTGTTTGCTCAAAGTTTGGGGGGAGATGTGAGAAAATGGTTTAAAGGTTTAACCCCCCATAGTATTAACGACCTTCAAGCCTTCCATCAAACATTCTTAAACAAATGGGAAGTAAGAAAAAACCCTCTCCAAGTCCTTGCCGACTATAACAATCTCCATAGGAATCCTGGGGAAAGTGTACAAGCTTATTGTACCAGATTCAACAGTGTGTATAATGCACTTTCCCCTGAACTGAAACCTCCTCAGGGATCAGCCTTAAACAAATTCCCTGAAGGGTTTGATCCAGACATGACTTATTCACTTAGAGAAAGAGTCTTTGCAACCCTTGAAGATATGCAAAGAGGTGCTCTTTCTGTGGAGGTGAACCTCATGGAGAAAAGAGCAAGGATGAAAGCTGAAAAGAGAGTATCTTTTAGAGAGGAATCCACCCCTTCTACTTCGAGCTCAAAGATGGAAAGGATGATGGAAGAAATGATGAAGAAAATGAGCATTCTAGAGAGAGCACAAGCAAGTTTAAATCAAAACGCTCCTCAAAACAGAAACCAAAACCAGAATCAGAATCTTAGAAGAAATCAGCCTCCAAACAGACCCAGGGAAGATGATCAGCAGGTCATTCCTCCCTTTCATCAGAACTTTTTAAGTGAGGTTGAACAAACAGATCAAATAACAGAGGAAGATGATATAAACTTATTTGGGGTAGATGATGATGACTTTGAGGTTCATTATGATAATAAACAAGGTCTGTATACGCCTTATGATGACAGAAGAAATGATAATGAGAATAGCTATCAGAACATGGAAAACACTGTCATAGAGCCTTTAAGGGAATATGAACTCAGAAGTAGATCTAATCAACAAACCCCCAATAGTAAAACCTCTGACAAACCTTCTCAAAATAGCACTGCAACCAAGTCTAAAACAATCAAACCAAAGGACAAAACGGTGGCTATTGATTTTGGTAATGGTAAAAAGAAAGACACTCAAAACATCGAAAAACAGAGTGCCAACAATAGTAGTACTAGCACCTCAGTTAGTACTCCTGGTAGAACAACTGTTCCAATTGTAGATAAACCAAATCAGCAAGCTGTTATTGCTGATAAAGTGGCAGTAAACAGGGCTGAAGTCAATGCTTTGAAGAATCAAAACCTTTTCAGCCTAGAACAGGAAATCTCAAAGATCAAAATCTCTGTTTCTTTGACTGAGTTAGCTGCCCAACATGTATATAGGTCCAAAATTTTGAAGGCTTTAAACTTAGAAGATAACAAAGATACTCTCAATCTTAGTGATGACCAACCAGAGCTTATTTTTGGTCCAAAGATTGAAGGAAAGTTCCAAGAAGGTCCTGTCCCTCCCTTTTATGTAAGCCTAAACATTCATGACAAAATTCTGCATAATGCTATGCATGATTCAGGTGCTTCCCATAATTTAATGCCAAAAGCTGTAATGGAAGGCCTGGGTCTTGAAATTACCAGACCTTACAAAGACCTGTACTCTTTTGACTCAAGCAGAGTTAAGTGTCTAGGATTGATTAAGGATCTCTGTGTTAATCTAGCCCAAATTCCAGCTAAATGTTTAGTCATGGATGTTGTTGTGGCTGATGTTCCCCCAAAGTATGGAATGCTTTTATCACGATCTTGGGGGGCTAAGTTACAGGGGACCATGCAAATGGACATGACCTATGCAACTATCCCTGTCTTTAACCAAACTAGGAAGCTTTATAGGGAATCCCACATGCAGTATACAGTGACAAGTCAGGATAGACCTCAAAAATCCCCTCTCTATGCTATAAACACGAGCCTTGATTCTTTTATCATGTTTAATAATGAAACACTCACAGAACAAATTATTTCAATGGAATCCATGGCTGGAGTAAAAGAGGAAGAAAACAACGCTGAATTGCCAAAACTATCTGTTGTGCCTGAAGGTCCTAGCAATTTAAGCACAGATCTTGAACCGCTAGTCATCAACCCGTTGAACTTAAAACTTGACAGTCAGAAAAACAGTCCTCAACCCGATGAAAAACTTGAGGAATCAAATGATACAACGTCCATTCACCAAACTGAAAATCTGCCTCTCTGGACTATGTATTTTGATGGGTCATGCACCAAAACAAATGCTGGTGCAGGTGTCTGGATTACTAACACTGAAAACAATCATACAGAATGTATCTCATGCAAATTAAACTTTCAGTGTTCCAACAACATAGCAGAGTATGAATCCCTTCTCTTAGGCTTGCATCTTTTGAAAAAATTAGGTGCCAAGAGAATCGATGTTTATGGGGATTCCGAATTAATCATTAGGCAAGTCAATGGGGAGTATAATGAAAATCACCCAAGACTTAGGGCTTACAGAAATGATGTCATTGATCTTTTAAAAACATTTGAGGAGTACACCTTATCTTTTGTCCCAAGAAAAAGAAACATTACAGGCCACAATTTAGCCTTTGCTGCTAGAACCTGCCCAATGTTGTATGATGACACCTCTCAGATAAAATTCAGACCAGCTATCCCAGATAACAAGAAATATTGGCAGGTATTCGATGGAGATAAACAAATAGAAGACTTCATGCAATTCAGAAATGAGTTTGAACTCCATAGTTCAGATTCAGACTATGATACAGACTGCAGTGAAGAAAATTTTCTTGGTGAAGAAGAACCATCTCCACAGCTGGTAGATATAAACCTTCAGACTATCTCATCTAGAAGCCAAACAGAATTAAGTGCAAAATCTAAAACAGAAGAAATGGAAACTCTGCATTCTAGTACTGATAGTCTGCCCAAGGGTTTGGCCCCTCTAGAGGAACTGTTTGATTTTGATGATGTGGCCAAAAAACCAAAACTGGAACCTGTGGAAACTGAAGTGGAGGAATGTAATATAGGCAGTGAGGAAAAACCGAGATTGATTAAACTGTCTAAAACTTTACCAGCTCACATTAAACTCAAATACTTGGAGCTGTTTAAAGAATTTTCTGATGTTTTTGCATGGAGTTACGAAGATCTTAAATCCTATAACACTGAAATAATACAGCACAAAATCCCTCTTAAAGAAAACCAAAAACCATTCAAACAAAAACTGCGCAGAATCAACCCTGTCCAGTTGCCATTGGTTAAGAAGGAAATTATGAAGATGCATGATGCTAGTATTATTGTCCCTATTAGATATTCTGAGTGGGTATCTAATCTGGTGTCAGTTAGGAAAAAGACTGGAGAAATCAGGCTTTGTATAGACTTCAGGAATTTAAACAAAGCTTCATTAAAGGATAACTACCCTTTGCCCAAGATGGATCATATTTTGCAAAGGGTGGTAGGGTCTAAAAGAATCTCTTTGCTGGATGGCTATTCAGGGTATAACCAAGTCCTAGTCCACCCTGATGATCAATTAAAGACAGCTTTTACTACACCCTGGGGCACTTTCATGTATGTGGAAATGCCTTTTGGTTTAATGAATGCTGGAGCAACCTTTCAGAGAGCCATGGACATAGCATTCTCGGAAGAATTAGGCTTCTTCATCATTATCTATCTTGATGATGTAACTGTGTTTTCAAAAACAGATGAAGAACACTTAGAACATTTGAGGAAAGTTTTTGAGAAGTGCAGAAGGTTTGGGATATCTTTGAACCCTAAGAAAACTTTATTTGGTCTCCAAGAAGGTAAGCTTCTTGGACATATCATTTCGGAAGAGGGTATAAAGATAGATCCCATGAGGATTGAAGCCATATTGCAAATCTCCCATCCTCGGAATATCAAGGAGTTGCAGTCTTTCATAGGGAAGATTAACTTTTTGAGAAGGTTCATCCCCAACTTGGCTGAGCTCCTTAAAAATATCACAAACATGTTGAAGAAGGAGCAAGGGGTAAAATGGACCGTGGAAGCAAAGACATCCTTTGAACTGGTGAAACAAGCGTTAACCAAAACACCGGTTCTCATAAGTCCTGATTTCTCAAAAGATTTTTATATCTTCTCATTTGCATCAGAACATACTATAGCTGCTGTCCTTTTACAGAAAAATCCACAAGGGCAAGAGCAGCCCATTGCATTCTTTAGCAAGGCATTGAGGGATGCCCCTTTGAGGTATAACATTATGGAAAAATAGGCTTTTGCTTTGGTGAAAGCTTTAAAAGACTTCAGGGTATACATCCTTCACTCACACATCATTGCCTTTGTCCCAAATTCAGTTGTAAAAGACATTCTAACCCAGGATCCAGATGGTAAGAGAGGTAAGTGGATTGCTGTTATTCTTGAATATGATTTAGAGATTAAACCCACTAAGCTTATCAAAGGACAGGGTCTAGCTAGGCTAATGGCTGAATCAAATTGTGAGGTTCTTGATATTAATATGATTAATGCTTTGGATGACCAAGAAGAATTCTCAACTCCCATTGTTGAAGATTATTTTGCGAATTCTCCTTGGTATACTGATATTGTTTATGTTTTGCTTAATTTAAACACACCTCCTGGTTTATCCAAAACAAAGGCAAGATTCCTAAAGTTAAAAGCTGTAAACTATTGCATTATCGATAAATGTCTTTATTGGAAAATGCTAGTGGTATATTGCTTAAATGTTTGCCTGAGTTTGATGCAGAAAAGATTAAGCAGGAATTCCATGAAGGAGAGTGTGGAGGCCATCTGTACTGGAAGTCGATAGCCAACAAAATTTTAAGGGCTGGTTTCTATTGGCCTACTCTTTTTCTTGATGTGCACAAACTTACAACCACTTGCCATAAATGCCAATTATTCGAGGGCAAGAGAAAATTACTACCCCTTCCTCTGCATCCAATTACTGTTGAAGCCCCTTTTCAACAGTGGGGACTTGACTTCATAGGAGAAATCCACCCACCATCCTCTGCCCAACATAGGTGGATCCTTACTGCCACAGACTATTTCACTAAGTGGATAGAAGCCATTCCATGTAGACAGGCCAATGATTCAGTTATCATCAAATTCATAGAAACCAACATCCTCTCCAGATTTGGCTGTCCTACCAAGATCATTACAGATAATGCAGCAGCATTTGGATCAAAGAGAATGGTGGAATTCTGTCATAAATACCAGATAACATTGGGACACTCCACAGCCTATTACCCTCAAGGTAATGGACTTGCAGAATCTTCCAACAAAAGCTTAGTGAACATAATAAAGAAATTGTTGGAGGACAACAAGAAGTCTTGGCACATAAAGTTGATCCATGCACTATGGGCTGACAGATTAACATTGAAGAAATCCATTGGTATGTCACCCTTCCAGCTTGTATATGGTACAGATGCAATTTTTCCTAACAGCCTTGGTGTACCAGTTATGAAGTTAATTCAAGAGTTGCAGACTGAAGAGAATGACATAATCAGAAGAATAAATCAGACCATTCATCTTCAGCAAACCAGAGAGGAGGTGTACAACAAAGCATTACAGAAGCAAGACAATATCAAGAAGATATTTGACAGAAGAACAAAGGCCAACAATTTCAAAATTGGGGATAAGGTCTTAAAGTGGGACTCAAAGAGGGAAGACAAGGGAAAGCATGGTAAATTTTACAATCTATGGCTTGGCCCTTACTCCATTCATTCAGTTGCTGGGAACAATGCATTCTTCTTACAAGAACTGAATGGAACAGAATTGTTTGGGGGTCCTGTCAATGGCAGGGTGCTTAAACATTACCTTTCTTAAGCTATTCTATGTTTTGTAGCCTTTTTTACCTTTTCCATTGTAAATACTTCATCCACCATTGCATTTAAAGTTATGAAAGATCAAAAAATACAAAAACAAAGAAAGAAAGAAAAGAGGGCAGAAATGAAAAACAAGAAAGGCAAGGCCACATGCCAAAAAAGAGAAATGAATCTGAAAGTGTGCAAGCTTAAATGCCACTCCTTGAAACACACTTCTAATTGGTCAAACTGTTTAATCTTGACTAATTAGCTTTCAATTTTCTGCTGATAGGGTAGCAAATTTGATTTGCCAAACTGTTTAATCTTGGCTTATCAGTAGATAGAGTAGGATAGAAATCAAGGTTCAAACAAACTCAAAATCTGAACCAAAGTTTCCAAAGAGATGACTCAAAGCTACTCTGATTTCTGAGTCAAAGAGAAAAGACCTGGTTCTAATTCGCTCAAAACTTGAACCAGAAGAGAAGCAAAGATAGCTCACCAAAAAGAAAAAGCAAGAACAGAGCTATGAAAATAAGAAAAGGCCATGACAAGAAACTTTCAGATCTTAAGCCTTCTGTTTTGATTTTCATTTTTCTGCCAATAATAATCTATGTGCAAATTTTTCTTATGTCATAGATCATAGCAAGTCAAACAGTCCAATCTTGGCTTGACTATTTTTAAATTTCCGTTGTAGAATTTAGAGAATGAAAGTTTGTTGGACTGTTTAATCCCAACAAACAGTAGAATAGGTAGAGGAATATCTGAACTCAACTGTTTAATCTGAGTTCGGGGAGAAATAAGGAGTAGAAGTAGATTAGATTTACTGCTTTCAAAAGAATAAAATGTTGTGTTAAGAGTTTTCCAATCCAAGTGCACTCTGATGAAGAAAAAATGTTAGATCAGTAGGATTGGGGTAGGTAGAAGTTGTATTGATGAAATTCATCTCTCTTTCATGACTGACATTATTTTGTCCAGAAGTAAAGCAAGAGCAAGTGATGGGTCAGACACCAGTCAACATCCCAGAGAAATCAAGTCTGAATTCTTGATGCCTTCAAGAAGGCACCATCCCCAAGTGGAGCCACTGTTAGCCACCTATATTTTTCAATTATATCAGCTGGTGGCTAAATTTTCTTTGCAGCCTTCAAGAAACAAATTCAGGCCTAAAAATTGTTGGTACTTGAAGTCTGTTGGTAAGATCCTAAACTACTGGTGGTTCTTCATATTTCTCCTTCTCCCCAGCCTCTGATTCTCCATGAAAATCCTAATCAAACGTTGCTGCATCCTCCTCCTTTTTCTCTCCCCTTCTTCCATCTTTTCCTCATTTCTTCAACTCTCCTTTAATCCATAAAAACCCCATCAAACCCTTTTATATTCCTTATTCCTCCATTAAGCTCATTTCCTAAGGTTAAAAACCCACTTTTTGACCTATCGGAGCCTTTCTCCTCTTGCAAAAATCATTAAAAAACCATAGAAAAACATATGTTTTCTATGCGTTAGGCTTTAGCCCCTCAGGCTAAGCCCCTGCTTTCTCTCCATCCATATGTCCCCCCGCCAGAACCGTGTGCTAAGACCGCCAGGCGCTTAACCCTCAGAAATAATTTATCACCCGAAAACATTGAAAACCTTTGTAAAATGCAAAGTCGGGTTTATTTTATTTTTTCCACCAAAGAAAATCATATTAAAACTCCGCCGTCGATCTGTCCCACGGATCAACGGTGCGGAGTGTACCCCTCACCTGGTGGACCCCCCCCTTCGCCGCGCTGTTTTCCATTTCCACCGGTTTTGTGCCCGCACCACCTTTCGTCCGGGAGCGGTTTTATGCTGTCGACTAGCGATCCCACACGCTGGCCGACACGTGTTCTCCACCTCACCCCAAAACCGCCGTGCCATGTCTATTGCCCGCGCGTTAAACCTCGTCCTATGGCCCCGCAACGGGATTCATTCCCACCGTCGGATCTGGGCCCTCCCATCCGACGGTCCCTGATCGCCTTTTCCGTTCACCCTTTAACGAACTCGCCCGCCCGTTAAATCTTCCCCGGCGCATTCAAGATCCGATCCCCACCGTCGATCTCCACAGATCGACGACTCTCATTTATTCTCCCGATTCCGTTGTACAGTCCACCTTTTCCCCGTTGACTGTTCAATTTGCTCCCAACCGTTGATCGCGATACGATCAATGGTCCCGATCTCTCCATTTTCCCGCACGACTTCCGATGCAGTCTATCCATATAACGCAGGATTTCCTCATTTTTCTTGTATTTTGCAGGTTTTTAAGGTTTTTCTTCGTATTCTATGAAAATCTAAAGGATGAGGGTGACGACTCCAGTCCTTCCGATTTATCCAGGGAATCGATCATACGGAGAAGAACAATGATATCAACAAAGTTTCATGAGCTTTGGTTGCCGCATATCCCTGTAAAGCTCGAAGAATGCCATCGATATCAGAACAGAGAAAGAGTATCAGGTTTTGAAGGTAAAATGAACCAGAGCAGCGGTTTTATGAACAAATTGGCGGGGATTACGGCTAAGACGGTTATCAAAAGCCTAATCCCCGGCTCAGAACATGGATTAAAGCAAAACCTAAAAGTGTTCATCAGACAGATCGCCTCCACCGCCATACTTTGAGGCGAATTGATTCCTCAACCACCACAGTGCCACCTATTGCCTCAGAACGATCAGTCAGAGGCCGAATTTATTGAACAAAATCAGATATTATGCCTCGGAACAACCAAGAAGTTATTTCTGCACCAGATTTTATTCCAGAATATTTGCAGAATAGCCCTAATGTTATGCGGAGCCTCAAAGGTCAACAAAAGCTCTCTTCGAGCTTACTTCTTAAGTATAAACACATTAATGCAATGTAACACCTGTGGAATTTCTTCATCGAACCTCACGGGGTCAGGAAGACATTAATTCTGCATTAATTGTATTTGAGATATTTTTATCAGATCTCACCTCCTCATCCTTCTATATATACTCCAGAAGAAGATGAGTGAGGGGTTGGATTAGTTGGTTGTCAATGTAATTGCTGAAGCGCTGTACTTGTCCTGAGTGAAAAACTCTTGACTGTAAATAGTGGTTTCATGGGCCCTTGGAGCTCTGCTTGTAACAGATAGATTAGGTTGTGAAGAGAGGTGAATTAAAACATTGGATTTGAAGATTGTAACCGGTTTGAAGCAATCAATACAAGCTGATTTATGGGATCCTGGTCTATGTTGATGGTGATGTTATTCTCACTGTAACTTGTCATTTTATTTCAGTTTTCAATTTGTTTCATTTTCCACTATAAAGAACAGTTTAAACAGTGTTAGAATTTTTTGTATACCAGTGATCTTCTCTGGCTGAAAAATCTTTATCCCAATGTTTTCTTCTTATTGTGTTATTTAGAAATGATTTAATTCGGTCTAAGCACAGAGATGCTGGCGTTCCCTCATCTCTTCGTCACTGCTGAATGTTGTTTTTAAATGTTACTTTCATATATGTTGTGTAAGGAATGAATTGAGGAAATCAAAGGTTAGCCCTGAGTCCCTTTCTTGTTTGCTCAACTATTTGTCTGTTTCCCTTAGAATGTGTCAAAAGCTGACTAGTTTCGAAGTACTTATCAGATCTTGGGCCATTCTGTGTTATCTTGGTGATTGTCTTGGAAGCAACTAAGTAAAGGAGAACTAAGATGAGGAGAAAGGTGAGCCCTGCCCGCTAGTCTCTGCTCCAAAGGTTGCCTTCAAGTTTCCCTTTGTTTTTAATTTGTGTTCTATTAGAAGTGTATCAAAGGCTGGCTAGTTTCAAAGTACTTACCAGATCCTAGTTTGCTTCTATGTTTTCCTTAAGTGCCTGGTCAAAGGCTGGCTAGTTTCAAAGTACTTACCAGATCCTGGGCTGCTCTTTGTTCTGCATCTGTTAATTCCCTTTCTTTTGTATCACCCCATTCCATAAATCAAACTTCAAAGAGATCCTTAGGCCTAGATGACTTGCCCCATAGATTACTCTTGAACCTGGTTGTTTCAATTAAATTCTCTTATGACTCCATAGCCCAATGGATTGAAAACTTGCCATCATCTTTCTTTAGAATCAAAGCTTATTTTGTTCACTTGCAACTTCTCACCTTTGAACCTATTTGCATATAGATCTTTCCATCTCAGACAGCAACTATGTTCGACCATCTGAGACAACCAAACAAAACCCTTGGCCTTCATTACTAGCCTAATACCATCACCCTAAACTTCAAAGACAATATCCATCTTTGTACATATTGGAGAGATCCCTCTCCAGATTCAGGAGGGCTAGATCCTAGAATCCCAAAGTTGGTTGAAATGATGTTAACTCTGTGATCGGACTTTACCAATCTTGCTTGTTACAGAGACCTAACGAGCGTGCATCTTAGTGAAACGAAAAGAATTTTCATTTTTCAATAAGTTGCATTTGTTTGGGAAAGTGAATTCAATTGAAAAGCATTGCATTTCGTAATTCTGAAATAGTTTGGGCGGCTTTATTGTTGTTTCATTGAGTGCATTCTTGCTTGTCTCTCTTCCCTAAATAGTTTAGGATTCATCGAAATTGAAATATTTCTATCTTGCATTTAGTCTGCACCATAAGGATTTAGGTGACATTCATTTTGAGCCTTGAAACTAAAAATTTAATCAATATCAACCTATAATGAAATCAATTTACCTTAAGGAGAATTGGAATTAACGAGAATATTTAGTGGTCTAGGCTAGAGAAGTGTTCCAACGTTGTTAAATGTAGGAGTTTTCGCTAACAGTTTGTATTACAACCCAGGGGTGATATCTCATCCCACGTATGGAAGTATATTGATGTATGATAAGTATATTTGGGGCGCTCTCATTGAACGTTTACGCATTAGACAACACTACTACATACTGAACTCCCATGTATCGTTGAGTATATTTTGGGACACGCCACTAGGTTACAAGCCTGCCATAGGTAACAGAGTCGATCGCCTTGTAGATGTGATACACCAAACACAACATTTGGGGAGATTAGATGTTGTACATTAAGTCCTTGGTAATTTTTCTATAATTTTATCACTAAGGTGTGTATTTCAGTTTACAGATACTTGGTAAACCTCTATGCCTAGCAAACCCTTTTTTATTTATTTATTTTTTATTTCTAAAATTAACTTCCCATAAAAAAATCTGACCCGTGCAGTTCTCCAACTTTTTATTGCTTGGTAAATTGTGATTTTGTTCACCTCATTACATTTTTATCTTCTTTTTAAAGGTCATCGTGGCTGAGTAATAAAATTTTCCTATTCCCTCCTTTGACGGATTTGAAGAAACTCCTCCTGAGGTCCCTCACTTTCTGGTTGGACCCCTCAAAGCACAAGGTGAAGAGCTTGGAATTTTCATCAGTGTTCAACCCATATCATATCGAGCACCTCTTGAAAATTCTCCTTGGACCACATTGGAAGAATCTAAGCTAGAAATCCCCGAACCATTTGAACATTTCTCGGTATTTCCTCAAAAAACGCCCTTTGATTTGAATGTAGTCTCGCCTCAGCAACCTTACAACGATTTTGATCAACTCGGAATCCATTTTCGGGTTTCTCTAATAGCATATCTCTCTATTGTCTGTTGGTTGTTTCCTAAAGAGATGGAATATAATGATGATGATGTTCCATTCGTGAGCACTTATCAAAGCACTCTTCAGGAAAAGTCTGGCTCTTATATCCCAGAAGCCTCTTCATAGGTTTTTCCCTCTAAGGGAGAGTTGTTCAGATCCACACCTCAAAATTTAGGTAGTGGAACCAAAATACTGTCTAATTATGTTGCATCTATGCTCCCGCACAATTATACCTCTTTGGGAAACCTCATTTCTGGAGCTTCGGTTGGTACCCCCTTATTTCCGGATCCCGTTTTGTCAATGGGTATTCCTCCACCTTCCAACCCATTCTTTTTTAATGTGGCCGAAGTGTCTCAACCTGTTCTTCGATTGATGGTCACCATTGTTCAAATGACCGTGTCATTTGGATCCTCTATCCCCTATTCACCATATACGATTACTGCAGTTGCACCATTTGAGTGGGAAATCCATGGTTTATTTTCTACCTTAGGGGTTGTCTAACCCTCTCTATGTACCTCCCCTGCTGGGTGAGGGGCAGGCAAGTTCTGAGTCTATTCCTCGGGCAGGACAACCTCATGTTCAATATTCTCAAGTTCAGCAACCCCTTCAGCAACTGAACGTACTGTATTCGTATGTTCAACAACCTAAAATTCCTTATGTTCAAATGTCGAACGTACAATATCAGTATGTTCCTCAACCGAATGTATCTTAGTAGTACGTCTAATAGTCCCAACCTTTGGTGAGTCTTGTTGCGACTAATCCTTAGTTTGGTTCTTACATCCAAGCTAGTCTGAATCTCCTTTTGGGTCAATCTGGTCCTTTCCCCCATTAGTCTAGTACTCAGTACTAGCCATTTCCTCAAGGTCAGTATCAACAATCCCAGTATGGGCCTCAACCTAGTGCTTCATATTAGTGAATTCCTCAGTATCAGCAGGCTCAACAAGGACCTCAGGCTAGAGCCTATGTTCAACAAGGACCACAGTTTGGACCCTATGTTCAACAGGGACCTCAAACTAGACCTTACGTTTAGGAGGGACCGCAGGCTCGACCCTACATTCAAGAGGGACCAAAAAATGGACCTCATGCTCAATAGGGACCTTATCCTATACCCTATGTCCAGCAAGGTCTGTATCCTCAGTTCTTGCGGGGGTCATATCAACAACCCTGGCAAGGCCCCTATCAGGAATATTTACATCAAGGTTCTTACCAGCCATGGAAAAATATGCATATCTGTGTCAGAATCCATCCTATTGGTGGAAGAATCCATATCAATCAGGTTTTAACCCTCGATCTTTCTCGCCTCATCATCTTCCCTTGCCATTCTTAGCTACGTTGGAATTTTCGGATGTGTCAAAGATCACAAATGACCCCATCCAGCATCAGCTACATTGGATGCCAATTGCATCCAATATTCTAGGGGATTGTCCCAAGTTCGAAGGAAAATATAGGGAATACCCCCAAACCCATATTATGACATACCACTTGTGGTGTTACTCTAATTCTTGGGTTGATGATTCTATTTGTCTTTGTCTTTTCCAGTGCACTTTGACTGGTGTCACGACCAAATGGTATATTGAGCTCCCTTGAGAACTTTTCTTCGATTTCAATTGCTTGGCTATGGCCTTCCTCACTCATTTCCAGCTACTTGTCCGATATGAAATCGACACCCATCTTCTCACCTCACTGAAGAAGTCAATTGCTACGCATATCTCACATCACATCCATGAATGCCAGCTTTGTTGTCACATCATTAAATTTCACATCCCTTATCAGTTGTTGACCAAATCTTTTACGAAATCATTCGTTCCCCTGATTGAAAAATACCTTTCCATTGGTGGGTGTGTCATAGAAGAGGAGATCATTGCTAGAGCTCAATACCTCGATTTGGTTTATTCCTAGTATGGGACTCTATATGAGTTATTACCTGATGTGCCACATACTTCGACTAATCACGAATCATCTTACTCCTGTTACACCTCCAGTGGATGGTGTTATTCAGATAATGGCTCATATTGATAGTAGTGCACCTAAAACTTCTTCGAAGTCTAAATCCACTGCTACCACTGTGCCCCCTATTCCTTCCCATAAATAGAAGAATCTTGGTAAAACATGAGTTTTCAATGCTGTTCAATCTACCACAACAGATAAATCCTCGAAGGGTAAGAAAAAGGGTAAAGGTAAGTCTAAATATGAAAACCCAAAACAAGATTCAAAGAAGTGATCTTTTGGTGATTCTTCAACATGTAAGCCCAAATATCCTTATCATATATGTGATGAGGATCATCACACCAAGGATTTTCCATGGCATGTCGAAGTTACCCATCCTCTGAAGGGCGCACCCAGTACTCCAGTAATTTTGAAAGAACCATTCCCTTCTCAGTACATGCAAATGGTAGATAAAACTCAATCATCTAGAAGCTCTCAGGTGTTCATGGCTAGAAAAAAATCTATTGCCATCACCATGAGAACAAAATATTATCCTAATCCATCCAAAGCTCCTGTGGAACTAGAAGTTACAAATCACCCTTCCTCTTCCACGCCTCCTACCTGTGGTCCTCTCCTGATTGAGAGGCCCAGTAACTAATCCACCATCCGAACACCCAAAAAATGTGTTATTTAGAAATATTCTTACAATTCGAATGTGAAAGCAGCACAACACTACAATATTGTAGAAGATTTGGCTCAAGCGCCTTTAGTGATGTCGGCTTTGGAGGTCCTTTAGTCATACGCATCATAATAGAAGGCACTACCCTCCGCTATTGGAGGGATTGATCCTTCAGATTCTAGTCTGATTACATTTGATCTCGATAATTTAATTCCTAGCTTCCCATCTCATGTAACTTTTTTTATCCAAGTCACCATTATCAGAAAGAATATTCATTGAACTGTCGTTGACGAAGGAGCTTCGACCTGCATCATTTCTGTCGCATGTTGGAAAGCCATCATCTCTCCCCCATTAAGTAAGTCCCTAAATACCTTAGAAGCTTTCGATGGTATAGGTTCTCAGTTGTATGGTATTCTCAAGGCATTGCCCATCTCGTTGCAGGGGAAAAAGGTAACCATGGAAGTTGAAGTGGTAGACGTCAACTTGAACTATAATCTCCTTCTTGGATGTGTTAGACTCCTATACCAATAGGTGTCATTTTTCATGATTGACTTGATGAACTATGCAATATGTTCAAACCTTTTTCTTGTTGCAAAGGTGTTCCATATTTTCAAAAAAATCAAAAAATCAAAAAATTTAAAAATTGTAAAGAGGGTATACCCTAAAAGAAAAATCAAAGTGTGAAAAAATAAAAATGGCCAAAAAAGTGAAAGAAAATGAACCCCAAAAAAGAAAAGGCCAAGGAAAGTGTGCAAGTCTAAATGCCACTACTATTTCATTTTCTGTAATAAGCAATTGTGTGCAGCTTGTTAAACTTTTGCCACAATTTATGAAGAGTCAAACTGTTTAAACTTGACTCATTCATCTTTCAATTTCCTGTTTTAGAAATAGAGAATAAAATCTGACCAAACTGTTTAATCTTGGCAGATAAGTAGATAGGTAGAGTAAATAAAAGGAGCTCAACAGTTTAATCTGAGCCCTTGGATGTAATAAGTGTAGAAATAGATAGATTTTCCATGTAAAAGAAAAAGAAGATTGATAAGGGTTTGCCAGTCTAAGTGCACCCTAATAAAGAAGAGAAAATGGTAGAGAAAGTAGATAGGGTAGGTAGATGGAATTGCAAATTCTCATGTGATGAATGATGGCTTTAAAATGTTTGTAATCTTTTACTTTCATCACCAAGTGCAAAGGCAGAACACCACATTGGCAGAATTTCAGAACACAGCAAGGTCAAAATCATTAACTTCCCATCTCACTTTTTCCCTAAAGGTTTCACTAATTTCCCCTAAGTGCTAAGGTATTTGAAAATTAGAGGGGCTCAAGGCATTTCCTTGACTTTTGGAGGGACCAGACCCTCGGCCCAATAATTGAAAAGACCTAAGTACTTGAAATCATCCACTATCACATTCATTCAACTCTCAAAATCACTTTTTATTCTAAGTTTAAGTGATGAAATGATTATAATGCTATTTGCTTGTAAATCTTCACTTCCTTGGTTATATTTAAGTGTTTTGAGTTTACATTGTCGCTAGGTCATATTAACTCTAATTTATGTATTAACTCCCATAAAAATGACATTGTCCTATTATATTTAACTCCTTTTTTATAATATCCCAAAACCATTTATTATACTTTTTAGCCAAAGTATTTAACCCCCATGCATTTAAATAAAAACCCACCTTATATGCCCTTTGGCTAAAAAATAACATTATTTTTATTCCCGCCCCTATGGTAAAAAAGTCGTATTGATTTAATTACCATATATTAAAAAATATATATATATGAAAAAGGTTTAAACATATGAAAATATGTTTGAAATAAAAATAAATCCAAAGTTTAATCGAAATCAAACTTTGAAATAATTCGTCCACATGCCATTTAACATTTCCCGACCATTTTCCATGGGATTAATTAATCCTTAAGATTAATTAATAACCAAACCCTCCAATCAATCGCCTCCCGAAATGATTAATTCATATTAAATCGTGTCGGTACCACCCATTAAATATCCGTCAACTCCATATCTCGTCAACCGTTGGATCGATCCGCCCAAGATCGACGGCTCCCATTGATTCCGCTAGCCATCCCCTGTACGAGAGTTAACGCGCGAAATCAAAGCGGTTTGTGAATAGTGCCATAGCTACGTGTCAAACTTTCTATGGATTCGCTGGCTCCCCGTCCAAAATAGATTTTCCGCATAAGTGGTGCGGAATAAAACCACTTACCACCTCCATTGTTCCCGTGACTCATCCATCGTACAGGATGACATCATTCATCAAATTAATAAAAAATTCGCCCCATTGACTTTGCCGATAAAACAAAAAATTCGTGTCTTTTTCATTATTCTGCACAAACTATATGAATACACCCTCCACAATTTGAATTTCAAATTTCTGAAGTCTGCCAACCTGTATCCTGTCAAAGAAAATTACGGTCGAGCCTCTCAGAAGATTATCCGCACTCACCCGCGCCTGTTTGAAACCAGTGTCATCCTAAAAAAAACAGGTATTTACCCTAGAAAATCCTACTGAACTCTGTAATAAACCTGATTGTGCAGTAAAACCCTTTGTAACCCAGCTGCGCCACCTAAAACCTCTGTTAAACCAATTCAAGCATGGTTTACCTCCCAAAAATCATTCTAGATTCACTCCACAGACATCTCAAAATCAAATGAAACCTTTTCGACCTCCCCTGCAAACCAATGCTTTCTTAACAATTTGTTTTGTTTTACAGGTGATCAGAAGACCACATCCTTGGATAAACAGTCTTAATACTAGTCATAAGACTTGTTTACTCCAAGAGTGTTATCAAATATTTTCAAACAGAGGTTAGAAAGCATAACAACTAAAGAGTATCAGTGGTTAAAGTGTATCAGGTAAAAGTTAGAATGAAAGTTAAAATGAAGTTACAGAGCAGTCAAAGGTAAACAGTAAAAGTAATTACAGAGGCAGTAAAATGTTAAAAAGAGGAAATGAAAATACTTTCACCAACATTGAAGTTTGTCTAAAGTGAAAGTAAAATAGTCAAAAGAACAAAAAAGTGAAAAGACGAAAAACACAATAAGAAGGAATATTTTTGCAAAAATTGCATGTTTTAGTCATTATTTTGCAGAAACTATTGTGATCAATCCAAGATGAATTTTGCAAAACTGAAAGAGTTTTATGTTCTTAAGAGGACAATCTACAAAAACCTCTCTCACGTTTCTAACAACTATTATGGTTTTGGAAATATTAAACAATGTTGGAAAGCACTTTTTGCAGAAAATACCAGTTAAGTCATCATTTTTCAGAGAATATTGTGGTAACTTAGAAGTACACAATACAAAAATGAAGGAGGTTTTTGTTCCTAAGAGACCCATATACAAAAACCTATCTCACATTTTTCACAGTGATTTCATAATGAGAGATACATGCACATCGTTACTGGCTATTTTTCAGACTCTGTAAAACTCTATTTTACACATATTTGTGCAGAGCCTTTTGTGCACAGCTGGAGAGGAATTTTGGGAAATGGAAAGAGGTTTATCTCACCAACATATTAATCCACAATAAAATATTTCACTTTTTACATATCTATTACAGATTGAGAAATAAAAAGATATCATTGGACCCCAAGTTTGCAGAATTGTTGGAGCAGATTGCACAAAGAAAGGAAGCAGTTAGTGACTTGGATGCCTCATCATCAACTAAGAGTTGGATCAAATTAGAATTCTCCTCTTTGTCATCACCTATCCATACAAAATAGTGCCAAATAGATGCATTAGTTTGAGTGTCCTTTACTTAAGTTCTATTTATGTAAAATAGTTGGAGAGATTTGTGAACCAATTTTGATATTTTTCTCAAGATATTTTAGTTTAGAATTTGTATAAATACTTCACTCTTGGAAGTATTTTTGGTGGATTCTACTACTTTGCTGTAACATTGATCTTTTGGAATAAAAGTGCTTTGGAGAAACTTCTTTGTGGCTTGCTGGATGATGATTTGAAGCTCAAGACTTTTTGCAGGATTCATGTGTCCGACTACAGTTCAATAAGTCCTTTCTATCCTATGTTTTAAGTTTTATATATGTTTACTATATCACTGTGTTCCATTTCTGAGTAATTGACATAAAAGAATAAATCAAAACTTACTTAAGTGTACTCTTATTTCAATTGTGATTATTCTAAATGTTTTCTTCTAAACTGGTTATAAGCAATGAATTCTTAATTGCTCTTGTTTCGCTGGTTTAAAAATTTTGATTACTACAGTAAAGAATTCTTAACTTCTCTTTATTTGTAATCATTCACTTTCTTTCTTTGAACATGTTGAAAGATTCTTAATTTCCTTTCATCCCTTCAAAATCCATTCCATTCACTTTAATTTCTAAAAATTGTTCTCTGTTTGGCTATCTTGCCCTGCAAAGCCATCTTGTGTGTAGAATATTAATCCAGTAAAGCCATTCCTTCGACTCCATAGCCCAATGGCCTGAAATATTCAATCTTGCCCTCATTTGGCGGATTCCACCATTCAAATTCAAACCAAATTTCTTGGACTTATAACTAGCCTAAAACTTTCTAAGAACAAAGCTAAATTTTAAAGAGAGAGCCCTCTCTGGATACAGATTGGCTAGATTCTGTATCTGAAGGTTGGTTTGTGGTTACCTCGGGTTTACTTTCCTTTTCCACAACTTCAAGGAAAACCTGAGTGATAACATAGTGGCGACCATACTAGGGATCTGAATCATTTTAATTGTTACTATTGTTTGCTTATAAGCTACAGACAGAACCTGAAGATCAGCCAGGTAGCCTTTGAACTACTTTTGCTCTGCAATTGCATAGTAAATAAATGCTACTTCAGTCTATCTCTAGTCTAGCTTATAAACTAAAATTTGGTTTCAAACATTCAATCAGTTTCTCTAGTTCAATAAATCTTTAAGAAAATTTAAATCCAATATCTGAAACCTCTTAAAGAAATTATAGAAGTTGTTTTGAAAATTCACAAAAAATTTGGTTTCCTGAAGAACTAAATTTTTCTTCAAAATGGTTTTACAGGTTTAGATCTGATCTATGATGGTGGACAGGGATCAGACACACAACGGTTAAAATCATCCACCTGGCGACTCCAAATCAATTTCACAATCAAGAATCCACTGGAGGAATGAACCTCAAAGAACAATATGGAAATATGAGGCTTTTAACTTGGATCTTAATCCAAAACATTATGTTCTTTCTCATTAAGAAAGTTTTTCAATGTATATTGTATTTTATAGAAGATCTTAGATTAGTTTTTAGTTATTTTCCTTTGAAGATTGTAAGTAATAATTCTCCTAATCTCTTTGAGCAGCTTTCTTATGAATCTAATGATGATCATTTTCAAATTAAGAAGCCTCAAATAATCAAGACTGATCTTACAATCCCTGTACATATTCCTGTGCCATATAAAGTTCCAGATAGATATAAGCCCCTTATTTTACCTCCTATACTCCATGATTTTCCTAAAAAATACTACAAGTATCTTCCTAGATTTGATGGCGAGAATGGTATCACTGCCCAAAAACATATTCAAGGTTTTGAAAATTATTTGGATTTATTTGAGATTGATGAAGATGATGTTAAAATCAGACTTTTTGCTCTTTCTTTGCAAAATAGAATAAAGAATTGGTTCAAAAATCTGCCTAATGCTAGCATCTTAAATTTCCAGCAGTTTATCAAAATTTTCCTTGATAGATGGATAATCAAAGTTAATCATTTTGTGATCATGGAAGAATATAATCAATTAAAAAGACATTCAAATGAAACAATACAACAATTTTCTGACAGATTTAATCAAGTTTATTATTCAATGCCAGAAAATATTAGACCTCCTCATGATTCAGCTCTCTTGCATTATCCAAGTGCCTTTGATCTAGAAATATAATTTCGATTAAGAGAAAGAGATCCAAAAACACTTGTACAGATGCAGACCATTGCAGTTGATGTGGAAGTTAATCTCCAAATCAAACAGGAAAAGTTGAAAGCAGAAGAAGAGGAAAAGAAAAACATTGCAGAAGTAAAACTCAACCTTTTGGTAAGAAAACTAAATGAAAGAACACATGAGATCACTATGAAAGATGAATTTTTTATTCAAAATCACCATGAAGAAATAGAAGAGGTTGATGGCCAGGAACAAATTCCTTCTAATTCCAATTATCATAGATCAAAAAATGAATTTACAAATCAATATGAGGAAGAAGAATTTGTTGATCTAATGTGTATGTTTGATGACATTCCTTCTTTTGATGATTTGCCTAAGTATGATCATTATGATGATAGGTATGTTCTCCAAACTCAAGCTAACTTTACAGAGCAATCAGAAGCTAGCTTGTGGGATGAAGAAACTCAGTTTCAGCAGATTGAAGGCAGTGATCAGCCAGTACAGATCAACCATGAGAATGAGGAATAAAGAGCATAAAATGTGGAAATAAGTGAAGATTCTTTACCTCTTTGTTTTGCTTCATTTCAGTTCGTTAGAGACAACTATCATGCCATCAATAATCAACAATCTTTAGGAATTGTGATTGACAACAAAGAAGATAATGAAACTATTGATCAAGATTTTTCAGTTTCACAATTGCAGTTATCAGTTCCCATTGAAATAAATGATCAAATGACACAAGAAATTTCCATACCACTATTTTTTGAATCATTTCAATGTTTAAAGGAAATGTGGTATAACATATTTAATGAAAAGGATGAGAAACTTGGTGAAGTTTATGAAGTTTCATGGAAACCTATATGCTATAGGTTGCAGCCATTTTCCCAAGTTTTTCAGGATCCAATAGCAGATATGTTGAATATTGAAGGCATTCAAAGCATTCCTCTATTAACTAACTATGATTTTCAGAATCAAGATGATAAAGGATTCAACACTCAAACATTACAATCATTAGGAATATCATCACAAATCTTATCTGAAAGTTTACAGGGAGATAAAGATGAAAATAGCATTTCATATTCATGGTATGGAGGCCATCCAGAACATATGTATAGTTGTTCAGATCAGTTAAACATCAGTGTATATATTTTGGAAGATCCTTTTGTACAGTTTCTAGAGTCAACAAAGGAAATCAAGTGTTTCCTTATCCTCTCATTTGTTGACAAGTTTCTAATAGGTTGCAGAAGTACAATTTTGATAATCAACAAGAAAATGCAACAAAATTATCAAAGTACATAATGCTTGAATGGTTGCATTGGTTATTTCATTTTACCTAACTAGCAGTTGAACAGTAGATTGAGTAAGTAGATGAGTGCTAATAAGCTCAAAATTTTGAGCATTTTTCTAATTTTCAATTTTCAGCTAGTTTTTCATTAAGTTGGTTTGAAAATTTTTGTGTGTTGTTTTAGTTTCAGATCAGATTTCAGTTTGCAGAAGACATAAGACATTTACATAATCACCAAGGTCAAGGGATGAGGACAAGTGACCTGCTGTTCTTGACTTTTCACCAGGAAAAGCCATCCCCAAGTGGAGCCAGTGTTAGACTCCTATACCAATAGGTGTCATTTTTCATGATTGACTTGATGAACTATGCAATATCTTCAAACCTTTTTCTTGTTGCAAAGGTGTTCCATATTTTCAAAAAAATCAAAAAATCAAAAAATTAAAAAATTGTAAAGAGGGTATACCCTAAAAGAAAAATCAAAGGGTCAAAAGAATAAAATGGTAAAAAAAGGGAAAGAAATGAACCCCAAACAAAAATAGACCAAAGAAAGTGTGCAAGTCTAAATGCCACTACTATTTCATTTTCTGTAATAAGCAATTGTGTGCAGCTTGTTAAACTTTTGCCACAATTTATGAAGAGTCAAACTGTTTAAACTTGACTCATTCATCTTTCAATTTCATGTTGTAGAATAGAGAATAAATATCTGGCCAAACAGTTTAATCTTGGCAGATAAGTAGATAGGTAGAGTTAATAAAAGGTGCTCAACAGTTTAATCTGAGCCCTTGGATGTAATAAGTGTAGAAATAGATAGATTTTCCATGTAAAATGAAAAGAAGATTGATAAGGGTTTGCCAGTCTAAGTGCACCCTAATAAAGAAGAGAAAATGGTAGAGAAAGTAGATAGGGTAGGTAGATGGCATTGCAAATTCTCATGTGATGAATGATGGCTTTAAAATGTTTGTAATCTTTTACTTTCATCACCAAGTGCAAAGGCAGAACACCACATTGGCAGAATTTCAGAACACAGCAAGGTCAAAATCATTAACTTCCCATCTCACTTTTTCCCTAAAGGTTTCACTAATTTCCCCTAAGTGCTAAGGTATTTGAAAATTAGAGGGGCTCAAGGCATTTCCTTGACTTTTGGCGGGACCAGACCCTCGGCCCAATAATTGAAAAGACCTAAGTACTTGAAATCATCCACTATCACATTCATTCAACCCTCAAAATCACTTTTTATTCTAAGTTTAAGTGATGAAATGATTATAATGCTATTTGCTTGTAAATCTTCACTTCCTTGGTTATATTTAAGTGTTTTGAGTTTACATTGTCCCTAGGTCATATTAACTCTAATTTATGTATTAACTCCTGTAAAAATCACCTTTTCCTATTATATATAAATCCTTTGTAATAATACTCCCAAAACCCTTATATTACACTTTTTAGCAAAAGTATTTAGCCCTAATACATTCAAATAAAAACCCACCTTATATGCCCTTTGGCTAAAAAATAACATTATTTTTATTCTTGCCCCTATGGTAAAAAAGTCGTATTGATTTAATTACCATATATTAAAAATATATATATATGAAAAAGGTTTAAACATATGAAAATATGTTTGAAATAAAAATAAATTTAAAGTTTAATCGAAATCAAACTTTGAAATAATTCGTCCACATGCCATTTAACATTTCCCGACCATTTTCCATGGGATTAATTAATCCTTAAGATTAATTAATAACCAAACCCTCCAATCAATCGCCTCCCGAAATGATTAATTCATATTAAATCGTGTCGGTACCGCCCATTAAATATCCGTCAACTCCATATCTCGTCAACCGTTGGATCGATCTGCCCAAGATCGACGGCTCCCATTGATTCCGCTAGCCATCCCCTGTACGAGAGTTAACGCACGAAATCAAAGCATTTTGTGAATAGTGCCATAGCTACGTGTCAAACTTTCTATGGATTCGCTGGCTCCCCGTCCAAAACAGCTTTTCCGCATAAGTGGTGCGGAATAAAACCACTTACCGCCTCCACTGTTCCCGTGACTCATCCATCGTACAGGATGACGTCATTCATCAAATTAATAAAAAATTCGCCCCATTGACTTTGCCGATAAAACAAAAAATTCGTGTCTTTTTCATTATTCTGCACAAACTAAATGAATACACCCTCCACAATTTGAATTTCAAATTTCTGAAGTCTGCCAACCTGTATCCTATCAAAGAAAATTGCGGTCGAGCCTCTCAGAAGATTATCCGCACTCACCCGCGCTTGTTTGAAACCAGTGTCATCCTCAGAAAAACAGGTATAATGTATTTACCCTAGAAAATCGTACTGAACTCTGTAATAAACCTTATTGTGTAGTAAAACCCTTTGTAACCCAGCCGCGCCACCTGAAACCTCTGTTAAACCAATTCAAGCATGGTTTACCTCCCAAAAATCATTCTAGATTCACTCCACAGACATCTCAAAATCAAATGAAACCTTTTCGACCTCCCCTGCAAACCAATGCTTTCTTAACAATTTGTTTTGTTTTACAGGTGATCAGAAGACCACATCCTTGGATAAACAGTATTAATACTAGTCATAAGACTTGTTTACTCCAAGAGTGTTATCAAATCTATTCAAACAGAGGTTAGAGAGAATAACAGTTAGAGTATCAGTGGTTAAAGTGTATAAGGTAAAAGTCAGAATGAAAGTTAAAATGAAGTTACAGAGCAGTCAAAGGTAAACAGTAAAAGTAATTACAGAGGCAGTAAAACGTTAAAAAGAGGAAATGAAAATACTTTCACCAACATTGAAGTTTGTCTAAAGTGAAAGTAAAATAGTCAAAAGAACAAAAAAGTGAAAAGATGAAAAACACAATAAGAAGGAATATTTTTGCAAAAATTGCATGTTTTAGTCATTATTTTGCAGAAACCATTGTGATCAATCCAAGATTAATTTTTCAAAAATAAAAGAGCTTTATGTTCTTAAGAGGACAATCTACAAAAACCTCTCTCACTTTTCTAACAGCTATTATGGCTTTGGAAATATTAAACAATGTTGGAAAGCACTTTTTGCAGAAAATACCAGTTAAGTCATCATTTTTCAGAGAATATTGTGGTAAATTAGAAGTACAAAATATAAAAATGAAGGAGGTTTTTGTTCCTAAGAGACCTATCTACAAAAACCTATCTCACTTTTTTCACAGTTATTTCAGAATGAGAGATACATGCACATCTTTACTGGCTATTTTTCAGACTCTGTAAAACTCTGTTTTACACATATTTTTGCAGAGCCTTTTGTGCACAGCTGGAGAGGAATATTTGGAAACAGAAAGAGGTTTATCTCACCAACATATTAATACACAATAACCTATTTCAATTTTTACATATCTATTACGGATTGAGAAATAAAAAGATATCATTGGACCCCAAGTTTGCAGAATTGTTGGAGCAGATTGCACAAAGAAAGGAAGCAGTTAGTGACTTGGATGCCTCATCATCAACTAAGAGTTGGATCAAATTTGAATTCTCCTCTTTGTCATCACCTATCCATACAAAATAGTTCCAAATAGATGCATTAGTTTGAGTTTCCTTTACTTAAGTTCTATTTATGTAAAATAGTTGGAGAGATTTGTGAACCAATTTTGATATTTTTTTCAAGATATTTTAGTTTAGAATTTGTATAAATACTCCACTCTTGGAAGCATTTTGGGGTGGATTCTACTACTTTGTTGTAACATTGATCTTTTTGGAATAAAAGTGCTTTGGAGAAATTTCTTTGTGGCTTGCTGGATGATGATTTGAAGCTCAAGACTTTTTGCAGGATTCATGTGTCAGACTACAGTTCAATAAGTCTTTTCTATCCTATGTTTTAAGTTTTATATCTGTTTATAATATCACTGTGTTCCATTTCTGAATAATTGACATAAAAGAATAAATCAGAACTTACTTAAGTGTACTCTTATTTCAATTGTGATTATTCTAAATGTTTTCTTCTAAACTGGTTATAAGCAACGAATTCTTAATTGCTCTTGTTTCGCTGGTTTAAACATTTTGATTACTATAGTAAAGAATTTTTAACTGCTCTTTATTTGTAATCATTCACTTTCTTTCTTTGAACATGTTGAAATATTCTTAATTGCCTTTCATCCCTTCAAAATCCATTCCATTCACTTTAATTTCTAAAAATTGTTCTCTTTTTGGCTATCTTGCCCTGCAAAGCCATCTTGTGTGTAGAATATTTATCCAGTAAAGCCATCCTTTCGACTCCATAGCCCAATGGCCTGAAAATATTCAACCTTGCCCTCATTTGGCGGATTCCACCATTCAAATTCAAACCAAATTTCTTGGACTTATAACTAGCCTAAAACTTTCTAAGGACAAAGCTAAATTTTAAAGAGAGAGCCCTCTCTGGATACAGATTGGCTAGATTCTGTATCTGAAGGTTGGTTTGTGGTTACCTCGGGTTTACTTTCCTTTTCCACAACTTCAAGGAAAACCTGAGTGATAACAGGATGTAGTTGGAAAAATGTTATGGTTTGCGTTGTGTCCACCCTATTTCACATCCTCCATTTTCCCCATCATGGGAAGATAGTGACTATTAATCAGTTGGATTTCTTCCCCTCTCATTCTTCAAAAGGTAACATTCCATATGTTGGGAAGGTCGCTACTCCTTATGAGAACAAAGACTCATCACTTATGGGAGTTTTTCCGCTTCTGCCTTCGAATGTCACCTCCGTCAATATGATACCATATGGTCACAATCCATGGAATGTTCCCAATCTCAACCAACTCAATATTTTTGGTGACGTTATGCATTTTAGCCCAAAAAAACAAATGTATCACGCTATTCTCACGGCTTCTGAGGCTGCATTTGAAACCAACACTCATTTGGTTTCCTCTCTAGACACTTGTGCATAGTCTCCCTGGTTTGGTTCTTAGGACTTTGATGATCCCTTGAATGAGACTTTCCCCAACGACGAGAGTATCGTGGAGGTAATGTATCTTGAAGAAAATCCATGGGATGATGGGCACCATTGTTCCTCATTTCTCCCAATCCCACGTGACATCTTCGCCTATCTAAGATCCCATGCTTTGCCACTACTGACTGAACCACTTGAGAATCTGGCTTTGATTCATGAAGTGTTGTCTAAAGGGAACGTGGGAAATATCACTACGACCATTATGATCGACATCTCTGTCAAACCAGGGATTCTCGAGAATGTGCATATAGGTGCATCTTGTTCTCCTGATGAGATCAATATCTATACTGAACTCTTTCAGGGGTTCCGCGATGTCTTCACGTGGTCACATGAAGAAATTTCTGACATTGATCCACATATCACGGTGCACGAAATTCCCAAATATCTAGATTCGAAGCCCATTCGCCAAGGTCTTCGTCCTATGCACCTAAGAAAGGCCGCTGCTATAAACGGGGAAGTTGAGAAACTTCTTAAAGTTGGTTTTATTTACCCCATACCATTACAGATTGGGTCTCAAATAGTTTTCCTATCAATAAGAAGCTAGGGACCATTCGTGTTTGCATTCATTACCATGATATCAATTTAGCCTATCCTAAGGACACTTACCCCACTCCTTTTATCGATCAGATCATTGAAGAATGTGCTGGGAGTGAGATATTTTCCTTTATGGATGGTTTCTCTAGCTATAACTAGATTAACTTTGCTCCAGTTGATCAACATAAAACCTCTTTTATGTGTCCATGGGGGAATTTCACCTATAAGAAGCTCCCTTTTGGCCCGAATAATGTCAGAGCCACCTTCTAGTGAACTATGTATTATGCTTTCCATGACATTAGGCACATAGTTTAGCCATATCTCGACAACCTTATTGCTCATTCCGTGAAACATCGAGATCACCCGGAACACCTTAGAGCTATTTTCCTTTTCCGTCGATACTATAATATTAGGTTGAATCCTCATAAGTGTGTCTTATATGTCGACTGTGGTTAGCTCCTGGGTTTCGTGGTGTGAAATGAAGGCATCTGCATCAATCCTTTGAAAGTCAAGGAAATCATCAATTTTCCTCCTCCTTTTGTTCATCAACTGCAGATTTTGCAGGGGAAAGACGATTTTCTCCGTCGTTTCATACTAAATCACGCTGAGCTTGCCAAAGAATTTACACGCTTATTAAAAAATGGAATACCATTCTTATGGGATGGAATTGCTCAGAGCTCTTTCGATGCATTGAAGCAAGCCTTCATCATGGCTCCGCTACTACATCCTCCCAATCATCACCATGATTGCTGCCTATATTTGGTCGTCGCCGACAGCACTATTGGCATGGTGCTGGTTCAGGATGATGACAATGGTCAAGAACATGTAGTGTATTACTTGATTCATAATATCTTTGATACTAAGACATGTTATGCTCATGTAAAAAAACTAGCACTAGCTATTGTCTAGGCCGTTCAATGTTTCCATCACTACATTCTCCTGCGTTGATCAGGAGATCATGCGTTTTGCTCAAAATTGAAACTGCTCGAAACTGTACCGAACCTGAGCTACCAGATAGGTCTCGTTGTTGCAATTCTAGCGCTGTGAATGCTTCGAAAGACCAATGTTGTATGAGGAAGATATCGCGTTTTGTTTGTTTTCGTAAACAACTAAAATTTTGTGACAGGAGTGACTGGGATTCCTAGTCAGCATGCAGGTACAGTTAGCAGGTGGCATATACTAGGAATATTCCCTTTTCTCAAATCCAATCATATATTGACATGTGGCTATTTTTGGACCATTGGATGGAGATGTATGTGTTTTATTTGGACCGTTGGATGGGTGACATGTGGCTATCTCGGAGGCTGCCACGTGTCCCCTTGACCGTTGACCAAAATTTTTGTGAGGTCCGGGGTGTTCGACCCCATGACCTCCAGCACGCGCGCAAAGGTTTCTACCATCTCCACTATGCTTTGTTGCTTACCCCTTAGGGGCGCCATATCTATTTATTTTTTACAAAGTGTGCATATGGGGGGGCGAGGGGCAGGGGGACTGCCAGTAGCCCCATTGAAGTTGGTCACATGCAAATTGGAAACAGTGATATAAAACTTAACCGACGACAAATAAAAACCACGACTCCAATGGTGAATCAACGTGGTCACATGTCATTGCAACTGCAACATTTATTAACTGCCAGTTAAACGTAACCTTCGGTGGAAAGCGTTGTCACATGCGCGGTAGGGTGACAATTTAATGCAACGATTTTGCAAAAAGGTTTCAGAACCTTGTGTTATGGTTCCGCTATTTCTTGCGGAATTTTAAAACTATAATCATAGGGTTTTAAGGTGGGGGGTCGGCTTGTGGCCACCCCGCCCTAACCACTAAACTTTATTAAAAATGATTTATTATGGCAGAGTCTTTAGCCCCGACTAAAATTTTGGGATTGTTGCCAAACTAACTACAGTTAACCATAGTTATCCACAATTAGTGGAGTTTTTCTAGCTGAGATTGGGAAAAGGCTTTGGGAGGTCAATTTTCGACCAATTTGGGTGAAACAAGATTCTACCTAGACTAATTTGAGCATTCTGGAGCCACTGGTGTAGAGAATACAACCATTAGAGGCTTGTAAACACATAAATTTTCAAATTTGAGCATAATGAAAAAGAGGGACATGTCATTGGGAGCTAGACCAGCAGATGTAGCCCAAGAGGGGTGAACTGCTTTATCATGCCTACTATGTAAAACTTATGTGTGATGTTATTTCTCTGTTATACACTATTGTATAGTGTTATTTAGGCCTATTTTTATGCTTAAAGCTCACAAATTCATCTATGTTTCATGGTTAAAATACTCATTCCTTAAGCAAACAAATGGAGACAAATTGTACATGCTTTTAATGTTGAAAGGAAACTTAGCACAACAAACTAATACACTCCTTTCAGATAATACGTAAAACCTTAGTGATTTCTAATTGAAACCCCATGAATTACGTTCTCACACGTCAGTTGCTTGGGGGAAAGTACTCGAAATTAATCGTTATCCTTCAAGAGTTCGACTTAGAATTCACTGGTGCTAAGTTGAAGAAATCCCTAGTCTTTGCTGAGTTGATCTGTGATCTTCTCACCATGGAAGATTCCATTCCTCTCGATGAGTCCAATCCCAATGAGACTCTCATTATCATTAGTAATTTTGATCCATGATATGGAGACATGATTATCTATCTCCAGACCCAAAAATTTCAGCCAGATCTATCACACTCTGAGCAAAGACGGATTCGCTACCAGTCCCAACCTTATCGCATCATTGGAGACACCCTCTATCCCATTGGTATTGACTCTGTCCTACGCCGTTGTTTGAATCTTGAGGAAGCTGAGAAAGCTCTCAATGACTACCGCTCTGGATCTTGTGGTGGTCACATGTCTAGTTATGCTACCACTCAAAAGATCCTTCTTGTAGGTTATTTATGGCTATGTATTTTTAAAGACTACAATATTGCAGTATGAAAATTCCATGATTGTGATATCTACTATCGAAAAGAGAGGGTCCTACCCTCATCCTTGCACCCGGTTATAACTGTCGGACATTTTACAGAATGGGGCATTGATTTTATGACTTGTAACCCTCACTCAGCCTAGGGGCATGACTATATCATCGTTTTCATTGACTATTTAACTAAATGGGCCGAGGCGATGCCTACATACGATAATGAAGGTCTTACTGCAGCGTAATTCTTGTTTAATCATGTCATAGCTCTGTTTGGTGTCCCTAAAGAGATTGTCAATGATCATGGCACTCATTTTCCTAATCATATTATGATAAATCTCTCTGCTTGGTTCACATATGTCTTCGAATCATTACGTTGGTTTTTCTGATGGTGCTTGTTGTAACACATGGAACTTATCTTCTGCAGCATGGGCACTCTTTGCTCCTGATTATGAGTTGATTAATTTACAAGGTATTTTTTTGGGTCAAACAAATAACAATATTTCTAATTATAGTGTGGTGATCAAACTATTATCGGATGCCATTGATCTTGGGATTAGGGATTTGATTTTTAAGTTGGACTCACAACTCGTTGTGTTACAATTGAATGGGCAATATTCTCTACTCAATCCTAAAATTTAGCGTATGTATTTGCGTATTAGATTATTGGAAAGACATTTTGATTTTATCACATATCAACATATTCTAAGACATTTAAATACATTAACAGATACATTATAAAACCATGTATTAGATACACATTTGTGCAATATGTAAAATCAAGACATCATTATGATACGCAGGTAGCCATATAAACATATATATATATATATGATGTATATCGATCTGTAAGTGTATTACATCCAAAATCTAAAAAAATATATGTTTTGTTACAAAAATATCTCTCTGAGGCGACAAAAAATGTAAAAATAGGGATGTTATCAACCACGTATTGGAACTGAGATTTCATTGCCTCATGCAACACCTGCGCTTCCACCACTCTCGTGATGTAGTGTAGTATCCTACGCAGGGGAAGAACTCTGATGGAAGAAATAACTACCTTCCCTTTTCTGTTTTCCGTGCCCCGGGATAGTACCAGGATAGTATCTCTAGATGAGAATGCTAGTACTCTCACCCCTGTGTAATATTCCAAATTAGCTTTTAGCTAGTTGGAATATTATATGTTGCTTCTCTTCATAGTCTAGATGAATAAGTGGGGTAAGGATACCCTTAAAACTCTTTAGTAGGAATAAATCACTTCCAATATGGATGTGGATCAGTTTATATAGTCAAAATAAAGCCACCTTGGGTGTGAAAGGGGGAAATGAATGTAGACTGGGTCAAGGTTGACCAAATCAATAGTGCTACCAAAGAAGAGAGTGGAGCTAGTGGGGACAACGCAATTTTGGAGGAGGAGTCTTTGCATGGAAGTAACATCATAAATGAGTGGGGCCAAGGGTGAGGAAGATCACCAAGGATATAAGGGAAGGGATGGTAGCCATATGAGGCATTCAGAATATTTTTTATGATTGAGTCTTATGACTTCTTGCATGATTCAGCTGTTTAGTTGAGTTTGCTGCACTTTTTAATGCAAGGGAATTTCCAGGCGATAATTGCATACTTTAGCTTAGAGGACATGAGAGGCCATCTAGGAGGGTTATTCTGAGATTCATTTCCACCATACGACATTGGGCCAAGTAGTCACCTTCATCCACAACACAATCTCCTTGAGGAACTACATTATTTTGTAGGGTGTTGCAGTGGAGGGTTGAGAAACCCGGTTTGTGAGCTAGTTTCCTAGTGGAAGGAGCAACCTTTCACCCGGAAAGATAGGGAGGAGAAGTTACAACCAAATATTTTTTATTTCAGCCATATTCTAGTAGAGCTTTAGTGATACAACGTGATTCAGCCACAGAGTTGCAGTCTACACTTTTTGCATCTTGTGTTTTTCAAGAAACCCCTACCGAGTTATATTAGGATTGTGTTTGAGAGACTAGTTCTCCATTTTTAGCTCCTTTTGAGTAATATATTAGAAAATCCATTTCTTTCCATTTTTGTATAGCAGTAGCCCTCACTGGGAATGCACTTTCATGTATTTCGGCATTCTATTTTGCAGCACCATTTGGGATTCTAATGTATCTGGGCTTTGGAGGCTTGTTTGCCTAGTTCGAGTGATTGTTTCTTCAACACATTGTATATTTTGCTACTATAATACATAATCTAATGGATCTATGATTTTCACATGTGTTTTGCATCATATTTTCTGTACATTTCAGTTTGGTGTTCAATATTTTTGTCCTTTCTAATTTGGAATATGACGGTGGTATCAAAGCTCTAATCTTGGCTCAGCTTGTGGGGGAATACATCTATAGCAATGGAGGAAAAAGAGATTCAAAAAATTCTTCTTTAGACCATGCAGAACATTGCAAAAGGTATCAAGGAGATGATATTAGAAAGACAGAAGGAATCCCCTAGAGGGTTTCACCATGGAGAAAGATCTGGCACTTCACATTTATGGTGGGAGAAATCAGTAACACAACATTCTTCACAACGCTCCACCATGCCCACATTCCTATCATTGGAAGGTGAGGGAGGAGGACCATTGAGGGAAGAAACCCTTGGTGACTATTTTTTGGAATATGAATCTCAATCCCAGAGGTTCAAGGAGAATTTGAACTTTCAGGAGTTCTGTCAGATCAAGGATGGTAGGAGATCTTCCAATCACCATAAAAGTGGAGGGTACATGCAGAACCAAGATCTATAATGCAGTTTGGGTAGATTCTTTATGCCATCTTATGATGGATCACCCAAGTGCACAACTAAGGCTTGGGTAGAGAATTTGGATACTTATTTCCAACTCAACAGACTTTTAGAAATGGAGGCTATCAAAATAGCAGCGCTGCACCTAGAAGGTGAAGCACATGAATGGTGGTTTCATGGCATATCTACTCTTGGGAATGCTAGTGTGACTTCTTATTTAGACATCACCCAGAGGTTGGTGGAGATCCCAGGAATCTAGAAGCACATTTTGTGGAGCTAACCAAGTTCAAGAAAACAGAAGATCTAGAGACTAATATCTCTAAGTTTCTACAACTTTCAATCATGGTATCTAACCTCACTGTGACTCGTAGAGTATGCATGTTCATTGATGGGATGGTTGAACCATTACATGGATTGGTGAAATCTACTAGAACAACTACGCTCTAAGAAGCTATGGAGAGGGCTAGAGACCTACATCATGCTTTAACCAAAGCAAAGACCTATTTTCAGTAAAAATTCTCCTCTCAAACAAAGGAGGATCATGCAAATAAATCTCTTGATGATAATTCCCAAAGAGATCTAAGGAAGAAGAAAATTTGTTTCACTTTTCGAGAGCCATGGGTGCCAAACCACCAATGTGTTGGAGGGAAGGCATATTGTATTGAGATATTTTATGACGAGGAGGAGGAGACCAGTGCTGTAGCAGCAGGAGGAGGTGTACCACCCACATAAGATGTAGTGGGAGCATTTGCTCCAATGGGAGGAATTCTTGCAGCATTGCGGGGAGTTCCCCAAGTATCTAACATTAAGCGTTAGAGGCACTATTCTGGGATAAAGAGTATCAGTATTGGTAGAGAGTGTAGCTACTCATATATTTATTGATACTCAGTTGGAGTAGAGGAGAGGCATTCACATAGAATACTTTGAGGGTTTCTCAGTTTTGGTTCAAGGAGCTAGAACCATGCAATGTGCCAAATATGTTCCACCGTTAACCATCACTATGGGAACCTACACATTGATAGACCACTTCATTAGGGGAATTTTGAGGTCTAAATTGGGCCTCCTAAGAAAAATGTACAACAAAATTAAAATTTATAAGAACCAATAGGATTCAAGGTGATGATGTAAACCATGGGGTATAATTCACCATTTTCTAAGTAAAAGGGTAAAAAGATTAAAAAATAATAAAATAATAAAACTACTTTTTCAACTCGTATTTTCAAATTATCTCCCAAATTTTGTACTCAAATTTCGAGCGGGAGTACTCGTTGGATGCAAAATTTAATTCCTCATCCAAGGAGTACCCATGTTGCATACTTTTGATGGACCCAGCTACCCAAAAAACAAGAAATACATGATAGAACGTGAATGCAATCACTTTTTTCATGTATTTCTCATTTTTCGTGTAGCGAGATCCATAAAAATTATGTAGCATGGGTACTCCTTGGATGAGGAATTAAATTTTGCATCCAATGAGTACTCCCTCTCAAAATTTGAGTAAAAACATTAGGAGATAAGTTGAAAATACGAGTTGAAAAAGTAGTTTTTTATTTTTCCCCCTTAAAATTTGATGATGTAATCAAACCTTATTTTATTATTTCCTCTTTTATTTTATAATTTCCTTAGGAGGCCCATTTTGACCTCAAAATTCTCCTAATTCTTTGTGGTTGATATTCCAAACACCAATGTGATATTGGGTGTCCAGTGGTTAATCACCTTAGGGAAGGTTACCATAGATTGGGAAATATTAGAGATGGAATGGACAGAGAAGGGGAGTGGTAAACATGATAAAATAAAAGGCATACACACCTATCCACCCCACATTTTCTCAGCTCACAGGATGGAGGATGATTTGTTCAGAGGGGACATAGAGTGGACAGTAGAACTATGTATGTCAGAAGTAAGGGGTAAGGATTCACCAGTACATCTGGATGTACAATATATTTTGGACCAATATTCCACAATATTTGGAGATATCCCACCCGGGAGACCTCCTGACCGAGGATTTGAGCACACTATTCATTTGGAGCATGGGATCCAAGTAGTGATCACCACACCCTATAGGCATCCCAAAGCCTACATGGATGATATTGAAAAGGCCATTCAAGAGATTTTGGCCTTAGGACATATTCGGCCTATCACCAGTCCTTTTCCCTCTTCACTGGTCTTGGTGTAGAATAAGGATGGCACATTGAGGATGTGCATTGATTATAGGGCATTAAACAAAAATACCATGAAGAATAGATACCCAATTCCCAGGATCGATAAATTGATAGATGAACTAAGAGGATCCAATTATTTTTCCAAGATTGATTTGAGATCGGGGTATGATCAAATCAGAGTGAGGGATCAAGATATCCCCAAGACAAAATTCCAATGCCATTATGGCCATTTTGAGTTCTTGGTGATGCCTTTTGGGCTAACCAATGCTCTGGCAACATTCCAATCTTGTGTGAACCACATCTTCCATGGTCACTTGAGAAAATTTGTATTGGTCTTCTTTGATGACATTATTATTTACAGCTGCACATGGGAGGAGCATCTACAACATATTGAGGCAGTATTATGCATTCTTGAAGAGCAACAATTCTATCATAAGCTCTCCAAGTGTGAGTTTGGGCTCACAGAGATGCTCTATTTAGGCCACATCATTGGATTAGACGGGGTGAGAGTTCATGAAGAGAAGATATGTTCTATCAGGGATTGGCCCGAGCCAAAGAATGTCATAGAACTTTGGGGGTTTGTAGGCATATGTACCTATTACTGGAATTTTGTTAAAGGGTTCTCTCAACTTGCAGCACCACTTACAGATCTAACTAAGAAGGGAGCTTTCAGTTGGACAACTACAACACAGAGAGCTTTTGATAAGCTCAAGGAGGTGATGATAGTTGCACGGTATTAGTTCTACTAGATTTTACCAAACCCTTTGTGTCGGAATGTGATGCTTTGGGAGAAGGAATTGGAGGAGTGTTGATGCAAGGGGGAAACCCAATATCTTTTGAGAGTCAAAAGTTTTTGCCAAATGAGAAAATATATCACATATATGATAAGGAGATGTTGGCTATTATGCATGCCTTAGCCAAGTTCCAGCAATATTTGGTGGGTAACAAATTTCGAGTGAAGATTGATCACAATAGTCTTCAGTTCTTCCTTGATTAGAAGCAACTTCAGGAGAGGTAGCAGAAATGGGTGAGTAAGATCCAAGCATATGATTTTGACATAGAATATGTCAGGGGGAAGAGAAATTGAGTGGCAGATGCTCTATCTCGGAGCCCAACAACGCTGTCCTTAATGAGCATGGATAGAGATTGGAAGGCTCAGTTGCTAGTGGAGTATTCCAAAGACCACTTTGCATGTGAGATCCTAGATGGACAGGTGACTAATGAGAGAGTGATGGATGAGGTTATCTATTACCGAGATCGGGTCTTCTTGGCTAGATATTCTAAGCTCAAGAAGAATATTTTGCATGCATCACATGATTTACCACTTGCGGGGCATCAAGGATTGGCCAAGACATATCAAGCTATTCAGGAGAGATTCTCATGGAAGGGTCTCAAAGAGGATGTGCTCCAACACATCAATGAGTGCGTGGTTTTCCAGTAGAACAAAGGGGAGCACAACCATCCCGCAGGATTATTGCTGCCACTCCCTATTCCAGATGGAAAATGGGAAAGTATTTCCATGGAATTCATCACCGGTCCACCTACGATTTAGGGTAAGGATTGTATCTTTGTAGTTGTTGATCGACTAACAAATTATTCACATTTATTTGCTATTTATGCATGATATACTACTTCACAGGTAGCCAAGATCTTCTTTTGATATCTATTTAGACTCCATGGTCTCCCAAAGACCATAGTCAGTGATTGGGATAGCTGCTTCATGGGTGGTTTTTGGCAGAAGATTTTTCGGTTAGTGGGTACTGAGTTGACACCAAGTACCAACTATCACCCACAAATTGATGGACAGACAGAAATAGCAAAAAATTAGTTGGAAGGCTACTTGTGGAACTATGTTTCGGGGCAACAAAGAGCATGGTTGCGCTAGCTCCATTTGGGGGAGTATTGCTGCAACACAATCTTTCATATGTACATTGGCATGACCCCATTTCGAGCTCTTTATGGTTATCATGCTCTATCATTTTATGATGTGATGTCTGGAGAAAGTAAGGCTCCTAGAGTAAAGGAGTGGATTCAGGAGAGTCGGGATATACTCCGGGCCATCAAGGACAACATTGATACAACACAAAACCAACAGAAGATATATGTAGACCGTGGTCAGATAGAGAGATAGTTTGAGGTGGATGATTTGGTATATCTTTGTCTTCAGCCATATAGACAGTCTACACTCAAGGAGAAGGGGGTTGAGAGGCTTAAACCTCAGTTCTATGGGCCATATAGGGTGATCCGTCGTGTTGGAGAAGTAGCATATGAGTTGGAGCTTCCTATTGGGAGCAAGATCCATAACATTTTTCATGTCTCATACCTCAAGAAGGCCATTGGACAACATGTGGTTGCTACCATGGATCTCCCACCTATTGATGATGAGGGCCATATGGTTTTTCAACTAGAGGTTGTCTTGGATACTCAGGAGAGGTAGCTAAGGAGCAGGGTGATTAGAGAATATCTTATTCGATGGAGGAATCTACCTAATGAGGATGCCACTTGGGAAGAAGAGAATATTTAGCAGCATCCTTCTTTACTATTGCTTGAGGACATAAAACATTTGGGATGGGAGGACTATAATATTCCCAATTAGATTTTAGCTAGTTGGAATATAATATGTTGTTTCTTTTAATAGTCTAGATGAATAAGAGGGGTAGGGAGACCCTTAAATCTCTTTAGTAGAAATAAATCACTTCCAATATGGATGTGGATCTGTTTAGATAGCCAAAATAAATCCACCTTGGGTGTGAAAGGGGGTAATTCATGTAGACTGGGTCAAGGTAGAACGAATCAACAATGCTGCCAAAGAAGAGAGTGGAGCTAGTGGGGACAACGCAGTTTTGGAGGAGGAGTCTTTGCATGGAAGTAACATCATAAATTAGTGGGGCCAAGGGTGAGGAAGATCACCAAAGATATAAGGGAAGGGATGGAAGCCATATGAGGCATTCAAAATATTTTATATGATTGAGTCTTATGACTTCTTGCATGCTTTAGTTGGTTAGCTGAGTTTGCTACACTGTTTAGTGCAAGGACATTTCCAGGCGAGAATCCCATACTTTAGCTTGGAGGACTTGACAGGCCATCTTGGAGGGTTATTATGAGCTTCATTTCCACCATCCGGCATTGGGCCAAGAAATCACCTTTAGCGACAGTGTAGTATCCTTGAGGAACTGTGTTATTTTGTAGGGTGTTGCAGTGGAGGGTTGAGAAACCGTGTTTGTGAGCTAGTTTCCTAGTGGAAAGAGTAGCCTTTCACCTGGAAATCTAGGGAGGAGAAGTTACAACCAAATATTTTTTATTTCAGCCATATTCTAGCAGAGCTTTAGTGATACAGCGTGATTCAGCCAAAAAGTTTCAATATTCACATTTTGCATCTTGTGTTTTTCAAGAAACCCTTGCCGAGTTATCTTGGGATTGTGTTTGAGAGACTAGTTCTCCATTTTTAGCTCCTTTTGAGTAATATATCAACAGATCCATTGCTTTCCATTTTCCTGTAGTAGTAACCCTCACTGGGATTGAGCTATCATGTATTCCGACATTTCTATTTTGCAGCACCATTTGGGATTCTAGTGGATCTGGGCTTTGGAGATTTGTTTGCCTAGTTTGAGTGATTTGTTCCTCAACACATTATATATTTGCTACTATAATACATAATATAATTTTTCTATGATTTTCTCATGTGTTTTGCATTATTATTTTCTATACATTTCAGTTTGGTGTTCAACATTGATGTCCTTCCTAATTTAGAATATTACACCGTGTGCAAGCTCCAAAGAGTTGGATCCTCTCCCCTCTCGTGGACAGTCTAGTGATGAAATAGATGTCCATCACATGTAGCTCTAAATCTTGGTCCCCGATGATACCAACTGTCAGTCCACATCCCATTGATTAAGTATTGGAGAATCTCCAGTTGATCACTTAGACCAAATGTTTGGAATGATTTCAACAACTCGAAATTGCACAAAGTATTGACACAATTTTGGTCCTGCAAAGCTTGGTGGTATTCCACCTCATGGCCTCGTTCTCTCCATTCGACTGAAATCTTTGACGAAAGCACCTGCAAAACATGTCCAATTGGCTTTTTAGGAGTTTTATTTGAGGTATTTTTAGAAACTAATGATGGATTTGGGTGATTTTCTCATTTTAAAATCTTTCCCACAGCCAGTGTGTCTGTCCAAAATAATTCGGTTTTGGTGGAACATTATCTAAACGCGACCATATCGACCTCGATAGCTCAAAATCATGCTGGTCGCAGGTGATTTTAATGTTTGAAATTCCTCTTCCTAAACTCCCTAATTCTAAAACCATATTCCAAATGAATAGAATGAAATTGAAATGGAGGTTTAGAGCTCTTACGTGACGCTGACGGATTGACGAATGGTGTCCTAGATTGATCACACCGCATATTTGAAATTCATAGGGAAAATGGACAAAATGCTCTTCTCAAAATAGAAAGGTAAAAATGAATTTGTTTTTTCGTCTATTTATAGATTTTGAGAAATAGTTTGCCAATATTTTATTATTTTTCCTCAATATACGTGATTTTTTTTTTGTGTAGTACAAGAATTCCACACCGTTGATGACTATTTCCGATACAAACAAGTTGAATTTTATCTCTTTTTTGGGTTCGTTAAACATTTACAAAAAAGGATCCCCCTGGAGTCAACTTTCAGCTCTTTTCTAACTCTCAAAAAATGAAAATATTATTGATTACTTGTCATTTCGAACTTGTTAAAGTGAATGAATTGATGTGATATTAGTATACGTTTATCCCTTTTTTAGGCTGAGGTTTATTGTTCATGAAAAATGAATACCTTGATCGAATATGGTCAAGAGGTTCTCTCAGAAATAGTTTTCTACCTTTTTGGATTCAAGCGACAATTCACGAAAAGGGACATGATGGAATTTTCTTTTTGTTTCTCTTCAAACTCCTTAAACATGAAAAGTTACTGTGTTTACCTTTAGTTTGACTCGTTAAATATTAAACTACGAAAGAATTTTCACCATGACAAGACTGAGTTCCTCCCTCCTAGGGCTCACGAAACTTACTAGGATGGATTCATTCAAATAATGAACTTACATTCTCAACATATGCTATCCTCTTCATGCTGGATATAAAAAATAAAGAGGTACTTGTTAGAAATAACGAGGGAAAATTGAAAGTGAACATCATATGTGTATTTTGGACAGCTTGTCACTCTTGAACATGACACTCATATGAAATTCGTGTCGGGTTGGGGACATCCTACATTCCTCACTTTTCCTCTGTGGGTTTGGGAAATCCATTTTCCTCTCCTTTTTTTCAACATGGCCTCTGATCCTATTTGATTCAAATGTTGCCCCAATCTAGAGCTATTTCATCAATATGTTCAAGAGAAGTCCTTTGTGTGAAACATCCTTTGCATATTTGACCTCCTTTGTTACAATCCCGAATCACTCCTATCATCTTAACATATTTGTTGTTCCGTATCGATGATATGGGAATCATCATGGCCCTCCTTCGATGAATAACTTCCTGTTGACTTCAGCTCATTATCAAGGAAGGTGATTTATAAAATTATTTTAGTACCTTGGAGCTTTGATTCCTCAATGGAAAGTTCTTTGTGTTCAACAATAGGTTCACATCATTAGCCTTCGATCGAATGATTCTGCAAGTGTTCGACTTGAACACATTTATTCACACGTAGATTGTGTTTTTGTACCTTGAGGTCCATCGTCATTATTGGTGGTATCTCTTGTGCTTGTTAACTGTTCTCATCATTGACTGGTAATCATGTGGTTTCTACCATGTTTGACACCAGCATATTTATTCGCATGGCTAGATTCATAGGTTGGGTTGATTGAGATCGCGGTGAATACCCTTTGTCACATCTGATTTTTGGTCCAGGTTGTAAGGAGTTATTGAGTATTCATGATTGTATACATGATATTATCTATATGGATGGGTGCGTCCATGTCGCAGATCCATTTCTATGACCTTTTTTAGATGGATGGCCGTGAACATATTGTGGGTTCATGTGTCTTTTGTTGCCTAGTGCAACATTAGTTCGTTAGGCGTATTTATACCAGAGATGTCATATGTTATAAGAAGTTTGATTTGGTAGGTTTTCCAAAGGTGGTCTACATTCCTTTCCTTGGTTCATAGAGCATTTCAGCCATCACTCCCTGTTCTGCCTTCATGCTTTAGGGGGCATATGTTACACCGTAATTTGTCACCATGCTCATTTTCCCGTCCCTGATCCTGAAATTCCCTTTGACAGATCTTGTGAAATTTTTCCATCATTAAGAAATATGCTAACATATCCCCTTGAATATATAAGAATACTTCCTTGAAATACTACTAAAGAAACTTGGTCGAATTCCTAGTTTCCTGGGTCAGTGCTCTTCCTAGTGCCATGAACATGCTGATGTACTTTTCACAGGTCTGGCCTAGCGTTGTTAGCGTCCTAATTTCTTGGAAAATCATGCTGATCCCCTTTCTGGAAAAACTTCCTCAAATGGAGGAGAAGCTTCGACCTCTAGAATCTCAAGGGCGATGAGTTGGTTGTTTAACAGAGATGAAAAGGTCGAGCTCTCTCATTTTAGAGCCTTGATCTCATCCATGGGGGATCATCCCTTGGAAATTGGGCCTTCCTCCTCTTTTCATGGGATCCCAAACTCTTCTCCTTTTCTATAAATTTACATCCCACACTCCCCTAAGTTTAGAGCTTGGTTGATCATTGTCAAACTCGTATGAACTCTCATCCCTTTACATGCTAGCATCGTGATTAAGCCTAAGTGATCAGGAGTGATCAGGTGATCAGTGTTAATCTAAAAAATGGAAGTGTTTGGAATTGTTCGAAACCTAAACGATTGTGAAGTGCTAGTCTCCAGGAATATGGCACACTTCATTTCATCGAAAACTGACTCCGTATGTGAAAGTTAGAACCGGTTGTTCGTTTTCACAAACAACGAATATTTGTGTAGAAATGATAGAATGGTGACCGGGCAGCCTAGTCAAAAAAAATAAATAGTATATATATATATATATATATATATATATATATATATATATATATATATATATATAATAAAATAAAATATTTCCAGAATATTCCTTCAATTTTCCCAATCACACTATGGAAAGTGTCACTTCATGGTTGGTTGTTGAGTTGGGTGACTTGTTGCATTTTCATTGGTTGTGGGATGAGACAATGGGAAGAGGACACATGGTGTAGCCAGGGGCCGCCATGTGCCTCCTCCCAAAGGCCAAAATAAAAAGCATGTTCAAAGGTCGTATTATATATATGTTGGCAAAATTTATTGGAGGCCGGCGGAGGTCGAGGTCGATCCCGCGACTTCCCCCAAGAAAACACAATGTCATACCACTAGACCATGCCAAATTTTCTTAATATTCTATGCATGCGGAGTTTACTTATATTAATACAGTCTCATCGTCAGGCGGAGGAGGGGGCCAGCCCTGCGGGCCAACCCCTCATACATGTGAACTATATGCTATAACCGTAGAGCAGAGGCTCAACTAAATGCGCTTAGCATGCATAAAAAGTGACTTAAAACATTCTTATATCATAACTAAACCGCGCTTATCTTAGTGGCAGAGTTGGTAGAGTTCGCCATTTTCGGCGAAACTCCAAAATGGTCGGCGTCAACTCGAGTTCTCTCCAGTTTTGGAGGAGATTTCCTAGGCCAAATTGATTTAGCCATAGCTTTTGCAAAAATCGACCATTTTTGGCTCAAAAAGATTCTATCCTATCATATTTGGACATTCTGAGCATGTTGGGGTAGGTTTCATGAGTAGTATAGGATTGCAAACAACATTTTTTTCCATTTGGAGCTAATACAGAGGCCCAAGCCATGGAAGCTCGACCAAGGAGATGTAGCCAAGGAGGGGTGAAATCCTTCATCAAATTACTGTGTTAATGAATCCTTTGATGGTTTTTTTTTACATTTTATTGTTGTTGTTCAATACCTTGTTTTAATGTTAAAATGATCATGAATTTCACTTAAAACTTGACAAAATTACCTGTTTAACACTCACAAACACCATAAGGAAACCTATGCACATGAAGCAAATGATCAACAATTGTTTATAATTCTGAAGATAAAATTAGCATAGAAAATCTAACATTCAGATTTAGATCAAGGTGGCATAAGAGAAAATGTTATTTGCTTTATATTTGCTTGAGTTTTGTGCAAGTAGGGTTTTAATGGCTGCAAGTTTTTGATGCTTACAAGGTTAAAGTTGCAGAGAGGAGAAGGGAAGTTGTTGGTTGCTAGTCCTGAGGTTAGGAAAATAAGAAGGAGAGACACAAGGTCACCATCTCCACCCAAATTTTCACTCCCATATGCACTTGAAGCACATCAAGTTTTATCTCTAGCTGAGATTGAAGAGGTACAATTTGCACCAAAAGCTGAGCTTGAATCCATAGCCATCATGTCAGGTGAAAGAGATACTGAAGGTATTTTAGAAGATGAAGCATTCAAAAAGGCTTTCTATAACCTAACTAAAATGGTTAGGTTCCTCTATGAAGAGAGGGGTACAAGTATGGTTGGACGGAATTCTAAGTCTCCACATGGAGAGGGACCCTCAGAAGACAAAAAGGATGAAGAGAGGGATTCAAAGGGTAGTGGAGGAAAGCCTTCTCCATCTCCACCATCTTCACCATCATCCTTGTCATCACCATCAGCATCATATTCCACTTCTACAAAAAAAACCATCCATACTCACTCAGAAAGCCCAAAAGGAAAAAATCCCTTACTCAATTTGGACATTAAGTTTGAACTTCCCATGTACATTGGTGAGGTAAATGAAGAGAAGTTGGAAAATTGGATTTGTCAATTGGAGGTTTATTGCAGAATTCAGAACCTTCAATAATATGACATAAAGATCCGGTTGGCTTCATTAAGGCTAGAATGAGCAGCACTAGTCTGTTGGGAAGCAAAGACTCAAGAGGAAATGTGAATCCATGGAAAGATATCCATTTCTTGGGTTGATTTTATTTCTTCAATTAAGAGAGAGTTTTATCCTTTAGCTTACATGAAAAAAACCATTATGAGTTGGAAAAACTTTAGGCAAATCGAGGGTCAAACAGTTCAAGAATTTACCCAGGAGTTTAGGAAAAGGGCTTTGTTGTTAGGTGTAAACTTGAATTCCCAAGACACTCTATTGAAATACATTGGGGGTTTACATTCCTATTTAAAACAAACTACCCTTCTGTTCAATCCAAGATATTTAGATGAGGTATGTGTGCAAGCCATGCATCTTTAAGCAAGGGGAAAGAACATTTAGGAAGAGGGTAGTAAGAAAAATCCATTCAAGGGTAAGGAGAAAGATAAGGGAGGAAAATGGAAGGCAAAGAAGAATGCAAGTGTTAAGAAAGAAGGGAAGAAAACTAAAGCAAAACATTGTTCGAAAGAGGGGCATGGTGAAGCCCACTATTGGAAACTACATCACGAACTAAGGCCTAAGAAACTAAACTATAAGGGAAAACAAACGATGACTGTTACCACACAACATGATCTTGGACCTGATTCTGGTGATGAGACCAATATTACAACCATGGTCAGAAAGGGAAAGGAAGCCATAGCAAGCACTAGTTCATCAAATTGTCACAAAAGCACTCCAAATGAAGATACAAGGATAGAGTTGTGATCCAGGTGGCTCCAAACACCCTTAGGAGACCAAGAGGGCTTAGAAATGGTAAAAATTCAAAGTGGTTTGATGACTCTCAAGCCAGGTTCATGTTGAAGTACTCGTCGCCCTGATTCCAATAATGTGAACAAATCTCCAATCCGAGCCCATATGGAGAAGTTAGAGTGAGTTAAAGTTTTGGTCAAAGTTGGGCAGTGGGTCGGGTTTAAGTTTCCCGCAAATTCACCATCAAATGGCAGGGAACTTAGCTCCAGAACATGGGAGAAATTATGGCCTCATTAAATTTCCCAGTGACCCTTATTTTCGTAAAAATAAAAAATGACCATTTGTTTTAAAGAAATAAAAAAAATATTAAATTAATGGTGGCGGGCCATGAACCCCACCACCCCCATCAACTATATCAAAAAATACATATTAAATTTTTGGTTGGCGAGCCATGAACTCCCGCCGAACCCCATGGTAACCACCATATAAAAATTACAACCGTCACATATATATGTTGTAGTGGGTCGGGTCGGGGCCGCATGGAGCGGACCCTACCCACCATAAATATGGTATTACCACCATGTACACTGATACCGGTGGGGCTCGAACCCACCTAGCCCATGTGGTCGACCCCCACTGGGTTGTCTCACAACCACCCAACGGTGGATTCAAATCAAAACTCAAACCAAACCACAAACCAACGTAATTTAAAATTTTGTTCAAACAAAATTCAAACGGTGGATATATGCGGTTAAAAAAAAATTCCATATGTTCCCATTTATGCCGAGATTGGGTTTTTAACCCAACACCTTTTTTGACATAGCCTTCTTTGCCACCAATGAACCAAGACCCCTGGTCTTGTAAACACTGTTCGACTACAGGTACTTAACCCTCATAGTTTCCCATTCGACCAACAAATGAGAAGGGAGAAGACTTGAAGAACCATGTTATGGTGGAACTCGAAGGTCGAGCAATAGAATTCTAAGCCCAAACCTAGGGTGGAACCATGAGCTCATCCACAGAGGCAGAACCATGCTAGCACACTTTTCGAGATAGAGAATCTTTTGCAGAGAATATTCTTTGATTCTTGAAAGATTCCATGGGGAGGTAAATTTTGATTTCATGAGAATGATATGAAGTTTAGAGCCATTTTAACCAGAATTTCATAGGGAACGGGATGGTAAAGTCTGAATGGCCATCTGAGCAGCAACTTTGCAAATTCCATGCAGAACAAAATCTTAGGGAATCTTGACAGCATCAAAAAGATTCCTTGAGGCCTAAAATTTGCTAAAGTTGTTACACCATTTTTTGGTCATCTAACCTACTATCATTAGATGGACCCAAGTACACCACGTCAGACCAATTTTACCCTAAGTAAAATTGCTTTCACTATGTAAAATAACTTAATAAAACACATTTATTAGGTTGTTTATGGTCTAAACAGGAAACCCCAAAAGGAAATATTAAACAAACCTATATTTGTTTGATTTTCCGGGTCATGTTTAACCCAAAACAAAGAAATTAATTAGATAAATATTTATTTATCCTATTATTTTCTAGGAATAATTATTTAAATCTTATTTAAATAATATTCCTTGTTAAATATGACTAAATCACCCATAAATAATTAAATAAATCATTATTTATTTGATTATCCTTCAACCACTTCCTTAAAAATGATAAATAAATCATTTATTTATTTATTATTCACAAATAAAGGGATTTGACCCAAGTCAAATACTTTTTCCCTCCAACAAATATAATAAAATATTCCATAAATGGTGGATCTAGATTTGGTTAATGTTATTTTAATCATGCACCAAGATCTAGAATGACCCAATATTTTGTTATAAATAGGAGGGTTTCTCCTACCATTCTTCACCTTTTGTTACCTATTAGATCACTCTGGATCTATACTCTTGGTCTGACTTTGAGCCATCATCATTGTCATATTTTCCATTATTTGCTGTGTGAGCTCCCTTTGAGTTCTATCTTTGTCTGGGTTTTCTACACCAACAGGAGAGAGAAATGCTAGATCTGAAGTGCCGAGGACTTCCAAGAACCCATCCCATTGAGGAGAATTGGAAACATCTTCTTGTTTTCCTCCCAGGTGCCCTTAATACAAAAAATTCTTTCAAAAATTGTTCTTGTCTTGTCTATTGGATATATCGAGCAAACCCTTCTTTTTACTGCTTAATGTCTTTCTATGCATAGATCTGGTTTTTTGCAGCTCTTGTCTTGATCAACTAACTGCAGATCTGAAGATATTGGCAGCCACTTTTGATGTTAGGGCTATTAGTTATGCGTAGCTAAAGTGGTCTTTTTCCGTACACTTCGAAAAAGGATTCATACTAACAAAAGTACATTTTAGAGAAACTCTATGTTGATTTTACACCTCTCGGCGATAGGGACTCAATGACAATGTACATTTAAGTAGCAGAGCTTCCCATTTTTAGCCCTTTTCTAGATTGGAGTGACAGTGTTAGATTTTTTAGTGTGGACAATTGATTCTATGCCCCTTGATGCCATGAATTCAATGGTGCAACCACATTAGTAGAATTTTGAGGTCTAAAATGGGCCTCCTAAGGAAATTATAAAATAAGATTTGATTACATCATCAAATTTTAGAGGGAAAAAAGATAAAACTACTTTTTCAACTTGTATTTTGAACTTATCTCCCTAATTGTTTACTCAAATTTCGAGCAGGAATACTCGTTGGATGAAAAATTTAATTCCCCATATAAGGAGGACCCATGTTGCATACTTTTGATTGAATCTTATACACTAAAAATGATAAATACATGAAAAACATGATTCCAATCACGTTTTTTCATGTATTTTTCATTTTTCATGTAGGAGGGTCCATCAAAAGTATGCAACATGGGTACTCCTTGGATGAGGTGTTACACCAAATTGATCTTTATTGGATGCTCATCAATCAACTCAATGTAACTCTTTCAAACCACTTCTAACTGAAGATTAGCCTCTTCAGTTTGAAAGGGCTCTCTCAAAGGGGGTTTATGATTTTGAATAATGATAATGCTAGATGGCTAACTCTATGAATTGTAACTTGTTTTTTATATGATTGTATGTTGAAAAATGAAGGCTTGGTACCATTAGGCTTATGGAGTTAGTCTTAGTGACAGTATTTCTTCACATGGAAGCTCAGGAAGATAGAGGTTTTTAACAAAGATAACTCATACACATAACATAGGAAAACACAGTCATTTCTCCCCTAAAGGAAGTCAGAGCATAATTTTATGAATTATAAGTAATTGGAGAGGAAATATACTACAAGTGATTAAACATAAAGATAAATATCAATAACACATCAAAAATGTTGTGAAACTAGCTCCAAAAATAGAAGAAAAGAGATATCAATGCCTTAGAAATAAGCAACTTCGAGGGGGCAACCTCCAATACATTACATGAATGAACAATTCTTGGATGATACAAATTACAAAATCTCCTTTCTTTATATAGGAGTCCATGGGGCCACAATGTAATCCTAGCCGACCTAACAATAATAATTTAAGGGCACAATAATAACAATATGAGGGTTACAGGGGTACAATAATAACAATAAGGGGATTACACTAACAACAATAAGGGACTATACTAGTAATATAGGGACCTAACATGCCCCTCTCCTTCAAAAAAGTGTTGTCCTAAATGCTTGAGTAGCTGTGGGTGCTTCTGTATAAAATTCTCATCCTCCGATGTAGAATCTTTAGTGGGTAAGTTCTTCCACTTGATGAGATACTCTAAAATTGATCGATTCTGTAGCTATCGAGTTCTTGTTTCCGTGACTGCTTCAGGTTCCAATATGATTTTCCCTTGCTCATCAAGTTCTGGAAATATTGTTTGAACTCGAAGATTTTCACCTATAACCTTCATTAAGCATTAAACATGGAAAACTAGATGCACTCGTGAAGAAGCAGGAAGCTCCAATTTGTATGCCATAGTACCAATCTTTTGCAACACCTTGTAAGGACCATAGTACTTTGGCGATAATTTATTATCCTTCTTAGCTTGCTTGAGGGACATTTTTTTGTATGGTTGTAGCCGTAAAAATACCCAATCTCCTACATCAAAACTTCTTTCACTACGATGTTGATCTGCCTATTGTTTCATTTGATTTTGTGCAAAATTTAGGTTGTCCTTTAAGAGTTGGAGAAATTCTTGTTGATGCTCGATGTGGTCTTCCACTGCTTGAACCTTCAAATTTTCTCTTAAAGATGATGTGATGGATGGTGGATGATATCCATAAAGTGCCATAAATGGGGTCATTTTTGCTGCAGTATGGAAGGAAGTGTTATACCACCATTCAACGAGAGGTAACCACTTGACCCATTGTGTTTTTTATCGATACAAAAATGAAGATATCCTTCCAAACATTTATTTACTATCTTAGTTTGACCATCTAGATTGGAGGATGATAAGATGAGCTATGAGCTAATTGAGTACCCAAACAAGAAAATAACCCCCGTCCAAAAATCTCCAAGAAAAAATGGGATCTTTGTCGCTCACAATAACCCTTGGGTTTCCATGTAGCTTTTGAATTGTGTCCATAAATGTAGTGGCAACTATACTTTCTTTAAATGGATGAGATAATGCACAAAAGTGTGCATACTTGGTAAGTCAATCAACTACCACCATGATGACACTCTTTCCTTTGGACTTAGGTAAACCTATGATAAAATCCATTGAAATCTCCTCCCAACGTTGACTTGGAATGTATAAAGGTTGTAGAAGACCCGGTGGGGTCTTAATTGTCTCAACTTTATTCAGCTGGAAAACCAAACATTCCACCACAAACTTTTGAATATTAGATTTAAGGCCATCCCAAAGAATTCTTTCTTCACCCTGTGGTAAGTTTTAAAAATCCTGAGTGTCCTCCTAAAGGAGAAGTGTGCAATTCAAAAAGAATCTTTTGTTTTAGTTGTGAATTCTTACAAAGATATAAGCGATCTTTGTACCATAAGGAATAATTTTTCCAACTAAATGTATCAGATGTACTAGGATCTTGCTGCAACTTTTGAATGAGTATCCACACTTCTTCATCCTTCTTCCATTCATCTCTTGCTTTGGTTATCCAATCTGGTTGGATAATTGAAATGGCACAAAGTAATGCTTCCACCTCTTCATCCTTTCTTAACAGTGCATCTGGAACAACATTTAGCTTTCCTTTCTTGCAGACATTTTCAAAGTCATAACCCAACATCTTTGTGACCCATTTTTTCTTCTCTTCTAAAGATAGTCTTTGTTCCAAAAAGTGTTTAAGACTATCATGATCAGTTTTTACCTTGAAGTGTCTTCCCATTATGTAAGGTCTCCATTTCTTTAGTGCATGTAGTATTGCCAACGTATCCTTATCATAAATAGTCTTTTTTAAATACTTTATTTTGATTGAATGACTTTCAAAATAAATGGGTCTTCCTTCTTGCATTAAAACAACACCAATTCCATTTCCTGAGGCATCACATTCCAAAATAAAGGTTTTTGTGAAGTCTGGCATAGCTAAGACCAGTGCTAGGCACATTTCCTCTTTAAGATGTTCAAACACCTTAGTTGCTTCAGGAGTCCATGAAAATGCATCTTTCTTCAATAATGTTGTTAGAGGTGTTGCTATTCTCCCATAATTCTTAACAAACTTGCGGTAATACCCTGTTAACCCAAGAAATCCTTGCAACTTCTTTATGGTTGTGGGGACTTTCCATTCCTTAATGGATTTAATTTTTTTAGGGTCTACCTTAACACCCTCGTGAGATACAATATGACCCAGATATTCCACCTCCTGTACTCCAAATAAACATTTGGATGCTTTTGCATATAATTGTTTCTCCTCCAATAGTTTGAGCACCCTGTCAACATGTTGAACATGATCCCTCCAAGACCTGTTGTAGATTAGTATATCATCAAAAAATACTAGCACAAATTTTCTAAGGAAGGGTTTGAAAATGGAATTCATCAACCCTTGAAATGTAGAAGGTGCATTGGTAAGGCCAAAAGGCATGACCAAAAATTGATAATGACCCTCATGAGTTTAGAATGTTTTTTTTTCAGAATATCTTCAGTCTTCATTCTAATTTGATGATATCCTGAACGAACATCCAACTTGGTAAAATAAATTGCTCCATGTAATTCATCCAATAATTCACCAATCATGGGAATGGGAAATTTATCTTTAATAGTGAGCTTATTGAGCTCCCTATAATCCGGATACATGCGCCATGATCCATCCTTCTTGTGCACCAATACTACTGGAGCAGAGAAAGAACTTTGACTAGGTTTAATTATACCAGCCTCTAACATTTCTGCAATCATACGTTAAATTTGCTCTTTTGGACATAAGGATATCTATAAGTACCTATATTTGGAGGAAAATTCTCGGAATCAATGAATAGCATGATCATGATCATGAATAGGTGGGAGTCCTTTGGGAGTTTCAAACACCTTGGAATGATTGTCCAAGACCTTTTGGAGATATGGAGAAATAGATGGTTTTGATGTTGGAACTTCTAGTGAGCATAGTTGTGAAATTACGCCTCATTGTTATTTTTTCAAAAGCTTTGTCATGAAAATAAAGCTTATTATCCTTCCCGAATTCCCCATGATACCCTGTAATTCAACTTCCTTTCCTTCTTAAAAAAATTCAAGAAAAATTATTGAAAATTAAAAGCTACCATCCCCAATATTGTAACCATTGTACTCCTATTACAACATCATCACCACCCCTTGGAATGGAGAGAATTTGACTATTCAATACATATTCACCTATGGTTATCTTGATATTATGTCACTTTCCATAGAAATTTATAGTTCCTCCATTTGCAACCATCACTTGACATTCTGGTGTTGGGTATAGGAAACAATTCAATTCCTTGGCTACCTTACAATGAATAAAATTATGGGTAATACCTGAATCAATCAACACTATTACCTTTTTCTTCTTGATATGTCCTTCTATCTTGAGATTTTGAGGAGTGGTAATTCATTCCAATGCATTACACGATATATTCAGACTCATTTCTTCCTCTTCTAGGGCTGGTTCCTAGTGTATATCCTCTTCTTGTTCATTTTCTTCTTCCTCTTCACAATCTATGTAAAAAAAATTCTTCTCAACACACTTATGACCTTTAGTGTATTTGCTATCACAACTGTAGCAAAGCCCTTTTTCTCCTTTTCCTTCCAATTGTTGTGGTGTCAACCTTGTAGGTTGTGGAAATCTAGGAGTAGAAACACTTCCATCTTTATAGAAGTGAGTCATAGGCTTCCTTGTCGCCATAATTTTACATTCAATTTTTCTTTCCAACCTGAATGCCTTCTCCAATGAATAAGGTTCCAAAATTCGAACTTCATGTTGGATGTTATCCTTTAAATTACCTATGAAGAGATCAATCATGTGTTTCTTTGGAATATCAATTACCCTTATATTTAATTTTTGGAAGTCCACAATGTGCTCCCCCACTGAACACTTTTGTTTGTGATTTATCAATTGGCTAAAGAAAGTGTTGCTCTTTGTATCCTCTTAATGTGCTATCATTTCCTTTGTAAAAATTGACCAAGTGACAATTTTTCTACGAGACCAAAGCCATCGATACCAGACAAATGTATTTTGTTCTAAATGTAAAGTTGCAATGCGTACCTTTTGTGTGTTTTGCACATTATTGAGCTCAAAATATTGCTCCATATGTAGTATCCATGTTATAGGATCCTTTCCATCAAACTTCCTCATATCCATTTTGGAATATGGTGGTTCTTCCCTCCAACATTAGAGTTTATGAAATCACGATTAACTTTTATTTTGTTCTCATCATGAGTTTCCTCTACTGTATTTTCACCATTAGGAAATATTTCTTGTATCAAATTTGTCAAACCTTCCATGTCTGCTTTTACATCATTCTTCATGTTTTCCATCTTAGCTTCCATGTCATCCATCTTAGATTCCATGCTAGCTTCCATGACATCCATCTTAGATTCCATGCCATTCTTCAAACCATCCATCTTAGATTCCACGCCCTTCTTCAAACCATCCATCTTAGTTTCCATGCCTTTCTTCAAAACTTCCATGTCATTTTTTGTTTCTCTTTGCGAGAGAGAAATTTGTTGCACTTGCTCTTGTAATTTTGATATGTCATGTTGTAATTCTTTGTCTTAATGAGTCATAGTAGAGCCTTCTAAAGGTTTAATGGGTGTTGAATTATTTCTAGGGGCCATTTGAGAATCCAATACTGATATCTATTCTATAATATTCCCTTGGAATCAATTCAACTTGATTCTTCAAAAAATACACACCTTTTAATTGCTTTTGAGGAGCTCGATATTGAAATGAACTTATATCTATACTTGAAGATCCTCAATATCTTCAATTCAGCCCTGTAGTATTCCTATGAAGCATCTTTGAAATTCCACAGGTCTGAATTGATTTGGATTCTTCATGACAAAGTTATGTCCAATCTCCCACAATGACCTAATTATGGACTAGTTCAGTAGAGTGAACTTGTACGACTTGCCACATGTCACTGTTTCCTCCTTTGGATTTGGAATTCATAGACAGGAAACTACAGTCCATGTACTTCTAGTCACTTTTTACAGCATTCAAATCCAATGCTCAGAGAGAGATTTATGAAGATTTTCCCACGATCACCTCTTTGAGATGAAATTTTGGAGCCTAAAAATGACCTAACTTCCACAGATCATATCTCCCGAAATATTGAAAACCAAGCTCTGAAATTATGCGACGATGTTCTATAGGATTGCGTATTCACACTCTAAAAATTTCAGCTTCTGTACTTTCGTAGAAAAAAATTTATAGCGGAAATTCCTCGATGACCTATTTAAGTGAAATTCAGGAGCCTGCAAAATGCCCTAACTTCCACAGCTCATAGCTCTAAAAATATTGCGAACCAAGCTTTGAAATTTTGCAAAGATGTTATTCAGGATTTCAGCTTTGCACTCTAACAATTTCAGCTTTTGAACCTTTTTAGAAAAAAAGTAATAGCGAAAATTCCACGATGACTTGTATGGAGCAGCGAAACCCTAGAATCCAAATCTCTGATACCAAATGTTGTGAAACCAGCTCCAAAAATAGAAGAAAAGAGATATCAATGTCTTAGAAATAAGCCACTTCGAGGGGGAAACCTCCAATACATTACATGAATGAACAATCGTTGGATGATACAAATTACAAAACCTCATTTCTATATATAGGAGTCCATGGGGCCACAATGTAATCCTAGCTGACCTAACAATAATAATTTAAGGGCACAATAATAACAATATGGGGGTTACAGGGGCACAATAATAACAATAAGGGGGTTACATTAACAACAATAAGGGACTATACTAGTAATATAGGGACCTAACAAAAAACCTCATGAGAATCTCAGGTCTAAAAGTAGAATTTCACTTTGTATTACTGATAATGGATAAAACATACAAGCAACAGTTTGGTGCAATATTATCCAACCCTTTGCTCTTCGATGTTTAGTCTATAAATAAACATTATTTACAATCAATATGATAAACCCAACTGGCTATATCCTCAAATTCTTCTTTGACAACTATCTTAACTGAAACCACTAACTTAAAACAGAAAAATTCTAGCTATTCATTAAAGCAAACAAACTCCTAATAGGACTCTATCTCCTATTTATCACATCCCTTTATCCTATTAGTGAAATATTTACATAATGGTTACATAATGAAATTCACATGTTGGAAATACAAATGACCCTAATTCACCACCACTTTACATCTTTAAAGAAACCCTAGATCTGTGGAACATAATCCTGCTTTTTAGGAATGGATGACCTTCTCTTTGAATGCTATTTTGACTGATGAGCTGGCTATGTGGCACTTATTTTGAGTCATAAATATCTTTTGATAAGGTCTAATAACACGATGGAGGTGTCCAGTTGGCTGATATGCTGTTAAGATGCTCAAAATCCTTCAAAAATTGCTTGCTATGAAAACATGGCAGTTTTAGGAAGTTTCGTAGCAAGTTTTAGTATCATAGGAAAAATGGCCTTTTCATCAATCTTCTTGACCTCTTTGTTGTTCCAACACTTTAATTATGTCATGAAACCTTGAAAACCATCAATCTCCCTCCATAAAACATGCAAAAACTTTGTTTTAAAGAAAAAAAGCACCTAAGGAATTTTTGTAGTGTATTTCTAGCCTCAAGCCTGAGGTACGCTACGAACCTGTGTAAAAACCAGAAAATTATGTTTTCAATGTGCTCTTAAAAAAATATTCTCCAGCTGCAAAATTTAGGTTATATGAATGTTGTGAACCTCCTAAAACATATTCCATCTTATATTTTTACTCCTGTGGTGTTTCCTCCTCATTTACAATGAGTTGAATAATGGGCTCTTCTACCACTGTCATCTTCAATCCTTTCTTTTCCAATTCCACATGAATAAAATCCAATTGCTTCTGAAGATCTTGCACTTTGTCGTTTAATGCCCTTTTCTTGGATTGCAAGTGTAAGTTGACCCTTTTGATGTGCTTGACCTCTCCTCTTAGTGGCTGAGTCCACTTTATCAACTTTTCTGTATTGTCCAAGGTTTTTGAAACACTTGTGACTTGATCTTCCTAGATTTTACTCATTTTTTCAAACTGAACCTTCTCAGCTTTGTGTTTCGTTGCCTCTTGCTTCAAAACTGATATCTCCTTACCTTCCTCCTTCAACTTTTATTGAAGGGTTTCAATTTCTGAATTTTCACTAATTTTCTCTTTACACTTTCTTTGTTTGATAACCAGCTCTTCTTTTGTAGGTGAAGACAAATCTATGATGCTTGGTGGCTGGGTAGTTCCATTAATTCTCCCAGTCTCTTTTTTTCTTTCCATGACCTTCCTTTCATGTCTGGTCATTAGCTTCCTAGGCTGAAAAATGAAACTAGCATCATCACCTGCAAACTCTAATTTTTTAGCTATCTTAACTTTCTTTAGCTTTCTTCCTCCATCTTCAATATCTTCAGCTTGCACAATGGGTGATTCTTCAATGTCAATTGCATGCAAGATGTCCTCTAATTTTCCTTTAGTCAATGTCTGGCTCCTACTGACACTTTTGCAACCTTGCTTGCTAAATTTTTGGTTCTATTCTGCAGGTGATGTTTTAGGTGTGTCAATCTTCTGCAAAGGCTCTGCCCCCATGCTCACTAGTTCTGGAGGAGATGATATATTCCCTTATTCAATTTCCTCTACTACAGCTGGTGATAAAATGTTTCTAGGTTTGGAGGATTTCTTAGGAGTGACAACATCAATTTTATAACCACTCATGAACAAGAAGGAAGTCCAATCTTTGTCTAATCTCTTCAATTCCTCTAACACCAACAGCTTAATCAAACCATGATGAAAAAGAGAAGTTTCATTTTCCTCTGTTTTGATATGAACCTTATTTGACATTTTCCCTAGATTTCTGTATAAATAAAAAGGAAAGTCAAGTGACCTCTTAGCCAAAAATGCAGAAGAAGCCTAAGATGATAAGATTAGACCATGTGAAACCTTCCTTCACAGGTAAAATACTTCTGGATGATCATCAGCAGCTTTGAATATTTTTCCTTCATGAAACTTCTAGGAATAGCATTTTTCAGGTCAATTTCACTGTGTTCTGGTTTGATGAACTCTTTGCAATCCTACATTGTGAATTTGATGCCTTTAAACAATTGTTCCCATCCTTTAGGGATTCCTGTTGCTGATGATATGGTCTCTGGTGTTACTATAAGGTTCAGAATTCCAACTTTTGAAGTTGTTCCTAAGAAGCTGGTAAAACAATCCTTGGAAACCTGTAGATGAAAACCCTGCAACCTATGGCATAATTGCAAGCAACCAGTTCTTCTGAAAACCTCCATGGTAGTTGGGTATTCATTAATTAAATTCATGTCCATGGGCTCATACCTGTGGAAATGACCACCTTTTTTTGTTTTCTTTCTTGCATCCATGGGTTCTTAATATCTTCACAGCGTCGATTGCTTGATGACACCTGCAAAATTCAAATCTCCCAGCAACCTGCTTGGCTCGATGAAGAAACTCTCTAGGGATTGACTCACATGCAATGACAAAGTGAAATATGACAAAAGGCTAATTGGGGTAATGTTTTATAGTTTAACTGACAGCTCGTGCTTCAATCATGACACATACATGTCAAAAAAGGTAATGATGATCTCAGACATGGCTATGTACCTTTGAATTAACCATAACAGACTTGAATGACCTCCACCCTAACTTCTCCAATCATAGGATGACACTTCATAGCAAACTCGACAAGACAAGTTAGAAAAAATATTTTCTTAGTGAAGTTAGTTTAACCTCTGATAGATTCACTATGAAACTATTACGCAGTTTCATAGTGAAAACTATTGTTTTCCTATGTAAAACGCTACAAAAATTTGAAAAAATGAGAAATGCTCCCTTTTTTATTTGAAATGCATGGGGAATGAAAAATGAAACCAAATGAGTACTGATGTTACATGAAATGACATAAATGGGGGTGATAGTGAAGCTTAGGATAGGCTAAAAATGTGAAAAACAAAAATTCCCTATACCACCTTGAAATGGTCTTGCTAAGGAGACCTTATGCATTTCGTGAGTGAACTATATGACCTTGTCAAGAAATGTTTCACAATTGTATGAGTGATAACATGAGGAATTAATTTTTTCATCCAACAAGTACTCCTACTCGGAATTTGAGTAAACCCTTAGGGAGATAAGTTGAAAAAGTAGTTTTATTATTTTATTATTTTTTATTCTTTTTACTTTTCTTACTCCAAAAATGGTGAATCATCCCCCATGGTTGACATCATCATCTTGAATCCTATTGGTTTTCATAAAGTTTATTTTGGTTTTACCTTTTTCTTAGGAGGCCCATTTTAGACCTCAAAATTCCCCTAATGGATTCAGCAACTAAGCATCCACTTCTTCAGCTAGTTTCAGGGGTTGAGGTATATGCAGTTTGATCATGTGCCTCTTTTTGCTGTGAGATCTATTGTGATTTCTAGATCCCTTCTTGATGTCTGTTGTGGGATGTTGTTTTTTCTTCATGTGATATTAGGTCATGCTGATAGGAGGTCCATTGTGAGTGAGAGTTCTTGTAGTGCAACCTTTCGTGGAGAGACAAGCCAATTATGTTGAGGGAACAACCTTGTATGAACATCATCCATGTACATCTTCCCATTTACAACACTATATGAAGCGGTCTACCCCATTTTGACACAGGGCCCAAATATGCAGCCCACACTAGGTGAACTCCGTTATCAATGTCTTGTGTTTCTATGTTTCTGATGTTTGTCTTGTTCCCCTTCTTTACAACATGCACATGTGTTATTTTATGCTCTTTTAAAATAAAATTATAACAACATGACATAAGTAAAAGATCATGGATAAATCGGGTAGCTGACAGACCCAGATCAAGTGGTATCAGAGCGGTCTTCTTGATAATGCAAATTGTGAGTGTGAACAATGATTGAATGTGTAGCAATGGAGGATGGCAAAGATATGCACGGATCCATGCTCAGGATGTCCAAAATGGTTGACATGATGTATGAAGCTCATGAAAGATGAGAGAAAGAAGAAGTAGAAAGTAATGATGCATCCACATCTTCTAGTGAATATTCATTGCCCTCACCATCTTCTCATCATTCGAATGAGGAGATCAACCATAGCCTTCAAGTAGATAATGTGGAATTGAAAGTGCTTCTACAAGAAGAGAAAGAGGATAAGAAGAGAGTGCAGCTTTAGTTGCAAGCCACAGAGGCAACCTTGGAAGAACTGAAGCACAATGACTAGAGCCTTCAAGAAAACGATGTTGAATTAAGGAGGCTTATACAAGAAGAGAAAGAGTATAAGCAGAGACTACAGCTTCAACTATGATCCGTGGAAGTGGCCTTGGAGGAGTTGAAGTGCAACAAAGGCTTGAAGAATCCATCATCACCTGTTTCTGAATGGACATCTGAGGTAAACAATGTTGATGTTTCTTCAGTTTCATCTTCACATGCTATAATTTTAGTGGGAAATGTGGAGATACCCATTACAGGAATTGCATGAGACTCCTCACCAAGATGGGATACAAAGGAGGAGGATTTGGCGTTAATGGCCAAGGCATAACTCATCCATTGGAGGTCGTGCAAATACCTCGATTATCAAGTTTAGGATACACTGAAGGGAAGTGCTCGAAGGTGTTAGAAGCTTACAATGCATAGTTGAAACCATTGGGGAAAGAGATTGATGGGAACACTTCACCAACATCCTATGACAACACACATTGCAGAGAAAGAGATGAGGCAAGATCTTATCACCATGATTTCACTAGAGACCAACAAGCAAGGTATAACAGCTCTCATTATTCTAATGTTAATTTTGATTACAAACATGTCGCTAACAATGAACATAGATCATGGCATCAAAAAACATGTAGTTTTTGTGGATTACATAACCATGTATTTGTTGAGTGTTGGAAAAGAATGGCAACAAAAAATAGGATGAGGCGTGAAAGGCCTTATCCATCATAGAAAAATAAGATGGTAAAGTAGGTCTGGAGGAAGAAGACTCATTGCAGTCATTGCAAAAGAAGTGGACATCACAGGACCACGTGTTGGAGGCTCCATATAGACCAGTGTCTCAAGGACAAATTGTCAATACATGAACCAGTTGAAACAATTGTTTGACAAGAAAATGCACCACAGAGAGATGACCCATTCACTTTGATAAGTGACAGATGGATTTTCTAGGTTTGGTAGTGTGTTTGGCCTTACTTTGTAAATCGAGTGTTGCATGTAAAATGTAAAATTGATGATGTGTTTTCCATCACTTGTTCAACGCCAATGATATTTTTGCCTTGTATTGATAGTTGGGGTATTGATTCCATTTGATGTAAACTTGACTGCAGAGTATGGTTATAAATGCATGGCAAGTGTGGGGAATTATTGGGTCATAGAATGGTCACTTATTTAAGCATGTAATTTGCAAAATATTGTACTATAGGTTTGCAGAGGATGCAGGTGTCAGCTCATCGCTTATGGATCCAAAGGACAAAGGTGAAGGAGAATGAAGGGTGACCTTTCAGGACATGTGTGGTGTATAGAAGGTACAAATCAGTTGCAGATTATGTTCATGCTTTTGGTGGACCAAAATCTCCTCAGTGTGGAGGATTGATCTAGGTGGCTACAGACACCCTCGAGAGACCAAGAGGGCTCAGAAATGGTCAAAATTCAAAGTGGTCAGATGGATTTCAAACCAAGTTCAGATTGAAGTACCCGTCACCCAAATTTCAACGATGCAAACAAATCTCCAATCTGAGCCCATATGGAGAACATCGATTCCACGTTTTGGTCAAAGTTCGGCAGTGGGCCAGGTTTAAGTGTCCCACAAATTCACCATCAAACGATAGGGAACTTAGCTGTTGAAAATTGGCGAAATTGTGGCCTCGTTAAATTGGCCAATGACCCTTATATTCATTAAAATAAAAAATGGCCATTTATTTTCAGGAAACAAAAAAAATATTAAATTAAGGGTGGTCGGCCATGACCCCTGCCACCCCCATCGACCATATCAAAGGATAGATATGAAATTTTGGGTCGGCGGGCCATGACCCCCACTGAACCCCACGATAACCACCATATAAAAAATACAATCGTGACATATATACGTTGCAGTGGGTTGTGTCAGGGTTGCATGGAGCGGACCTCACCAACCATAAATATGGTATTACCACCATGTACGCCGAAACCAGTGGGGATTGAATCCGCTCAGCCCTCGTGGAAAACCCCCACCGAGCGGTCTCACAATCACCCAATGGTGGATTCAAATTAAAACTCAAACCAAACCACAAACCAACATAAGTTAAAACGTTGTTAAACAAAAATTAAAACATTGGATATGTGCGGTTAAAAAAAAATGCCATATGTGCCCATTTATGCTGACATTGAGTTTTGAACCCAACACCTTTGCCGACATAGCCTCCTCTGCCACCAGCGAATCATGACCCGTGGTCTTGTAAAGTCCTCTTGACTACAGGTACTTAACCCTCATATCTTCCCATTCGACTAGAGAACGCGAAGGGAGAAGACTTGAAGTACTGTGTTATGGTGGAACTTGGAGGTCGAGAAATGAAATTATAACTGCAAAATAGGGGCAGAACCATGAGCACATCCACAGAGGCAGAACCATGTTGGCACACTTTTCTAGATAGAGAATTTTTTGTAGAGAATATTCTTTGATTCCTGAAAGATTCCATGGGGAGGTAAATTTCATTTCTTCAGAATATTATGGTTTTTACAATCATTTTAACCATAATTTTGCAAATAACAGGAGGATAAAGTAAGAATGGCCATCTAATCAGTAGATTTGTAGATTCTTTGCAGAACAAAATCTTAGGGAATCTTGAGGGCATAAAAAAGATTCCTTGAGTCCTGTAATTTGCTAGAGTCCATTTTCAACAAACTTTATGTCAATTTTACACCTCTCGATGATAGGAACTCAATGGCGATGCCTGTTTTAGCAACAGAGCTTCCCATTTTTTGGCCCTTTTCTAGATTGGAGTGACGGTGTTATATTTTTTAGTGTGGAAAGTCGATTCTATGCCCCTTGACACCACGAATTTGAAGGTGCAGTCAGATTCAGTAGCTGAGCATCTGCTTCTTCAGCCAGCTTCAGGGGTTCAAGTATATGTTGTTCGATCATATGCCTCCTTTTGCTGTGAGATGTTTTATGATTTCTAGATCCCTGCATGATGCATGTTGCGGGATCTTGTTTTTCCTTCATGTGAGATTATGTCATGCTGATAGGGGGTCCATTGTGAGTGAGAGTTCCTGTAGCGGAACGTATCGTGGAGAGACAAGTCACTCATGTTGAGGGCACATACTTGTATGAACATCATCCATGTACATCTTCCCATTTCTAGCACTATATGAAGCGGCCTACCCAATTTTGACATAGGGCCCGGAGATTTAGCACACACTGGGTGAATTCTATTATTAATGTCTTGTCTTTTTATGTTTTTGATGGTTGTATTGTTCCCCTTATTTATAGCATGCACATGTGTTATTTTATGCTATTTTTAAATACAATTCTAACAACATTACAAAAGTAAAAGATCATGGGTAAATCCGGTAGCTGTCAGACCTAGATCAAGTGGTATCAGGGCCGGTCTAACAACAATTGAATCTGAAACAATGGATGATGGAAAAGACATGTATGGTGCCATGCTCAGGATGTCCAAAATGGTGGAAATTATGTATGAAGCTCATGAAATAGAGGAGAAAGAAGAAGCAAAAAGTGATGCTTCATCAACATATTCTAGTGAATATTCATTGCCCTCACCATCTTCTCATGACTTGAATGAGGAGATCAACCATACCCTTCAAGAAGATAATGCTGAATTGAAATTGCTTCTATAGGAAGAGAAGAAGGATAAGAAGAGGGTGCCTCAGTTGCAAGCCGCTGAGGCCACCTTGAAAGTATTGAAGTGCAATGAAGAGAGCCTTCAAGTAAAGGATGTTGAATTAAGGAGGCTTCTACAAGAAGAGAAAGAGGATAAATAGAGACTACAACTTAAACTACGATCCAGGAAATTGACATCTGAGGTAAACAATGTTGATGTTTCTTCAGTTTCATCTTCACATGCTATCATTTATGTGGGAAATGTGGAGACACCCATTATAGGAACTTTCATGAGACTCCTCACCAAGAGAGGAATACAAAGGAGGAGGACTTGGCATTAATTACCAAGGCATAACTCCACCATTGGAGGTCATGCAAAGACCTTGATTAGTATGTTTGGGATAAACTGAAGGACAATGATCAAAGGTGTCAGAAGCTTCCAATGCATGGTTGAAACCATTGGGGAAAGATATTGGTGGGAAAACTTCACCATCATCCTATGATAATGCACATTGTAGAGAACGAGCTAAGGCAAGCTCTTATCAACATGATTTCACCAGAGGCCAACAAGAAAGGTATAACAAGTCTCATTATTCTAATGTTAATTTTGATTACAAACATGTCTCTAACAATGAAAATAGATCATGGCATCGAAAAACATGTAATTTTTGTGGATTACATAACCATGTATTTGCTGAGTGTTGGAAAATAATGGCATAAGAAAAGAGGATGAGGCGTGGAATGCCTTCTCCATCACAGGAAAAGAGGAAGGTAAAGCAAGTTTGGAGGAAGAAGACTCATTGCAATCATTGCGATAGAAGTGGCCATCAAAGAGTGATCCAGGTGGATATTGGTGGCCACTCGCCTATTCCACTTGGGGCCCCACCATTTTTTCTTTCAATTGTGCAGTTTCCTTAATTATAGCACAATTTACTCTTTTTAGAAGTTTTTCGGGTCCTGAACTTCCGGAGTCGTTTTGAGGCCCTAAACAACGTTTTTTGGGAATCTCTTCTCCAGCTAACATGATTCCGTTTCAAAACAAATATTCACAGTCAGCAGTTTTAGTCCTTGGATAGATATTTCTAATGATGTATCATGTGCAGAAAACAGAGATAGTATGACAAAGTTACGACCCTGGGAAATTGATGTACCAATTTACCCCGACGGGGCCCATATTTTGGTGTTTCATCTAATAGGGTTAGGTTTCAGGATGTTTAGGTTTTTCCATTATTTCTCAACAATATATAGGCCTTCGAGCATCATTGTAACATAGAGTTCAGAGGCATGTAGCCACCACATCTCTTATCATAGATAAGTGACCAGCGCCCTAGCTAGTTAATTTCCATTTTGTCTGTAAACAGATTTTAGTTCTTTGATATTAATGAAATGAAGTGATATTTTTGCTGCATTTTAATATTTATGATTATATGTGTATTGCATTGTGTTCCTTCATAAATCCAGATCAGAGGTATCAGAGCAGTCTTCTCTTTCTTGTTCCTTCTTTGGATGTCCCTAACGAGGTCGGGGTATAAGGAGTTAGGGCTCGATCTGGTTGAAGATTTGCAATATCAGCCTCGCAAACCCCGACAACCGCCCATGGGGGACAAAAATAAATATTAAGGAGCAGGATATCCTATCAAAATATTGCTTGAGGAGGCCCTCGAAAAACAAAGGAACGCGATGATGGATAATTTTTCCAAGATCCTTCAATGACTGCCCACTGGCAGTGCATCTACATCCAACACCCACTCTGGAGGTGCAACTCCTTTTAAGGTACAAGTAAAATTTCCATCCCCAAATTGATGGCCAGATAGAGGTTGTAAACAAGATGATTGTACACATTCTATGCATGTACAACTCAGAGCATCCACACACATGGGATGAGAGCCTTCCCTATGTAGAACACAGTTATAAACAAGCTCTCCATAGCTCAAGCGGCCACAGCCCCATTCAGGTGGGCCTGGGGTTATAGCCACTATGTCCCATTGACATAGCCATACTATTTGTGGCTACTCAGGTCGATTTGGCTTATGTCTAGTTTGAAGTTGATAAATCAAACAACTTCATTGAGCACATTCAGCAAAGCCAATGCTAAGTACAAGCAACGACATGATCAACATTGGGTGCCACACCACTTCCAGGTGGGCAACAAAGTGTGGCTACATTTGCAGTAGGAGTGCCTCACTAGACCCCACCACAAGATTTTCCCACTTTGATATGTGCTATACACCATCACCAAGGTTGTAGGGAACAATGCCGTCAAGCTTCGTATTCCACCATTGTTAGTCTGAATCTTAATTGCAAGTGTACGAAAAAAGACCACTTTAGTTGTGCATAACAAACAGCCCTAACAACAAATATGGCTACCAATATCTTCATATCTACAATTAGGTGATAAAGATAAATGCTGCAAAAATCTAGATCTATGCATTAAAAGACATGAAGTAGTAAATAAAACAAGATTTACTCCATGCATCCAATAGACAAGACAAGAATATGTTGAATGAATTTTATCTTAAGGGCACCTGGGAGGAAAACATAGAAGGATGTTACCAGTTATCCTCAATGGGATGGGTTCTTGTAAGTTCTCAGCACTTCAGATCTAAAATTCCTCTCTCTTGATGGCATAGAAAAACCATAAAAAAATGGAACTCAAAGGGAGCTCACAAGCAAAAAGATAGAAAAATATGACAATGATGGTGGATCAAAGTCAGACCAAAAGCATAGATCCAAAGTGATCTTTAGGAAACAAAAGGTGATGAATGAATGGAAAAACCCTTCTATTTATAGCAACATATTGAGTTAGTCTAGATATTGGTGCATAATTAAAATATTAGTAACCAAATCAAGGTCCAACTTTTTGGAATATTTTATTATATTTGTTGGAGGGAAACAAAATTTGTAAACAATAAATAAATAAATGATTTATTTATCATTTTAAGGATGTGCTTGAGTAATAATTAAATAACTAATGATTTATTTAACTATTTATGAGTGATTTAGTCAAATTTAACAAGGAATATTATTTAAATAAGGTTTAAATAATTATTCCTAGAAAATAATAAGATAAATAATAATTTATCTAATTAATTTTCTTGTTTTGGGTTAAATATGACCACGAATATTAATTAAATTGTTGTTTAACTAATTATTCCTTGAGGAAAATAAAAAAAAAATGTGGATTTATTTAATATTTCCCCATGGGGTTTCCTGTTTAGACCATAAACAACTCAATAAAGGTGTTTTACCAAGTTATTTTTCATAATGAAAGCAATTTTACTTAGGGTAAAATTGGTCTTACATGGTGTACTTAGGTCCATCTAATAGTAATAGGTTAGATGACCAAAAAATGGTGTAATAGATTTCCCCCCACCTTGCAAGCATTAGGAGCTAATTGTATGACTGAAGTACATTGTAAGAACTCAATCACTAGACACCAAAGGGGAAGTCAAAGAGAGAGAAATATAAGGTAGACCGAAGCACTAAAGGACTAGACCCTGAGGAGGTGAGACTTACAGGTGCGACAAATCTCTTTTATGAGTGAGTACCTGTGCTATAGGCGGTGGGGGAGGTATACCTATGTCTGCCGAGACAAAGTACAAAGAATAATGCATCCAGTAAAAAAGGGACTGAACAATATAGTACATGCTGGCATAAACATGAGCCAGGTAAAAACATGATAATTAATCCCACATACATATTGTGCTTGGGATAACAGCCAGGAGTTATAAAATAGTATCTGAGTACATGAGATGAAAATACAACCCAAATTCCCCTGTAAACAGGAAAGTGCTCTAAAAATCTAATTGATACATGCAAACAAAAAGGCGCTGCAAGCGGATGAGGCCAACATCATCAAATATATGGAGCTACATCAAAGGCTGTAATGAAGAGGTCATCTAGGCATATGGGGGGCTACCTATAGGGCCACCCCCTCATGAGAACTGAAACATCTCACACATACCTGGGAATCACCGATATCAGTTGTTGCATCACTAAACCATAAAGTATACGGATCTCGATCATGTTAAAAGGAGATGGAGCTGAGAAACAATCAAGTCAAAGGGAATAAGGAGTCTCTTTTCCTGATTTGAGGCACCGAACAAGAGTGGAAGCTGGAACCAAGGTACATCGCCCTCTAGACTTGTCTTCTAGAATGAATGATCTGATGTCAAGAGAAGGAGGTTCGCCATAGGTGAGACAATAAGGGATCCTCAACTAAGGCACGAGAGAAAAGAGTAGAGCAACTGATAGACTGACACCAGGGATGATGATGAAATGGGGGGTATTGAGTAGCAGACAGATGATTTCCCTTGTTAGAGCATAAAGGGCATGGGTGACTTGGTAGTGACTGACATAATATCATGAGGGATAGAGAACAATGGTACTGAAGGCCATAATGTGTGACACGAGAGAGGAACCAAGAAATGAAGGATGGAGGACTATAGCAGGAGACAAAGGGACTCGGGATAGACTCCATGACTGCGATGATGACTCAACTCGGATGCTCTAAACAAGAGTGACTCGATGATGCTGCCACATAGAAAAGGTATAATGGGGACCATAAAAACATGAGTACATGATGGTTACTCACGACAAAAATCGACAAGAGCATGGACAAGCATGGAGGCAAAATCGTGCGCCAAGTAAAAGTGTTGCAAGTGAATAAATTTGATTTTGGGGAGTGGTGGAGTGACGCTTTGTGGACAAATGTGTCCTGGTGAAGTATCAAATCACAAAAAAATAATAGATACCCATTTGAGGGCTCGGTGAGATCTTTCCAATGGTACAGACGGTTTGTCAAACCGAGCTACGGTTTGGCTGCAGTAGGCGAAAGAAAAATTAGGGGTTTCTCTCTTAATAAGGAATTTTCCCTCCAAATTCACTCATTGGCATGTGGAGCTATGGTGAATGTTGAGAGGAGAGAAGGCCCTAAATCTTGCAGCTATTGTAGCAGAAAAACTAACCATTGGAATCGAGATCCGTCAGTTGCAAGTAATAGGCCTAACTATACTCTTTCAATTAAGGGGATCAAAAATTTAGTTTAGGTACCCAGAGCTCATGAATAGGCCAGGTCGCACCTTTTGGGGTCTGTTTTGCGACCTGGGTAGTAGGTGCTAGGCAGAAAACTGCGACCTGTCCCAGGAAATGACCTGAAAAGTGCAACCTGTCAGAGAAAGGGGGTTTCAGTGCTATTTTTGGCTAAGATCTGGGATTTCTCTGGTTGAGGGGCATAGGTGCCCCCAAGCATGTTATGGTCATGCCAAAATGTATTTAGAAAAGGGGAATCTAAACACATTTAAATGATGTGGTGCACCATTTGTTTTCATTATGGTTATGCAGTTTGAGAAAGGGAATGTAGGATTACCAATATCTTTTGGTACTGCATATATGAAGCAAATGGAATAATTTTCTGGGTTGGCATACGTGGTGTCACTATCTCAAAGAGTGGATTTGGAGATAGTGAATTGGTGCTCTCCTAGAAAGCCCACAGGTTGGTCAACAACAATGTCGAAGGGACTGGGTTGTTGATGTAAGATGAAGGAATGATGAGGGGTATCATCCCTAGAGTGATATGAAGTGATATGAGACTCTAGAGGTTCTTCTAAACATGGAATAATGATGGTACTAGAGTCAACACAACTAGATACACTAGGAGAGTTCTGGGGAATTGCTTCTCCTAGTCTCTTGAATATGGGTGCCCCCTTACCCAAACATGGGGTGTCAATGTAGTGGCCACAAGGTGTATGTTGTTTGAATTCATGGGTTCGATGTAAGGGGGGATAGATAAAGTCAGGGGTGGTGACTACTTCCATAATGTCGTCATTATAATAGAAGATGGGTTTACTAGAGGAAGAGAGACCACCTGACGCAGTAGAGCTACCTGACTCATCATCATGTGAAGAAAGGCTCACATGCGCAACATCATGGGGGATGACAGAAGAGTAAGCATATAAGGGATCTACCGATGTTTAACCCAGGGTGATCGTTGAAGGGAGGTCAGGCGAAACATCAGAGGAAGTCTCCAAGTGGACTTCCACTGAGGGTCTCATGGATGATGATAGGTAGAAAATGGTGGCCGAAGGCTCTGTCATTTCGATATCAGGAGGGGGAATGTCAATGGGAGCAAGCAGATCCTCTAGTTCTGTCGGAGCAAAACTCGTAAACAAGTGAGAGGTGAACTTGTCATGCTTGGCCTCGAATTGGTGGAACTCTTCCAAAGAGCAATGATACTCTTCAAGGCGGGGATAGAGGTGAGTGTAATGGCCATGAAAATTGCACAAAGCACAAGGGTGATTTGTGTGCAAGGATTTGATTTTCGGCACTGAATTGGATTTAGTGACGTAGACCTCAGGGATATCAGACTCCGGAAATGTCTCATTGACCATGGAATTGAGTTGAGGCAACTCTGGAAAAGTATGGGAGGCATGACCGACAACATCACACAAAACACACTGGATAGTGCATTTTGGCGGCCGAGGAGGGGCAAGGTTTGTTGCGGTGGCCTTGTATTTGGTTGTCTCCTTTTGAGATTTTCCCTTCTTAATTGAAGCAGTCACAACAGGAGGTGGTTCCTGTTGAGGTGGCTGAGGCACTGGAGCCGCGGGAGAAGTCATGATGACCGATTGAATTGGGGTCAAAGAAAGATAAGGTTTGGGTTGACCAAGTGGGGTAGCATCTGGAGGATCAAGGTACCAGACAGGAATCCCAAGGGTCAAGTTAGGAAGAGAGAGGGTAGCCATGACAGGTATCATGTACACTCCTGGGGGGGGAGCTAGGAACGGTATATGACCAAAGAGGTAATGGCCAGGAAGGACAACACCTAAATGGTTAAGGCCTGGAGGAACCATTCTAGGAGGGTAAAGAGGCTCATGAATACTAGCTGCAGGCGAAGGGCCAGGAGGAGGAGGTCCAAAAGGCTGAATCGAAGGGCTAGGAGTAGGCTTCAGAGGGCAAGGAGGTCGTTGACTAGCAGAAGCGGGCCGCTTGAGGGTAACCCAATAAAATTACATCATGCAAACATTCAATGAGCTGGAATCAGGGACAGGAGGAGGAAGAATAGAGAATGTACCAAGAAATGAGGAATATTTGTAGACTTCGAGTGAGACATTGGTCAAAGGATCGATATTTTTCTTATTGGCCACCGAAGAGATGATGGACTCAGTGGAGGTCTGAGACTTCGGTTTGTAATATATCAACTGGTTAATGGTGACTATATTTCTGTTATGGGGGAAGGACATCTTACGGTGAACCACAGATGGGACAATAGACATCACATAGGTGTAGCTACGACCCAATAGAATGTTGTAAGCTAAGGGGGCATCTATGAATTCTACGTCAACGCAAACAGTCTTGACCGCAAGAGCAATAGGACAATTGAGGAATAGGCCAATGGGCTGGGAGGCATGGCCTTCCCACGCTCGAAGAGTGATCGTGGAAGGAGGAAACTTAGGTGATACGAGTTGCTTCCAAACCAAAGAGGGAATCACACAGGTAGATTTCCCCTCATCAATGATGCACCGAGAAACATTGGCATTCCGGATATTGACTAGGATTTGAAAGGCAACAGAAGCAGGGAGAGGAGGATGTTCTGACCTGTCAACATAAAAGACAATAAATCGATCATCAGAAGGATCTATAATGCCCATGGCAGATAGTAGGGATTTTCATTGTGAAGGGCATGACTGGAGGTGTTCCATCGTTGAAATGGCAGCAGGAGATTCCGCCAAATCATCTACTATGCTATACGAATGGGAAGCTTTTCCAGAAGCAGAATTTCAGCGTAGTGGTCCCTTAGGGATCTTGGTATGAACCTCCACCTTAGGCTGAAGATCTGGAAGGGATCGTTAGGTGTCGAAAGAGGCTCTGTAGAGACCGAAGGAGGGGGCTTAGAGACAGACGTAGTGGGAGGATTGTTGTACTAACGGGACTGAGTCTGAAGATTGATGTCTATGGTTATAGGTTGGTCAGAATTCATCATGATAATCTGGTAATCGGAGGTACCAGAGGGAAGAGGTTGGGTGGCCTCCTGACCTTCAGGTGGTTGGGTAGCCACAAATCCTTACTGAGGGAAAGGATTAGTAAACACAGCCAGCTGACTAGGCGCAACACTGGGAGGGACGGAAGGAGAGGCTTGCTATCCTCGCAGTGTTGCTTGAGACTGCCACATCTGCTTCATCTGTGGTAAAAGAGGACAATCATGCGTGTAATGACCATAAACACCACAACAAGAACAAGGTTTGTTTGTGCAAATAGGCCATTCCTGCTTGGGCTGAGTGCCCTGTTGCTAGTTAGTACTATTAGGAGCATTATTTTGAGGATCAGGTCCAGGATTACCGGGAGAAGATTGATTTTTAGTGCCTTTCCTCTTCTTTTTATATGGAGGAGGATTAGTAGAGCCCTAATTTGCATACACTTGTCCCTGAGGGGCAGTGGCGACTGTTGCAGGGGTTGAGAAGGCAAGGGAGGAGGAGGTGCTAATGCTGGAGAAGTTGGATCACCAAGCTGTGGATACGGATAATAAGAAGGTTGGGAAAAAGGAGGAGGTATGCCATATCCTAGATACATGCTACCGGGAGGGGGATAAGTGCAGGAGGTGACGGCCCCTCCCTGAGGAAAACCATAGCCCATGGGAGGCTGAGCATATCGATGAGAGAGAGCTCCAACGATACCATCGGTGGCGTGATATGCCCTTGGTGCATTGGCACCACCGGGTCTGGGAATATCAGGTAGAATGGTATAAAAATAACCCGAATGAGCGTAGATCAGGTCATATTTTAACGAAATTTGGACAGTGGCTTCCTCGGTTTGAGGAAAATGCGATGCGACATATTTGCCAATAGCAAGCAAGAGAGATCTAAGGAACCAGTCCATGTAGACATGGTCTTCGAAGGTAGGGGCTCGACATAGGTTCTTTCTTCTCCGCCATTCCTGGACATGATGAGATAGGCGGATTGCAGACAATTGATGGAAAGAAGTCAAAAGTTCATTACCAGTGTCATAATGAAGAGGAATTTGGAAAGAAGACAAAAAATTTTGAGCAAGAGTCGCAAAGGTGGTATGAGATCAGGATGAGGCCTGATCAACATACCACTTAAAAGCTTCACCTGTAAGCGTATGTTGGAAAAACTGAATATGGACAGAGCCCTCGGTAATGGAGTTAGATGAACACCACATGTGGAAAGATCTAACATTATTTGTAGGATCTTCTCTAGCAAGGCCTCCAAACTTGGGGATGTCAGAAGAGAGCTTCGTCAGCATAGCAGGCTAATTAGCGTCATGGTTTATAGGATCATTTATCAACTAGTTAAAATCGAGAATATTGAGGCCTTCCATATAGGGGAGCAAGGGAGTAGTCGGAGTAGTTCCTGTTGCAGTCCCACTAATAGTATTCCCAACATTAGCGTCGGGGCCACCACCAGTGTTAGGTCCTGAACCAGACATGGTGAAGGTGACAGGAGGAGAACTGGGGGCGGAACCAGTAGGAGAACCCAATGAACCATAAGAGGAGTCAGAGTGCGGACTCGGTGGAGGACTAACTCGAATCCTACGCGGAGGAGTAAGTCTTCCTACTGGAAACTGAGGATGAAGGCTAGAAAGTCTCTGGGATAAACACCCTGGTGGCGCAATGATGACGACAAAAACACGGCACAAGGGCAAGAGAGAGCAACAAGGACGAAGAGTTTCAAGATCAACTAATTGCAATGTCGAAACAAGGGCAGAGAGGTGTAGGATCAATTGATTTCAATGTTAAAATCTTTGCTTTGCAGTGTTAACCAAGCTCTTCATCACTTAGGGTATGTGTGTAAAACTGTGTAAATTTTAATTTTTAAACCCAGAAGTTAGTAGAGAAAAAGAAAAAGTGTGATGTATAACTGTAAATAAACCTGTAGATAACAGTATATGAAACTGAAATAACAGTAAATAAACAGCTAATAATGCAATAATCTAAACCCAAGGAGGCAGGCCTCTCAACAAGTAGTCCGTAGGTGGGAAAAAAACTAGTCAAATCACACCAAAATAGCCAATATATCTAAGGTTGGGAGGGACAGGGATCTAAAGGTGAGATCTGCTGGAAAGTGGTGCAGAAAATCAACAAAAAATCGGAGGAAAAATTGTTGTAAATGAGGTGGCGACAGGCTATCCCCTGGAAGGAAACGGAGTGGACCCTAGAGTAAAACCCAAACAAAAATAAATGAGGTGATTTGGATGGATAAATAGAAAATCTAAAGTGGATCGGAAGGTGAGGTATCAGATATGAAAAATGGCTTATTACTCTGAAAATTTCAGACAACCTGCAGCAGCTAAAACACTTCCACAAAGTGTGGAGCATACTGAATCCCTAAGGGGTTAGGTTCCCACTTAGATGAATAAAAAATAAAAATTATAGGTCCAAAACAGGTGGAAACAGAGGTCAGAAAACCATGAATAGAGGCCCAGACAAACCCGGAAAACTTTCAAAAAAACTCCCGCAAAAGTGCATGTCGCAGTTTCTGACCTGTTTATTGCTGAGGTCATAGTTTTTGGGCAGATATCTGCATCCTGAAGCTCCAGGTCACAATTTTAGGGCCAAAAACTGCGACCTGCACTTCTGGCACTCTTGTTCGCAGATTTCAGTAGAATTTGTCGTCTCAGCTGCGGCTAATGTCTGTCACCTGCGCAATAGGTCTGAAAACACACAGAAGCTAGAATTTTTAATGTTTTAGGGTTTTATAGGTTAAAAACAACATCAATAAAAGCAAAACAAGAAGCTGAAGAGAAATCCTAGGGTTTGAAGCAGCCGGATATTTAGGGATCAGAAAACGATAGCAGTCGTAATCATAAACCCGTGTGGAGTTGCTAGTTGTTAGTATGAATTTTAATTGCAAGTGTACGAAAAAATACCACTTTAGTTTTGCATAACAAATATCCCTAAAAGCAAAGATGGTTGCCAATATCTTCAGATCTGCAATTAGGTGATCAAGATAAATGTTGCAAAAATATAGATCTATGCATTAAAACACATTAAGCAGTAAATAAAATGAGATTTACTCCATGCATCCAATAGACAAGACAAGAATATGTTGAATGAATTTTATATTAAGGGCACCTGGGAGGAAAACAAGAAGGATGTTACCTGTTCTCCTCAATGGGATAGGTTCTTGTAAGTCCTCAACACTTTCGACCTAAAATTACTCTCTCTTGATGGTGTAGAAAACCTAGAAAAAATGGAACTCAAAGGGAGCTCACAAGCAAAAAGATAGAAAAATATGACAATGATGGTGGATCAAAGTCAGACCAAAAGTATAGATCCAGAGTGATCTTTAGGCAACAAAAGGTGATGAATGAATGGAAAAACCCTTATATTTATAACAAAATATTGAGTTAGTCTAGATATTGGTGCATAAGTAAAATATTATTAACAAAATCAAGATCCAACCTTTATGGAATATTTTATTAAATTTGTTGGAGGGAAAAAGAATTTGACTTGGGTCAAATCCCTTTATTTGTAAATAATAAATAAACAAATGATTTATTTATCATTTTAAGGATGTGATTGAGTAATAATTAAATAACTAATGATTTATTTAACTATTTATGAGTGATTTAGTCAAATTGAACAAGGAATATTATTTAAATAAGGTTTAAATAATTATTCCTAGAAAATAATAAGATAAATAATAATCTATCTAATTAATTTTCTGTTTTGGGTTAAATATGACCAGAAATATTAATTAAACTGATGTTTAACTAATTATTCCTTGAGGAAAATCAAACAAATGTGGATTTATTTAATATTTCCCCATGGGGTTTCCTGTTTAGACCATAAACAACTTAATAAAGGTGTTTTACTAAGTTATTTTTCATAGTGAAAGCAATTTTACTTAGGGTAAAATTGGTCTTACATGGTGTACTTAGGTCCATCTAATAGTAATAGGTTATATGACCAAAAAATGGTGTCACAACCACTCCTTGGTCTGCACCTAGCATTTAATGTGGATCGCCTTCGACCCTATTTCCCACCTCTACTGGACACCTCTGACATTGCAAAACAACTCACACCAACAGAGTTAAACCCAAACTGCATGGAACAATCCACCATAGATTCTATCATTGACATGGAAATCAATAACACTCGCTATCATAATATCCAACTGTATTGGGTGGTCAAAGTTGGCCAACTCCTACACCAAGGCAAATGGTTCACCAAGGACCAAGTTCAGTAGAAGTTTCCTCATCTCATGGAGGAACTCAATTCAATGGGGACCATTGCTTCCTAACGGGGGAGGAATGATCTAAGTGGATATTGGTTGCCACCCACTTATTCAACTTGGGTCCTCCCCATTGTTTCTTTTAGTTTTGTAGTTTCCTTAATTATAGCACAATTTACTACTTTTAGCAGTTTTTCGGGTCCTAAACTTTCAGAGCCATTTTGAGGCCCCAAACGATGTTTTTTGGGAATTGCTTCTCTATTTAATATAATTCTATTCTAGAATTGATATTCATAGTCAACAGTTGTAGTCCTCGGATAGATCTTTCTAACGATGTATCATGTGCATCAAACGGAGATAGTATGCCAAAGTTACGACCCCAGGAAATTGATGTACCAATTTACCTAGACGGGGCCCATATTCTGGTGTTTCATCTCCTAGGGTTATGTTTTTGGATGTTTATGGTTTTCAATTTTTTCTATATAATATATAGGCTTTCGATCATCATTGTAACATAGAGTTCAGAGGCCTGTAGCCACCACATCGCTTCTGAGAGATATGCTACTAGCACCTTAGCTAGTTTATTTCCATTCTATCTGTAAACATATTTTAGGTCTTTGATATTAATGAAATGAAGTGTTATTTCCACTGCATTTTTATATTTATGGTTATATGTGTATTCTGTTGCATTCCTGCATAAATTTGGATCAGAGGTATTAGAGTGTTCTACTCATTCTTGTTCCTTCTTTTCATGTCCTCAACGAGGTCGGGGTATAAGGAGTTAGGGCTTGATCTGGTTGAACCTTTGCAAGATCAACCTCGCAAACCCTGACAGTCACCCATGGGGGACGCAAATAAATATGAGGGACCAAGAGATCCTATCAAAATATTGCTTGAGGAGGCCCTCAAAAAACAAAGGAACATGATGATGGATAAATTTTCCCAGATCCTTCAACGACTGCCCACTGGCGGCGCATCGGTATACAACAGCCACTCTGAAGGCGCAAATCTTTTCAAGGTACAAGTAAACTTTCCATCCCCAAACTGATGGCCAGATAGACATCATCAAGAGGATGATTATACACATTTTTCACAAGTACAATTCAAAGAATCCACACACGTGGGATGAGAGCCTTCCCTATGTACAACACAGTTATAATCGGGCTCTCCATAGCTCAACCAGCCACAACACCTTTCAGGTGGGCATGAGGTTCCATCCACTATGTCCCATTGAGGTAGCCATGCCATTTTTGGCTACTTATGTCAATTAAGCTCATGTTCAGTCTGAATTTGACAAATTGAACAACTTCATTGAGCACATTAAGCACATCCACAAGCAGGTTCATGACATATTGGACAAAGCCAATGCTAAGTACAAGCAACGACATGATCAAGATCAGGTGCCACACCATTTCCATGTGGGCGACAAGGTGTGGCTACATTAGCAGAAGGAGCACCTCACTGGACCCCAATGCAAGATTTTCCTACTCCGATATGGGCCATACACCATCACCAATGTTGTAGGCAACATTTCCTTCGAGCTTGGTATTCCACCATTCCTTGGTCTGCATGTAGTATTCAATGTGCATCGCCTTCGGCCCTATTTCCCACCTCTAATGGACACCTCTAACATTTCAAAATAACTCACACCAACAGAGTTAAACCCAGACTACATGGAACATGCCACCACAGATTGTATCATGGACATGCAAAGCAAGAACACTCGCTAGCAAAAAATCCAAATGTATCGGGTGGTCAAAGCTGGCCAACTCCTGCACCAAGGCAAGTGGTTCACCAAGGACCAAGTCCAGCAGAAGTTTCCTCATCTCATGGAGAAAATCAATGAGATGGGGATCATTACTTCCTAAGGAGGGAGGAATGATATGTTGGATATTGGTGGCCACCTGCCTATTCCACTTGGGGCCCCACCATTGTTTCTTTCAGTTTCATAGTTTCCTTAATTATAGCAAAATTTACTATTTTTAGTAGTTTTTCGGGTTCAAAACTTCCGGAGCCATTTTGAGGCCCTAAACGATGTTTTTTGGGCATCACTTCTCCGAATAATATGATTCCATTTTGGAATTAATATTTGGGGTCAGCAGTTATAGTCCTCGGATAAATCTTTCTAACGATGTATCATGTGCATCAAACAGAGATAGCAAAGTTACGACCACGGGAAATTCATGTACCAATTTACCCTGACAGGGCCCATATTCTAGCGTTTCATCTCCTAGGGTTATGTTTTTGGATTTTATGATTTTCCATTGTTTCTCAATAATATATAAGACTTCGAGCCTCATTGTAACGCATAGTTTAGAGGCCTGTAGCCACCACATCTTTTCTCAGAGATAAGCTACCAACGCCCTAGCTAGTTTATTTCCATTTTTTCTGTAAAAATATTTTAGTATTAATGAAATGAAGCACTATTTCCACTGCATTTTTATATTTATGGTTATATGTGTATTATGTCACGTTCTTGCATAAATCTGGATTAGAGGAATTAGAGCGGTCTACTCTTTCTTGTTCCTTCCTTCCACGTCCCCAACGAGGTCGAGGTATAAAGAGTTAGGGCTCGATTTGTTTGAACCTTTGCAAGATCAACCTCACAAACCTCGACAGCCACCCATGTGAGATGAAAAGAAATATGAGAGAACAGGAGATCCTATAAAAATATTGCTTAAGGAGGCCCTCGATAAACAAAGGAACGCGATGATGGATAAATTTTCTGAGATCCTTCAACAACTACCCACTGGCGGCACATCTGCATCCAACAGCCACTCTGGAGGCTCAACTCCTTTTAAGGTACAAGTAAACATCCATCCCCAAAGTGATGGCCAGATAAAGGTCGTCAACAGGATGATTGTACACATTCTATGCATGTACAAATCAAAGCATCCAATCACGTGGGATGAGAGCCTTCCCTATGTACAACATAGTTATAATCAGGCTCTCCATAGTTCAACCAGCCACAAGCCCATTTCAAGTGGGCTTGGGGTTCCAGCCACTATGTCCCATGGACGTAGCCAAGCAATTTGTGGCGACTCAGGTAGATTCAGCTCATGTCTAGTCTAAAGGTTACAAAGTGAACAACTTCATTGAGCACATTGAGCACATACACCAGCAGGTTCATGACATATTGGAAAAAGCCAATGCTAAGTACAAGCAATTACGTGATCAACATTGGGTGCCACAACACTTCAAGGTGGGCGACAAAGTGTTGCTACATTTGTAGAAGGAGCACCTCATTGGACTCCACTGCAAGCTTCGCTCGCTCCTATATGGTCCACACACCATCAAAAAGGCTGTAGGAAACAATGCCTTCGAGCTCAGTATTCCACCATTCCTTGGTTTGAACCTAGTATTCAATGTGGACTGCCTTCGACCATATTTCCCACCTCTACTGGACACCTCCGACATTGCAAAGCAATTCAGACCAATAGAGTTAAACCCAGACTGTATGGAATAGGCCACCATAGATTGTATCATGCACATGCAAATAAATAACACTCACCAACAGAAGATCCAACTATATCAGGTGGTCAAATTTGGCAAACTCCTGCACTAAGGCAAGCGGTTCACTACAGACCAAGTTCAGCAGAAGTTTCCTCATCTCATGGAGGAACTCAATGCAATTGGGGTGATTGCTTCCTAAGGGGGTAGGAATGGTCCAGGTGGATATTGGTGGCCACCCGCCTATTCCACTTGGGGCCCCACCATTGTTTATGTCAGTTTTACAGTTTCCTTAATTATAGCATAGTTTACTATTTTTAGCAGTTTTTTGGGTCCTCAACTTCTGGAGCTGTTTTGAGGCCCGAAACGATTTTTTTTGGACATTGCTTCGTCAACTGTCATAATTCCCTTCCAAAATTGATATTTGTGGCAAACATTTTTTTTTCTCAGATATATATTTCTAACGATGTATCATGTGCGTCAAACGGTGATAGTATGCCAAAGTTACGATCCTGAGAAATTGATGTACCAATTTACCTTGATGGGGCCCATATTATGGTGTTTCATCTCCTAGGGTTATGTTTTTGGATGTTTATGGTTTTCCATTGTTTCTCAATAATATATAGGCTTTCAAGCATCATTTTAACATAGATTTTAGAGGCCTCTAGCCACCACATCTATTCTCAGAGATAAGCTACCAGCGCCCTAGCAAGTTTATTTCCATTCTGTCGGTAAACATATTTTAATATTAATGAAATGAAGTGTTATTTCCAATGCATTTTTATATTTATGGTTATATGTGTATTGTTTTGCGTTCCTGCGTAAATCCGAATCAGAGGAATCAGAGCGGTCTGTCTTCCTCGTTCCTTCTTTGCATGTCCCCAACGAGGTTGGGGTATAAGGAGTTAGGGCTCGATCTGGTTGAACCTTTGCAAGATCAACCTCGTGAAGCTCGATGGCCACCCATGGGGGACGAAAAGAAATTGGAGGGAGGAGGAGATCCTATCAAAATATTGCTCAAGGAGGCCCTCAAAAAATAAAGGAACGTGATGATGGATAAATTTTCCCAGATCCTTCAATGACTACCCACTAGCAGTGCATTTGTATCCAATAGCCACTGTGGAGGCCCAACTCCTTTTAAGGTACAAGTAAAATTTCCATCCCCAAACTGATGGTACGATAGAGGTCATCAGCAAGATCACTGTACACATTATACGCATGTACAATTCAAAGCATCCACGCACGTGGCATGAAAGCCTGCCCTATGTCCAACATAGTTATAACTGGGCTCTCCAAAGCTCAATCGACCACAACCCCTTTCAGGTCGGCCTGGGGTTCCAGCCACTATGTCCCATTGATGTAGCCGTGCCATTTGTGGCTACTCTGTTCGTTTTCGATCATGTCCAGTCTGAAGTTGACAAAGAAAACAACTTCATTGAGCACATTCATCACATCCGCCAGTAGGTTCATGACCTATTGGACAATCGGGTGCCAGACCAATTCTAGGTGGGCGAAAAAGTGTGGCTACATTTGTAGAATGACCTCACCAAAAGCTTCGTCCACTCGGATATGTGCCATACAAAATCACCAAGGTTATATGGAACAATTTCTTTGAGCTCAGTGTTCCACCATTCCTTGGTCTGCACCTAGTATTCAATGTGGACCACCTTTGGCCCTATTTCCCACCTCTACTGGACACCTCTAACATTGAAAAACAACTCACACCAATAGAGTTAAACCTAGACTGTATGGAACATGCCACCATAGATTGTATCATGGACATGAAAATCAAGAATACTTGCTAGCAAAATATCCAACTGTATCAGGTCGTCAAAGCTGGCTAACTCCTGCACCAATGCAAGTGGTTCACCACGGACCAAGTTTAGTAGAAGTTTCGTCATCTGTTGGAGGAACTCAATGAAATGGGGACCATTGCTTCCTAAGGGGGGAGGAATGATCCAGGTGGATATTGGTGGCCACCCACCTATTTCACTTGGTGACCCACCATTGTTTCTTTCAGTATTTCAGTTTCCTTAATTATAGCACAATTTACTATTTTTAGCAGCTTTTCGGGTCTTGAACTTCCAAAGCCGTTTTGAGGCTCTAAACGACGTTTTTTGGGCATCGCTTCTCCGACTAATAAAATTATTTTGTGGAATGAATATTTTTTGTTAGTAGTTGTAGTCCTCAGATAGGTCTTTCTAATGATGTATCATGTGCGTCAAAGTTACGACCTGAGGAAATTGATGTACCAATTTACCCCGATGGGGCCCATATTCTGGCATTTCGTCTCTTAGGGTTAGGTTTTTGGATGTTTAGGGTTTTCCATTATTTCTCAAAAATATATAGGCCTTTGAGCATAATTTTAACATATATTTCAGAGGCATGTAGCAACCACATCTCTTCCCAGAGATAAGATACCAGCACCCTAGCTAGTTTATTTCCATTCTGTTTGTAAACAGATTTTTGTATTAATGAAATGAAGTGTTATTTCCACTGCATTTTTATATTTATGGTTATATGTGTATTCTATTTCATTAATGCATAAATCTGGATCAGAGGTATTAGAGTAGTTTGATATTTCTCATTCCTTCTTTGCATGTCCAAAACAAGGTCGGGTTATAAAGAGTTGGGGCTCGATCTGGTTAAACCTTTGCAAGGTCAACCTCGCAAACCCCGACGGCCGCCCATGGGGGAAGAAAATAAATATCAGGGAGCAGGATACCCTATAAATATATTGCTTGACCAGACCCTTGAAAAACAAAGGAATTCAATGATGGATAACTTTTCCTAGATCCTTCAACGACTGGTTACTGGGGGCGCATCCGCATCTAGTAGCCTCTCTGGAGGCACGACTCCTTTTAAGGTACAAGTAAACTTTCCATCCCCAAACTGATGGCCAGATAGAGGTCATTAATAATATTATTGTACACTTTCTATGCATGTAAAATTCAATGCATCCACGCATGTGGGATGAGAGCCTTCCCTATGTACAACATAGTTATAACTGGGCTCTCCATAGCTCAACCGGCCACAACCACTTTCAGGTGGGCCTGGGGTTCCAACCACTATGTACCATTGACGTATCAATGCCATTTGTGGCTACTCAAGTGGATTCGTCTCATGTCCAGTATGAAGTTTACAAAGCGAAGAACTTCATTGAGCACATTGAGCACATTTGCCAGCAGGTTCATGACATATTGGACAAAACCAATGCTAAGTACAAGCAACGACATGATCAACTTCGGGTGCCACACCAATTCCAGGTGGGATACAAAGTGTGGCTACATTTGCAAAAGGAGTGCCTCACTGGACCCCACCGCAACCTTTGCCCTCTCCGATATGGGCCGTACACCATCACCAAGGCTATAGGGAACAATGTCTTCGAGCTCAGTACTCCACCATTCCTTGTTCTGCACCTAGTATTCAATGCGGACTTCCTTCACCCTATTTCCCACCTCTACTGGACACCTCTGACATTGAAAAACAACTCACACCAACAGAGTTAAAACCAGGCTGCATGGAACATGCCACCACAGATTGTATCATAGACATGAAAATCAAGAACACTCGCCAGTAGAATATACAACTGTATTGGGTGGTCGAAGCTGGCCAACTCCTGCACCAATGGAATTGCTTCACTAGGGACCAAGTTCAACAGAAGTTTCCTCATGTCATGGAGGAACTCAAGACAATGGGGACCATTTCTTCCTAAGGGGGGAGGAATAATCCAGGTGGATATTGGTGGGCACCCGCCTATTACACTTAGGGTTCCACCATTGTTTCTTTCAATTTTTTAGTTTCCTTAATTATAACACAATTTACTATTTTTAACAGTTTTTGGGTCGTGAACTTCCAGATCCATTTTGAGGCCCTAAACGACGTTTTGTGGACATTGCTTCTTCGAGTAATATGATTCCATTTTGGATTTGATATTTGCAGTCAACATTTGTAGTACTTGGATAGATATTTCTAACGATGTATTGTCTGCGTCAAACTGAGATAATATACAAAAGTTACGACCCCGGGAAATTGATCTACCAATTTACCCCGAGGGGGCCCATATTCTGGTGTTTCATCTCCTAGGGTTAGGTTTTTGGATGTTTAGGGTTTTCCATTGTTTCTCAATAATATATAGGCCTTTGAGCATCATTGTAACATAGAGTTCAGAGGCATATACCCTCCAGATCTCTTCTCAGTTATAAGCTACCAGTGCCCTATCTAGTTTATTTCCATTCTGTATGTAAAAATATTTTAATTCTTTGATATTAATGAAATGATGTGTTATTTCCACTGCATTTTTATATTTATGGTTATATGTGTATTCTATTGCATTCCTGCATAAATCCATATCAGAGGTATCAGAGCAGTCTGATCTTTCTTGCTCCTTTTGTGCATGTCCCCAATGAGGTTGGGGTATAAGGAGTTAGGGCTCGATCTGGTTGAACCTTTGAAAGTTCAGCCTCGCAAACCCTGATAGCCGCCCATGGGGGACGAAAAAAATATGAGGTAGCAGGGGGTCCTATCAAAATATTTCTCGAGGAGGCCCTCGAAAAACAAAGGAAGGTGATGATGGATAAATTTTCCCAGATCCTTCAATGACTACCCACTGGAAGTGCATTTGCATCCAACAACCACTCTATAGGTGCAACTCCTTTTAAGGTACAAGAAAACTTTCCATCCCCAAACTGATGGCCACATATAGGTCATCAATAGGATGATTGTACACATTCTGTGCATGTCCAATTAAAATAATCCACGCACGCAGGATGAGAGCCTTCCCTATGTACAACACAGTTATAACCGAGCTCTCCACATCTCAACTGGACACAACCCCTTTTAGGTGGGCTTGGGGTTCTAGCCACTATGTCCCATTGACATAGCCATGCCATTTTTGGCTACTCATGTCGATTCGGCTCATGTCTAGTGTGAAGTTGACAAAGTGAACAACTTCATTGAGCATATTCAACACAACCGCCAATAGGTTCATGACATATTGGATAGAGCCAATGCTAAGTACTAGCAACGACATGATAACCATCGGGTGCCACACCACTTCCAGGTGGGCGACAAAGTGTGGCTACATTTGCATGAGGAGCGCCTCGCTGGACCCCACTGCAAGCTTCACCCGCTCCGATATGGGCTATACACCATCACCAAGGCTATAGGGAACAATGCCTTCGAGCTCAGTATTCCACCATTCCTTGATCTGCACCTAGTATTCAATGTGGATTGCCTTCGACCCTATTTCCCACCTCTACTCAACACCTCTAACATTGCAAAACAACTCACACTAATAAAGTTAAATAGAGACTACATGGAACATGCCACCACAAATTGTATCATGGAAATGCAAGTGTAGAACACTCGCTAGCAGAAGTTCCAAATTTATTGTGTGGTCAAATCTTGCCAACTCCTGCACCAAGGCAAGTGGTTCACGAGGGACCAAGTTTAGCAGAAGTTTCCTCATCTCATGGAGGAATTCAATGCAATGGGGACCATTTCTTCCTAAGGGGGGAGGAATGATCCAGTGGATATTGGTGGTCACCCGCCTATTCCACTTGGGGCCCCACCATTGCCTCTTTGAGTTTTGCAGTTTCCTTAATTATAGCACAGTTTACTATTTTTAACAAATTTTCGGGTCCTGAACTTCCGGAGCTGTTTTGAGACCCTAAACGAAATTTTTTTAGTGTCACTTCTTCGGCTAATATGATTCTATTCCAGAATTTATATTCGCAATCAGAATTTGTAGTTCTCGGATAGATATTTCTAATGATGTATCATGTGCATCAAACGGAGATAGTATGCCAAAGTTACGACCCCCAGAAATTGATGTACAAATTTACCCTGACGGAGCCCATATTCTGGTGTTTCAACTCCCAGGGTTATATTTTCGGATGTTTATGGTTTTCCACTATTTCTCAATAACATATAGGCCTTCGAGCCTCATTTAAACACATAGTTTTGAGGCCTATAGCCACCACATCTCTTCTCAGAGATAAGCTACCAGTGCCCTAGCCAATTTATTTCCGTTCTGTCTATAAACAGATTTTAGTTCTTTGATATTAATGAAATGAATTGTAAATATAGATCAGAGGTATCAGAGGGGTGTGCTCTTTCTCGTTCCTAATTTGCATGTCCCCAACGACGTCGAGGTATAAGGAGTTAGGGCTCGATCTAGTTGAACCTTTGCAAGATCGAGGAGGTGCTCAGAAAACAAAGGAACGCGATGATGGATAACTTTTCCTAGATCCTTCAACAACTTCCCACTGGTGGTGCATCTGCATCCAGTAGCCACTCTAGAGGCACAACACCTTTTAAGGTACAAGTAAACTTTCCATCCCCAAACTGATGTCCAGATAGAGGTCTTTAACAGGATGATTGTACACATTCTGTGCATGTACAATTCAAAGAATCCAAGCACATGGGATGAGAGCCTTCCCTATGTACAACACAATTATAAATGGGCTCTCCACATCTCAACCGTCCACAACCCCTTTCAGGTCTCCCTGGGGTTCCAGTCTCTATGTCCCATAGACATATCCATGCCATTTGTGGTTACTCAGGTTGATTAGGATCATGTCCAATCTGAAGTTGACAAAGCGAACAACTTCATTCAACACATTCATAACATCTGCCAGTAGGTTCATGACATATTGGACAGAGCCAATTCTAAGTACAAGAAACGACATGATCAACATCGGGTGCCACACAGCTTCCAGGTGAGCGACAAAGTGTGGCTACATTTGCAGAAGGAGTGCCTCACTGCACCCGACTGCAAGCTTCGACCGCTCCTATATGGGCCATACACCATCACCAAGGCTGTAGGGAACAATCCCTTTGAGCTCAGTATTCGACCATTCCTTGGTCTGTACCTAGTGTTGAATGTGGACCGCCTTCAGCCCTATTTCCTACCTCTACTAGACACCTTTGACATTACAAAACAACTCACATTAACAGATTTAAACCCAGACTGCATGGAACAGGCCACCATAGATTGTATCATGGACATGCAAATCAAGAACACTCGCCAACAGAAGATCCAAATGTATTGGGTGGTCAAAGATGGCCAACTCTTGCACCATGGCAAGTGGCTCACCAGGGACCAAGTTCAGCAAAAGTTTCCTCATATTATGGAGGAACTTAATGTAGTGGGGACCATTTCTTGCTAAGGGGGGAGGAATGATCCGATGGATATTGGTGGCCACCCACCTATTCCATTTGGGGCTCCACCATTGTTTCTTTTAGTTTTTTAGTTTCCTTAATTATAGCACAGTTTATTTTTTTAGCATTTTTTCGGGTTCTAAACTTTTGGATCCATGTTGAGGCCCTAAACGACATTTTTTGGGCATCACTTTTCCAGCTAATATGATTCCATTCTGGAATTTATCTTCGCGGTCAACAGTTCTATTCCTCGGATAGATCTTTTGCTTCAGATCCATGGCCGCTAACCTGTCATGGCATGTATTTTATTCTGAACGTGCATATAGTTTATGGAATTCACTTTCCATCACACTGATGCGTACTAGTATCCATTCTGAAATCTTGCCATAAGTTCAACCCCATCATATTATGACTATTTAAGCAATTTCACTTGCCGATTTTTAAATCATGATATGATGGTAGAGCCATCTTTTACATGGGATTCTCAGTTAGTTCCTCGCTAGCATTTGTTTCCCATGCTGCAATTTGTGTAGGCTCGGGAGTCCTCTTTAGTCCCGCCATGACTAATGCATCGAAGCTTCATTCTTCTTCTTCTTCACTATTTTTATTCTGTCCATATACCTTAGAGGCTCCCATTTTTTTGTTGAGTTGTATTGCTACATTGCATATTGACCATTTGCATATCTTGGCCTTTAGCCGGCTTCACTTGGACTCAATTTTAAGCCATATTTTGACCATGTCTTTCTGCAAATTAAACCTTGCAATCACTTAGCTTTCGTAACTTAACACCTTTACCCATGGATGGAACATTCCTCTGAGTGTCACTTACGAGTTTTCACCACCTTTCATTGGGCATAGGATTGTTCCTATCCCAGGAACTAGTGAATCTATTTACCGACACTTGTCCTATCCATTGTACTATGGACATTCTTTTATTATTTTTTAGACTTTGAAATATAAAAAGACAAAAAAAGTATATATTCTAAAAAGAGCAGGAACAAGACATTACTTTCATATTTGATGGTAGCTAAAGAGTCAGTTGTGTCACCCTTGAACAAAGCACAGAAAAGATAAGTTTTTTTCTCCATTTGGGATGGTTTTAGTTTTTGACTTAGGAGAAGTCGTAACCTTGTTATCGAGTTAGTACTCCCCCGGTTGGTTATCTATTCCAATCATATGGAAGGTTTGTTTATGCCTTCTGCATGACAAACTTATACAAAGTTTTCATTTGCTTCCATAGTTAAAATTAGTCATGCTTTTGTTCAACAGAAGTTAACCTAAGTTAGCCTTACTGCAGTGTCTCTTGACTCATTTTTCAGTCGGCCATCCCCGTCTTTCAAAATATTGTTCCATCACATCACTTATTTGGTCCTTTTCTTGTGTTGGTTTGAGAATGTCTCCATTGACTTCTTGCCGAGAGGTTTGTCTCTTATCAACTTCGAAAAATTGATCTAAGAGTAAACCTAGAGTTGCACCCTGGCCCTATTTACATCATTGATATGTTACCTTGTGCTCAGTATTTGGTCAACACCTTGGGTCTTTGACTGAGTGGTTTCCCTTTTGTTTGACTTCAACTTACATTATCAAACCTAGGATTCGTGCAGTGCCTTGGTTTCCATTTTAAATTATCGGTGGATTCCTCTCCTCTTTTTCAATTTTCATTATTGATTGGTTAAGAGGGTTTCTGCAGTGCGTTAGCCACATTTTGTGTATGTTGGAAATGTAATTCGGGTTGTGCTTCGTTTTATTCCTTCCAAATTTTGTCCTACAGGTTACACTCACACTGGACTGATGTAGGATTCCTTAATGCCTTCCTTCCAGTAGATCTTTTCCCATCAACTCCAACTCATTGCTTTGGGAATAAGGTCTAGATTCCTTTTGTAAGTACGTTAGGGTTTGCAGTCATCAATGGAAGACTCATTCGCTATCGACAGTGAGAATACATCAATGTATCTTGATTGTAGATTCTCTTAATTGTTCGACTTCAACTCATTTATTCACACTTGTTAGATTGTACTGGGGCACCTTGACTCTCATCATCATTATCACTGATTTGTCTCACGTTTGTTAATGGTACACATCAATGACCAGTAATCAAACGATTTCTCACATGGTCGAACTCAGCTCATTTATTCCAATTGTGTAGAATTGTTCCATGGTGATCAGTGAAGACCTCAGGTTTGCATCAACATGTTTTGGTTCACTATGATAGCTCCTTCAGTTTTCTACCAGTGAGACCATCCACCCTTATATGTTGCAGTTCCTTTTAACATCATCTTATATGTTGGCACCCGATTTGCATGAAATACCATTTGTCCCACCATGTATGATTTGGTACTTCGAGATTCAGTTGTGACTTCAGTGAGCAGATATTTGTGCAACATCATTGATCAATATTTTATATGTGATGCCTAGACATGATTTTGACGTGTACTTCCGGGCAGTGATCAGATGATTCACTATGTAATTTACAGTTCGGCTATACTTGTATAAATATTGGATCCACTCCATACTTGATATGTGGACATGATTTTCTTTCACTGAGTATGGGTATGCCTACCTCAGGCATGAGCTATCTTTCTGATTTCTATCACTAGTTTTTGATAGGGTGAAATCTGGTGAAGTCCTCTCTAGTCCTTGCAAGAATATTTCTTATGCACATAGTACATTTTGGCCATCATGTACCCCTTCTAACCTCATATATTAGGGGGCATCTGTTATAGCATCATTTATCACCTATATATACTTTATGACTTAAGCATTGTCCTTGGGCAACCCTTCCATTCAGAATTGATCACAATTCTTAGAAACAAGTATTTTAAAATCCATACGCAGCTATACCAAGTTTTTCCTTCGTGCAGACACGGGTCCATCCATAACTGACCCACGTATGCTATTTATAAAATTAAAAAATATAAAAACTCCCTACTAAAGAGGTGGGGTTCATTGGTTTGTCCTGTAACTTAGCTACCCTAGCCCGTGGCCGAACTGTTCCCCAACTAAAAAAACTAATTTGAGGAGGTATAAATACACCTCAAGGGAATGGCCTAAGTGAGGAGGGAGAGAATTCTATTGATATTATGGCCTATTATAGCACTGATAAAGTCTGATATTTCCCTATGCCTCCTGCACTTCCCAGGTTTAGGAAACCCTTGCTTCCTTGTGATGTTCACCCCCACTTTATGTGACATCCTTTGTGCACCCTTTATGGAAGAAGCTTTGTGAGGCTAGGGCTGGACAGATCTAGAGGATGGTTCCTTTTGGAGCCATGGAAGATCTTAGGTGATTTATCCACTTTCTCTTTACATATTATCAATAAAATAAGCTCTCTCCCATTCCTGATGTCTTTTTGTTATATGTCTCCTATACATGTTGAATAATATTGTAATTGTTTATTTCATGTTATTTTTATGAGATTATATATGCTGACATGCTGACATCTAGGAAATATATGTTGTGAAACTAGTTTGTGTGCTTTGTCTTGATTTTTTTGTAGGTTCTAAAGCACGAGGAGTAGCAGAGGGTTTTCACCCTCCGGGATTGACCCCAAACGTAGGATAAATGGGTAATGTCGTCTATCCTCAATTTTCTAGTTCAAGCATTAAAACAAATAATTAGAGTGCTTCTTGTGATGATATGCCATCTGATCTGTTAGGTCCCTCAACCCAGACCTTAGGGTAGCTTTCCCCGTAACATTAAGAAGCTTGCTAGGGTCAACACAATATTGGAGAAAATTCATTACTAATTTTTCTTCCATTGCAACTATGTTACATGTAGTGACTAGTGTCAAGAAGATCTTCCATTTGGGAGATATGCAACAAAAATAATTTTATGCTTTAAAACGAAATATTAGTTGAACACTGGTATTGGCTCTTTCAGATATCAGATAACCATTTGAGATTCAAACATATTCTAGTGATTACGCCATGGGATCAGTTCTCATGCAACATGGTAAGCCCATTTCATTTCATTCTAAAATTTTTAATGGTGTTGTGACTAACTATCCCACCTATGACAAAGAGTTATATGATTTGGCACAAAGTGTAAATAAATGGAAACGCTATTTGATGCACAAAGAGACCATTATCCATACCGACCATCAACCATTGCAGTACTTACAGTCACAATCAAAGTTGCAGCAATCAAGACACTTCAGATGGATGGGATTTATACAACAATTTGATTTTTTTATCAGGTATAGACAGGGAATCTACAATAAGGTAGTTGATATGCTTTCTAGACCTATTTTAAGTTCATATATTATACTCAAGCACAATTATGTTTTGCATGAAAGTTACATTGAGAAATATGCATATGATAATGACTTTCAAGATGTGTATCCAAGATTGAGTCAAGGAAACCAAATTGAAGGGTTAGATTACCATGTACATAACAATTTCTTGTATCACTTGTGCAAGTTATGTATTCTATAGGGAGAAAGAAATAGTATCATAAGTGAGGCGCAAACTTCATTGATTGCTGGACATTTCAGTTTAGGCAACATGGTAGAAAATATCTGAAGGTATTGTTATTGGCCACACATGTTTGATAGTTTATCTCATTTCATTAGAGGATGTTATTTGTGTGCAATAAGCAAGCTTAGCAATAGGAAACTAGGATTTTACACTCCACTTCCGGTACCTTCTCATCCATGGGAGAGTATCTTAATGGAATTTGTAGGAGGTCTTCCATTATCAAGGAAAGGTCATGATTACTTGTATGTGGCTATAGATAGGTTCAAAAAATTGTGTATTTTAATTCCATGTAAAAATAAAATTAAATCTGAACAAACAACTCATTTTTTATTTCAAAATGTTTGGGTTCATTTTGGTCTTCTTACTTCTATTGTAAGTGATCTAAATTTTCGATTTGTTGGGAATTTTTGGTCAAATTTCTGGGACATGATGGACACTAAGTTGAAGAAGAGTACAACCTTTCATCAGCAAACAGATGGTCAGACCAAGGTGGTCAAAAAAACAGTCATCCATCTTCTTAGAGGATATTGCAGCAAACATCCTAAGTTGTGGGATGAACATATGCATTAAATTCAACATGCATACAGCAGGGAAGATCATTCTTCCACAAATACATCGCCATTTAAGGCATGTCTTGGGTACTTGGCAAGATAACCATTGGACTTCATCTTTGGGAAATATTTTGTTATTGATGGTCATAGTGACATAAATAAAGCAAAGAATCTCATTGTGAAAATTTAGTTGATACATCACACAGTGCAATAACAACTACAAGGAAAGGCATGATAAACACTATGTTGATCATCAATTCCAAGTTGGTGACGAAGTTTGTATATATATTAGTAAAGAGAGACTTCAAGAGGAAGGTAAAAAGCTTAAACAAAACCATTATGTTCCTTTTAAAATTTTGGAAAATATTGGTAACAATGCATTTAAGCTAGATTTCCACCTTATATGCAAATATACTCTATTGTTAATGTTGATAATACAAGATTATTTGATCCTCCATTGATTGATGATCAAGGAGAGCATGTTCAGCTGCCATCAATAAATGATTTCTCACTAGAATATCTTGATGAAATTAATCAAGATCTCATACTTGATAGAAGAACCTGAACTTTAAGGAGAGGGAATGTCAAATACCTTCGAGTGGGACTCAAAGGACAAAATAATTCTAAGGGAAAAAGGATGGAGAGTGAGAAGGTGAGGGAACTGTAACCTCACCTATTGAACAATTAAAAGTATATTTTGGGGTCTAAAAGGCTTCTAGTGGGGAGGAATGATCATGTGCTCAGTGTTAAGCTCAAAAATAGAAGTGCTCAGAATCGTTCAAAACCTAAACGACCGCAAAGTTCTCATTGTCATGAATCTGACGCACTTCATTTCATAAAATCCTGACGCCATATGTGAAAGTTAGAGCCTATTGTTCATTTTCACAAACAACTACAATTTGTGCATAAATGAAAGAATGGTGACTGGGAAGCCTAGTCAACAAAAAAAGAATATTCCTGGAATATTCCTTCAATTTTCCCAATGACACCATGGCAAGTGTCACTTCGTGGCTAGTTGTTAAGTTGGGTGACTTGTTGCATTTTCATTGGTTGTGGGATGCACCAATGGGAAGAGGGCACATGGTGTAGTCAGGGGCCGCCATGTGCCCCTTCCTAAAGGCTAAAATACAAACTATGTTCAAAGGTCGAATTATATATATGTTGGAAAAAATTATTGGAGGCCAGGCAGAGGTCAGGGTCGACCCCGCAACCTCCCCTAAGAAAACACAACGTCAAACCACTAGATCATGCCAAAGTTTCTTAACAGTCTATGCACGTAGATATTATTTATATTAATATAGTTTCACCATCGGGCGAAGTAGGGGGCCAACCTCGTTGACCAACCCCCTCATACATGATACCTATATGCTATAACCATAGGGCAGAGGCTCAAATAAACGCACTTAGCACGCATAAAAAACACTTAAACCATTATCATCTCATAATTAAACTACGCTTATATTAGTGCTAGAGTTGGTGGAGTCCGCCATTTTTGGCAGAACTCCAAAATTGTCGGTGTTAACTGAAGTTCTCTCCAGTTTTGGAGTATATTTCCTAGGCCAAATTGATTGAGCCATAAATTTTGCAAAATTTGACCATTTTTGACTCAGAAAGACTATATCCTACTAGATTTGGATATTTTGAGCATGTTGGAGCAGGTTTCGGGAGTACTAGAGGATTGTAAACAACAATTTTTTCCATTTTTAGCTAATACAAAGGCCTAAGCCATGGAAGCTAGACCAAGGAGATGTATCCTCGAAGGGGTGAATGCCTTCATACAACTTCCGTGTTAATGGATCATTTGATGGTTGGCTGTACATTTTATTTCTATTTTTTAGTACTTTTTTTAAATGTTAAAATTCTCATGAATTTCACTTAAAACTTGACACAATTACTTTCTTAACACTCACAAATGCCATAAGGAAACCTATGCACATGAAGCAAATGACCAGTAATTTTTTATAATTCTGAAGATGAAATTAGCACAAAAAACTAACATTCATATTCAGATCAAGGAGAAGGAATGCTTTTTAGCTAGGTAAAGGGTTCATATTTTCACCTAAGGACATCCCCGACGTCAAGGCTTGGTTGTAAGCTCTCCTTCTGTAATTTTGTCAATAATAAGATATGACGTTTTCTTTCTATATTTGTCTACATGTTCGTGTAAATATTTTGGTACTCCTTGATCTTGTAGATAGCTAGTGTTGACTTTTATTATGTATTGTATCACATTTGATATTGTCTCTTGATACCCCGCAAGTATTCACGCACCATTAGCAGTAAGAAGCGGGCCTACAGGGATCGTGGATCGAGGTCCCCATCAATGGATCAGAGTATAGTGATTGGAAAAATGTATTTATGTCTCTTTCCTCTTTACATTGTAAACATTAGGTAAGGAAGCTTTCTGTTAGAAAGAATCTCATGTTGCTAGACCCACTCTAGGGCTAAAGAGATCGCTTTTGTCCACATAGGTGATTTATCTTGACAACATACATCTAGAGAACCTTCCTCTATAGGCTACTGAATAATTCTTTTCATCCTGTCATATAGAATGAGGCACCTAAATATAGATACCACACACTCCCCATTACAGTGATTTCCATGCATGCAATCAAGGTGAATTTTAATTCGAATTATGAGGCAAGTGATTCAACCACTACTCCTATTGAAGGATTCTTATTACTGCTCTTATGTAAACACTGTTGTGAAACCAGCTCCAAAAATAGAAGAAAAGATATATCAATGCCTTAGAAATAAGCCACTTCGAGGGAGCAACCTTCAATACATTACATGAATGAACAATTACAAATTACAAAACCTCCTTTCTATATATACTTTCTATATATAGGAGTCCATGGGGCCACAATGTAATCCTAGCCGACCTAATAATAATAATTTAAGGGCAAAATAATAACAATATGGGGGTTACAAGGGTACAATAATAACAATAAGGGGTTACACTAACAACAATAAGGGACGACTAGTAACATAGGGACCTAATATGCCCTCTCCTTCAAAAAAAGTGTTGTCTCAACGCCGAGTAGCTCTCGTTTTTGCATGTACCCCATCCTCCCGGTGGTAGAATATTCAAGGTGTTCTTCCACTTGATGAGATACTCTGAAATTGATCGATTCCGTAGCTGTCGAGTTCTTGTTTTCGTGACCGCTTCAAGTTCCAATATGATTTTTCCTTCCTCATCAAGTTTTGGCAATATTGTTTGAACTGGAAGATTTTCACCTATAACCTTCTTTAAGCATGAAACATGGAAAACTGGATGCACTTGTGAAGAAGCAGGAAGCTCCAATTTGTATGCCATAGTACCAATCTTTTGTAACACCTTGTAAGGACCATAGTACTTTGGCGATAATTTATTATCCTTCTTAGCTTGCTTGAGGGACATTTGTTTGTATGGTTGTAGCCGTAAAAATACCCAATCTCCTACATCAAAACTTCTCTCGCCACGATGTTGATCTGCCTGTTGTTTCATTCGATTTTGTGCCAAATTCAGGTTATCCTTTAAGAGTTGGAGAACTTCTTGCTGATGCTCGATGTGATCTTCCACTGCTTGAACCTTCGAATTTTCCCTTAAAGATGATGTGATGGATGGTGGATGATATCCATAAAGTGCCATAAATGGGGTCATTTTCGCTGCAGTATGGAAGGAAGTGTTATACCACCATTCAACGAGAGGTAACCACTTGACCCATTGTGTTTGTTTATCAGATACAAAACAACGAAGATATCCTTCCAAAAATTTATTTACTATCTCAGTTTGACCATCGGATTGAGGATTATAAGATGAGCTATGAGCTAATTGAGTACCCAAACAAGAAAATAACTCCGTCCAAAAATTTCCATTAAAAATGGGATCTCTGTCACTCATAATAACCCTGGGGTTTCCATGTAGCTTTTGAATTGTGTCCATAAATGTAGTAGCAATTGTACTTGCTTTAAATGGATGGATATAATGCACAAAATTGTGCATACTTGGTAAGTCTATCAACTACCATGATGATGACACTCTTTCCTTTAGACTTAGGTAAACCTGTGATAAAATCCATTGAAATCTTCTCCCAACGTTGACTTGGAATGGATAAAGGTTGTAGAAGTCCCGGGGTCTTAATTGTTTCCACTTTATTCTGCTGGCAAACCAAACATTCCGCCACAAAATTTTGAATATCAGATTTAAGGCCATCCCAAAAAAATTCTTTCTTCACCCTGTGGTAAGTTTTTAAAAATCCTGAGTGTCCTCTTAAAGGAGAAGTGTGCAATTCCGAAAGAATCTTTTTTTTAGCTGGGAATTCTTACAAAGATATAAACGATCTTTGTACCATAAAGAATCATTTTTCCAACTAAATGTATCAGATGTACTAGGATCTCGCTGCAACTTTTGAATGAGTGTCCATACTTATTTGTCCTTCTTCCATTCATCTCTTGCTTCGGTTATCCAATCTAGTTGGATAATAGAAATGGTACAAAGCAATGCTACCACCTCTTCATTCTTTCTTGAGAGTGCATCTGCAACAACATTAAGCTTTCCTTTTTTGTAGATTATTTCAAAGTCATAACCCAACAACTTTGTGACCCATTTTTGCTGTTGTTCTGAAGATAGTCTTTGTTCCAAAAAGTGTTTAAGACTATCATGATCAGTTTTTACCTTGAAGTGTCTTCCCATTAGGTAAGTTCTCCATTTCTTTAGTGCATGCAATATTTCTAACATTTCCTTCTCATAAATAGGTTTCTGTAAATACTTTCCTTTGATTGGACGACTTTCAAAAGCAATGGGTCTTCCTTCCTGCATTAAAACAACACTAATTCCATTTCCTGAGGCATCACATTCCACAATAAAGGTTTTTGTGAAGTCTGGTGTAGCTAAGACCGGTGCTAGGCACATTGCCTCTTTAAAATGTTCAAAGGCCTTAGTTGCTTCAGGAGTCCATGAAAATGCATCTTTCTTCAATAATGTTGTTAGAGGTGCTGCTATTCTCCCATAATTCTTAACAAAATTGCGATAATACCCCGTTAACCCGAGAAATCCTCGCAACTTCTTTATGGTTGTGGGGACTTTCCATTCCTTAATGGCTTTAATTTTGTTAGGGTCTACTTTAACACCCTCGTGAGATACAATATGACCCAGATATTCCACCTCTTGTACTCCAAAGAAACATTTGGATATTTTTGCATATAATTGTTTCTCCTACAATAGTTTGAGCACTTTGTCAACATGTTCAACATGATCCTTCCAAGACCTGCTGTAGATTAGTATATCATCAAAAAATACTAGCACAAATTTTCTAAGGAAGGGTTTGAAAATGGAATTCATCAACCCTTGAAATGTAGAAGGTGCATTGGTAAGGCCAAAAGGCATGACCAAAAATTCATAATGACCCCCATGAGTTCGAAATGCTGTTTTTGGAATATCTTCAGTCTTCATTCTAATTTGATGATATCCTGAATGAAGATCCAACTTGGTAAAATAAATTGCTCCATGTAATTCATCCAATAATTCATCAATCACAGGAATGGGAAATTTATCTTTAATGGTGAGCTTATTGAACTCCCTATAATCTAGACACATGCACCATGATCCATCCTTCTTATGTACCAATACTACAGGAGGGAAGAAATAACTTTGACTAGGTTGAATTATACCTGCCTCTAACATTTCTGCAATCATACCTTCAATTTCGCTCTTTTGGACATAAGGATATCTATAAGGCCTAATGTTTGGAAGAACACTTCCTGGAATCAAATGAATAGCATGGTCATGACCACGAATAGGTGGGAGTCCTTTGGGAGTTTCAAAAACCTTGGAATGATTGTCCAAGACTTTTTGGAGATTTGCAGAAATAGATGATTTTGATGTTGGAACTGCTAGTGAGCATAATTGTGCAATTACGCCTCATTATTATTTCTTTAGAAGCTTTGTCATGAAATTAGAGCTTACTATCTTTCCTAGCTTCCCTGCAATACCCCGTAATTTGACTTCCTTTCCTTCTGAAAATTTTTTCAAGAAGAGTTCTTGAAAATTAAAAGCTATCGTCCCCAGAGATTGTAACCATTGTACTCCTAGTACAACATCAGCACCTCCCATAGGAATGGAAAGCATTGGAATATTCAATACATATTCCCCTATGGTTAGCTTGATATTATGGAATTTTCCAGAGGAATTTATAGTTCCTCCATTTGCAACCATCACTTGACATTCTGGTGCTGGGTATAGGAAACAATTCAATTCCTTGGCTACCTTACAATGACTAAAACTATGGGTGCTACCTGAATCAATCAACACTATTACCTTTTTCTTCTTGATATGTCCTTCTATATTGAGCGTTTTAGGAGTGGTAATTCCTGCCAATGCATTACACGATATGGTCGGACTCATTTCTTCCGCTTCTAGGGCTAGTTCCTGGTGTATATCCTCTTCTTGTTCATTTTCTTCTTCCTCTTCACAATCTATGTAAAATAATTTCTTCTCAGCACACTTATGACCTTTAGTGTATTTTCTATCACAATTGTAGAAAATCCCTTTTGCTCCTTTTTCTTCAAATTGTTGTGGTGTCAACCTTGTAGGTTGTGGAAATCTAGGAGTAGCAACACTTCCATCTTTATAGAAGTGAGTGGTAGGCTTCCTTGTCGCCATAATTTTACATTCAATTTTTCTTGCCAACCTAAATTCCTTCTCCAATGAATCAGGTTCCAAAACGTGAACTTCATGTTGGATGTTATCCTTTAAATTACCTATGAAGTGATCAATCTTGTGTTCCCCTGGAATATCAGTTACCCTTATATTTAATTTTTGGAAGTCCTCAATGTGCTCCCCCGCTAAACACTTTTGTTTGAGATTTATCAATTGGCTAAAGAAAGTGTTGCTCTTTGTATCCTCATAATGTGCTATCATTTCCTCCGTAACAATTGACCAAGTGACAATTTTTTTATGGGAGCAAAGCCATCGATACCATACAAATGTATTTTATTCTAAATGTAAAGTTGCAATGCGTACCTTTTGTGTGTTTTGCACATTATTGAGATCAAAATATTGCTCCATCTATAGTATCCATGTTTAGGATCCTTTCCATCAAACTTCCTCATATCCATTTTTGGAATATGGTGGTTCTTCCCTCCAATATTAGAGTTTATGAAATCACGACTAACATTTATTTTTTTCTCATTGTGAGTTTCCTCTACTATATTTTCACCATTAGGAAACATTTCCTGTATCAACTTTGTGAAACCTTCCATGTCTCCTTTTAGATCATTCTTCATGTTTTCCATCTTAGCTTCCATGTCATCCATCTTAGATTCCATGCCAGCTTCCATGCCATCCATCTTAGCTTCCATGCCATTCTTCAAACCATCCATCTTAGATTCCACGCATTTCTTCAGTCCATCCATCTTAGTTTCCACGCCTTTCTTCAAAACTTTCATGTCATTTTTTTTTGCTCTTTCCAAGAGCGGAATTTGTTGCACTTGCTCTTGTAATTTTGATATGTCATGTTGCCATTATTTTTCTTCATGAGTCGTAGTAGAGCCTTCTAAAGGCTTAGTGGGTGTTGAATTCTTTTTAGGGGCCATTTGAGAATCTAATACTGATATCTATTCTACAATATTCCCTTGGAATCAATTCAACTTTATTCTTCAAACAAGACTTATGCAATTTGAAAAAAACAATACACACCTTAAATACTTGCTTTTGAGGAGCTCGATATTGAAATTGACTTATCTCTATACTTGCAGATCCTCAATATCTAAAAGTTGGCCCTTTAGTAGTCCTATGAAGCTTATTTCAAATGCCACAGGTTTGACTTGATTTTGATTCTTCAAGGCAAAGTTATGTCCAATCTCCCACAATGACCTAATTATGGCCTGGTTCAGTAGAGCGAACTTGTACGACTTGCCACATGTCACTGTTTGCTTATTTGGCTTTGAATTTATAGATAGGAAACTAAAATACGTATACTTCCAGTCACTTTTTACAGAATTCCAATCTGATGCTCAAAGAGAGAGTATGAAAATTTTCCCACGATCACCTCTTTGAGATGAAACTCGGGAGCCTGAAAAAGACCTCATTTCCACAGATCATATCTCTGAGAATATTGTGAACCAAGCTCTGGAATTTTGTGACGATGTCCCTCAAGCTTTCAGCTTCGCGCTCTACAAATTTTCGCTTCTGAACCTTCGTAGAACAAAATTTATAGTGAAAATTCTACGATGACATTTTTAAGTGAAATTCAGGAGCCTGAAAAAAGCCCTAAATTCCAAAGATCATATCTCTGAAAATATTGCAAACCAAGCTCTGAAATGTTGCAACGATGTTCCTCAAGATTTCGGCTTCATACTCTAAAAATTTAAGCTTCTGAACCTTCGTAGAAAAAACGTTATAGCGAAAATTCCACGATGACTTGTTTGGAGCAGCGAAACCCTAGAATCCAAAGCTCTGATACCAAATGTTATGAAACCAGCTCTAGAAATAGAAGAAAAGAGATGTCAACTCCTTAGAAATAAGCCACTTTGAGGGGGCAACCTCCAATACATTACATGAATGAACAATTCTTGGATGATACAGATTACAAAACCTCCTTTCTATATATAGGAGTCCATGCGGCCACAATGTAATCCTAGTGTGGCCACAATGTAATCCTAGCCGACCTAACAATAATAATTTAAGGGCACAATAATAACAATATGGGGGTTATATGGGTACAATAATAACAATAAGGGGGTTACACTAACAACAATAAGGGACTATACTAGTAATATAGGGACCTAACAAACACTTTGCTGCATAGTGCCCATATTCGTGGCAGTCAGGGAAAATTTTAAGGATGGAAAATTATCTTAAAGTTTAAAAAATTGGCGAATCTCACTAGTCCCTAATATGAAAATTATAAAAATTTTATGGATGTATTTATAAAATTATTCAAATTTATAATGATTTTATATATACCCTCAATATAATATTGGCGATTTTTAAGGTAAAATAAATTTATATTGCAAAATTTGGGTGAATAATTTTTATAAAAAATGGAAATTGGCGAATATTTTTTTTGGAAATATCATGGAAAAATAACCCACCTACGAATATTAGACCCTAAAATTTTCCATGGTGGCAGTGAAAACATTTTATATTTCTTAGGTACTTCTTCTTGTCATTATTTTGGCTAGACTCTGGCTTTCTTTGGGCCTTATTTCCCTTCCCAATAGGGAAACTTTTAGGGGAGAAATTTCGCAAATGGGCTATTTTTTGGACATTTTCTAAGAAAAACATTTTCACTAATTTGGTTAAAAATTCACGCATTTTTTACATATATATGATTAAATGGATGATATTCCCCAAACATTTACCAATTTTAATAGAAAAATACATGTTTTCTATTTAATATTCGGCTACATTCTATATGTATGAATTTTCAAACCAGAATAATCACCTACAATACTATATATAGGAAAATATCTAAATCCTTAAATATTTCCCTATTTCTCAACCAAGGTAGAATTATTTTCCTCCTCAACTTTGAATGCCACTCCATCTCTAGTGCTCCTTTGGATTTCTTCTTGCTCCAAATCAAACCAAAGTCTCTACCAATTTGGTAATTTGTCCCTTCGATTTACCAAGTCCTCGTGGTTGTGCTAAAATTTTGGAAGGCCCAGGAGAGCTAGGGTCACTATATCAAAAGGGAGTACAATTTCTTCTACTCCTTCAAGTTCATATTGAACCTGAGTGAAAATGGAGAGATAGTGTGGAATAGCGTCATTTTTATTCATGAGGATGTTTTTGAGCTTCTCCCTCAATGTCAATTTCCTCGCATCAATGTTATTTTTGAATAATTTAGGGAGGGCCTTCCACATAGAAAATGGAGTCTCCTTGCCATGTAAACTCTATACAATGTGGTCTCTCACACCCTTCATCATGATCCTCATGGATTTTGTAGTATGCTTCTTCCATTGAGCAACTGCTTGTACATCTGATGTTCCTAGCTTCTGAATATTTGTTTGAGTATATTCCAACACCCCATTAACATCGATTATGAATTCCATATTTTCCTTCAGAGCTATGAAATTCGAGGTTCCCTCTAGGGAATACTCCAATCTCAATCCGTTGAAGCAAATTTTTCCCGCACAGAATAAAACTACTTCACTGAATGTGCAAATCAAAATATTTAAAGGAGAATATCTATTGACTAGTTTCTATTGTGATTTTAGGCTATGATACCATGTATAAATTAATAGAAATTTTCTACTACTGCTGAACTTGAATTAGAAACAAGAGATTACAAATTCCCTCTAAAATTTTGCAGAATGGAAATCACATTTTAGAAATACATGCAATGAAATTCAGCCATAAAAACCAAAAGAACACAATTATTTATAGGGTGAACCAACTGGTAAAAACCCCTCCGCTTCTTTTCACTAATCATATGAGATTGATAAAATATTGCAGTGTCTTGCTTCAATCCTGAAGCACGCCCTGCACTATAAATGTGTTTTCTTGTTGATTGTCCTACTCTAGCCAACACTTATCGAATTCAAAGCCCCAAATTCCCTCTATTTCCTTGCATAAGTCAAGATAAATTGAGCTCCTAAATAATAGGGGAATTCCCTATTTCCTTGCACAAATCCCAAGGAATTTATCACCTACTTAATTTCCAGGTATGTACACTCAACTAGTATACGATTGATAATTATAGTGTACCTTTTCCTCCACTCTATCTAGGAAATTCAAATTCCATGTATGTCTAGGATATTTTTAGCTAATTAAGTATTTTAACTAAGATATCACTGCGTTAACAATAGTTCTCAACTGACCTTCAACTGACTCAATTAATTACTTGAGCTTAGTTAACTGAGTTCAATTGAAAATAACTAAACCATATTGCTAAATTTTTAGCAATCACTACATGAACTACTATAATTATACCTTATAACTCTAATTTATTTAGTTAAATAGTAGACAAGGTCATGTCACTCTTACTAAATGCTATCCAAGTCATCCTGCTGATGTGGAAAATCAAATTACTCAATTTTATTAAGGAAAAAGTCAAATTGGTCCTGTCTTTCTACAATTTCCAACACTTCAAAATTTTCATATTACCAACTTTACATAGTTATTAACTCTGAATTAGACTGATTGATGCTTTACAAAAGGAGAGGACTTATACATCGATTCAAAATTCATTTAATCCACATCGCTTCATCTTGAAGGTAAATCTATAGTTTGATCTATTTTTCACTTTCCAGTATGGCGCAAATAGTGCATTAAAACTTGGTAGCTGGGATTAATTCTCCAACACTCACCCTTAATCATAAATATTGACATTCACAATTCCAGAAAAATCCCTTAAATGGATAAAACTATCTCTTATCAATGGTTTTGTGAAGATGACTACAAACTACTCTTGCGATGTGCAATGCTACAAAACAAGTTATCCATTGTTTATTAGTTATTTAATGAAATTATAATTAGTGTCAATGTGCTTTCTTTTGTTGTGAAAGAAAAAATTCTTGGACAACACGATTGAAAAATTGTTATCATAGTAAATTCTTTTCTCTCCTTCTTGCTCATGCTACAAATATGCCAACATTCTTCTCTTCCAAACTACTTGACATGTTGTTGTTCTTTTTTGTGAAATATGTATCCTCATATGTCGATAGTGACACTATTGGTTGTTTCTTAGAAGACCATGAAATGGCTCCTAAAGCTCTATGAAAAAATAGACTAACGCACTCTTTGTGTCTTCGAAAATTCCTTCCCAGTTACTGTAAGTGTAGCCAATGAAGCTAAAATAATTTTCTGCAGCATATAAAATTTCATACTCATTGGTCCCTTTCGCATACCTTAGAATTATTTTGGCTACTTGCCAATGTGTCTCCATTGGAGACTCCATGAATATTGGCACCAAAATCACTGCATACATTAAATCTTTTTTGTTGAAAATGCAACAAGATGATGGAGCTTAGTGAAAAGAAGTCGCCTTCACTAAGTGGGCCCGCAGGCTATTTTTGGCGCAAAGTCTATTTTTAGACTATGTCTATTTTTAGACATATGGATCATGGTCTATGAGTTGCAGGATGCTATTTATGGATGATTGGTCATGTTGGTAAAAAATAGATGGACCTCTATTTTTAGACATTGGGCGGAATGTATTTTTAGACTGTCGGGCTAAAAATAGAACAGTCAAATATTATTAACCCTTAATAATATTTAGACTATAAACATTATCTTATCCTCTTGGAGCACTTCAGTTTGATGCTTGGATGTGGCACATGCAGCTGACAGAAGTAAATACGCTTTTCCTAAGGGTTAGTTGAGCTATTGCATGGTTGACTTCAGTTAGAACTCATGTGGCAGAGTTTGGTGGAGTTGATGAGACAGTTGGTGGAGTTGTGCTCGGTTTAACTTAGTTGAACTAGTTGTATTTAGTCTAACTGACAAATACACTAGTGATGAGTGGTGTGAATTAATTATTAATTAATTCACTAATTATTAACTCATAAATCAACTAAAGAACACATCAGTTAACTGCAATGCATGGACAGTTCAGTGGAGACCAGTGTTAGAGGTGGGTGAAAGGGTGAGTGTGACTATCAGTTGTGACTACAACTGTGCATGAGATTTGCACACACATTGATTGAGATTGCCAATGACAATTGCGCAGTACAAGCCAGTGGGATTTGAACTTGGATCTCATCATTATTCATCTTGGATTGTGCAGTAGAGGCAGGCAGACAGTGGAGGAGATTTGAACCTGTGACTTGTTTAGATCTGAGCTAGTTTGTGTGTAACTATTTGAGATAGTACTGAGTACCTATGAGGAGTATTGTGCTATGTATTGTTACATGTTATCTATCATTATAATATACATATATTTGGTGGTTTTCAGCTATAGCCTTTCCCCATTACATACTGTGTTATATGTGTGCTTGATTATGTTTTAATGTGCGCATGTGACTGCTTCTATTTCCGCAAATTGATGATCAATTGTAGAAGAGGTTATGTATTATGCATGAAGCTTAAATAATGTGTAATCAGGATAATCGCGGTGAATAATTTAGCCATTATTCAAATTTCTACATGGTATCAGAGCGAAGATTGATCATCGGATCTATTACAGTGATTATAATTTTATTTCGGTAGACAGAGTCTGTAAGCGGGCCAGGTAGCGTCTGGATCCATCCTTTCTTTAAAAGGTGATATATCCAGTAAATGCCCCTACAGTCGATCTCTGTGCTAGAAATAATTTGTTCTCACAGATCAGGAGCGGTTGAGTTTTGATCTGGTGGAATTCGAATTTGCAGCAGTGTTTTCTTGGTGTCGAAGTCAAAATGTCTTTCAACGGATTGCGATTGGAGTATGCTCTTGAGGGCAGCTCGAATTATGTTGCATGGAAGGATAGGATGGAGGCGGTGTTAGATGATAATGGGTTGTTGGAGTTCATAGAGAAAGAAGTTCCAAAGCCTGCTGATGCTGCTCAAGTTGAGGCTTGGCAAAAGAAGACAGCAAAATGTCGAAGGATTTTTTTGGAGGGCGTGAAGGATCACATAGTATCCAGCCTGAATGGAAAAGCTTCTCCATACTTGATGTGGAAAGCGTTGACAGATTTATTCCAAAGAAAGAGTGACCAGAGGAAGTTGGCGTTCAAGGATAAACTCAGAAACATAAAGATGGAGAAGGCCGACAGTATACCCAAGTACCTCACGAAGTTCACCCAATGCAGGGATGAACTAGGAAGTGTGGGGGTGACTGTAGATGAAGAGGAATTGGTGGAATTGGCTCTCCTTAGTCTTCCGAAGAGTTGGCATTCCTATCAGGACTCTGTTAATGGTCGGGAGAAATTGCCAGGATGGGAGCGACTTTGGTCGGATCTCATGCAAGAGGAGATAAGGCAGAGTACCAGGGACGGACCTTCATCAAAGGCATTTGATGAAGAAAATTGCGCTTTGGCTGCCAAAGCAAAGAAGGGGAAGAGAAAGAAATCTTCTCAATCCGGTGCGAAAGGCAAGAAGCAGCAGGACATGTCGAAGGTGAAGTTCTTTCACTGTCACCAACACGGACATTATGCCACAAATTTTCCACAGAAGAAGAAAAATAAGCATGCTGCTGGATCTGAAGCAGGAGAGGCCTTAGCCTCGCAGTTTGAGCTGGGATTTTCACTGATTGCATGCTTGGTATCAAGTGTGATGGGTTCAGTTTGGTTCTTGGATAGTGGTGCGTCTTTTCACATGACAGGAGATCGATATTTGTTTTCAGATCTGGATGAGAAAGATCTTGGAGTGCACATCGAGATGGGCGATGATGGTAGATACAGTGCAACCGGCATCGGTACCATTTCGTTTGAGTCTGGTAAACCCTTCGTATTGAAGGAAGTGATGCATGTTCCAGGATTGAAGAAGAATCTTATCTCTATGGCGATGTTAGAAGACAAGGGGTATGATGTTGTCTTCAGCGAGGGAAAGGATTTCCTGCGTAGTAAGACAACTGGAGAAACCCGAAAGATAGGGGTTCGAGTCAAGAACCTTTATCAATTGTAAGTAGATGGCTGCGCAGAAATGGCATGCAAGGCGGAAGGAGTGGTGAGCCGGGATGATGGTGATTTGTGGCACCGGAGATTGGGCCACCTTCACCATGGAGATTTGAAGATACTGCAGCAGATTTCTACGGGGCTTCCTAAGGGTACTCTTGAGCAGTCAGATCAGTGCAAGGGATGCACCTTAGGAAAATTTGTGAAAGCCACCTTTCACGAGAAGGATAGTCGCGCCACGAAGATCCTTGAGAGAATTCACACAGACGTGTGTGGACCTTTCTCAGTAGCTTCGACAGCAAAGCACAGGTACTATGTGATCTTTGTTGATGATTTTTCTCGAAAGTGCTAGATCTTCTTCATGCAGAAGAAGAGAGAGACATACTCAAAGTTCTGTGAGTTCAAAGCATTGGTCAAGAAGGAATCGGGGAAGAAGGTGAAGGCTCTTAGGAGCGAAAATGGTGGTGAATTCATCTCTGGCGAATTCAAGGACTTTTGCAGCGCAGAAGAGATTCGAAGAGAGCTCATAGCACCTCATAACCCACAGCAGAATGGGGTTTCTGAGCGGAAGAACAGAACGATCGTGGGTGTTGCATGGGCGATGTTGCATGATCACGGCCTACCCATTCACTTGTGGGCAGAGGCATGCAATATTGCAGTATATGTGCAGAACTGTTGTCCTCACAAGATACTTGGCATGAGTACACCCGAGGAGGCGTTTTCTGGTAAGAGGCCTGATATTTCCCATTTGAGGATTTTTGGTTCACCTGTTTACGTGCATGTAACAAAGGATGCCAGGAAGAAGCTGGAGCCGACCGAAGAGGTTGGGATATTTGTGGGGTACACTGATATGCCCCACAACTATCGTGTGTATTTTCCAGACAGTCGCAAGACTGTTGTGTGACGGGATATCAAATTTCAGGAGGAGAAATCCATGAAGTGTTCGCTTGAGAGGGAGCCACACTTGCATGAAAATGAGGAGTTATTAGTTCCTAATGATGAGCTTCAGGATGTGGATCAGCCACAAGAGGAATTTCATGGAGTGGAAGAGACCACTCATGCAGCGCCAACCATCAGAGGGCGCAAGCGCACTACAGAAGCTGAGCGACTGGCTCAAGATGCAGAAAAGGTTGTAGGACCACCTACAACACAGCGCAGACAGAGACAGTCACCGAACCGGTACACTGGATACATGGCTCTTGTGAGTAAATGTGTCGTGACAGAGCCATCCTCTTTCGAGGAAGCTGTGGAGGACCCCGCATGGGTAGATTCCATGGTGGAAGAGTATGATTCGATTTTCAGAAACAGTGCATGGGAGATTGTCCCAAGGCCAGAGGGGAAATCAATGATAGGTTTGAGATGGATCTACAAAGTGAAGCAGGCGGCTGATGGGAGTGTGGAGAAGTGCAAGGCAAGATTTTTTTCCCAAGGCTTCTCACAGATTGAGGGGATCGATTATGAGGAGACCTTTGCACCTGTCGCAAGGTATTCTTCCATACGGATGATCCTAGCTCTCTCAGCGCAGATGGGATGGCACATTCATCAGATGGATGTGAAGACTGCATTCCTCAATGGAGTCATTGAGGAGGAGGTGTACATAGAGCAGCTCGAAGGTTTCGAGATCTTCAGCAGTGAGTCGCATGTGTGCAGGCTCAAGAGAGCACTGTATGGGTTGAAACAAGCACCTCGTGCTTGGTACACACGGATAGACAGTTATTTCACCGGACTTGGATTCTCCAAGAGTGAGGCGGATCCTAACCTATACCAGATTGTGGTGGAGGGTAAGTTGCTGATCATTATGTAGATGATTTGATTTTGACGGGTGATGAGCTGTTGATACTTTCATGCAAGCAGGATCTTGCTAGAGAGTTTGAGATGAAGGACTTGGGCCTCCTTCATTATTTCCTGGGATTGGAAATTTGGCAGCGTAGTGATGGACTATTTGTTTCTCAGGGTAAGTATGCCCGGGAGATACTGGAGAAGTTCAACATGCATGGCTGCAAGCCTGTTGATACTCCTCTTCCTGGGGGTTGGAGGAAGGAGGATGCTACTTCAGCGGAGGTAGTGGATGCCACTGTTTATCGACAGTTGGTGGGGTCGCTTATGTATCTGGTCAATACACAACCCGATATATTCTATGCAGTTAACCAGCTTTCACAAGCTATGGTTAAGCCTACCAAGCTCTTTTGGAAGGCAGGCAAGCATGTATTGCGTTATCTCAAAGGCACATCGGGATATGGATTGTGGTACAGACAGGAGGATGAAGTGAAGCTATGCGGCTTCACGGATGCAGATTGGGCAGGGAGCCCAATGGACAGAAAGAGAACATCTGGAGGGATCTTCAGTATCAGGTCAACAACAGTTTCTTGGTACAGCAGGAAGCAGAGATCCGTGGCACTCAGTTCAGCAAAGGCCGAGTACATGGCAGCAAGCTTAGCTGCATGCGACGCTATATGGATGAGGAAGATCCTGGTCGGGTTGTTCGGGTCACACTTGGAGCCTATTGTGATTTATTGTGATAACCAGAGTTGCATTAAACTCTCGGCTAATCCATTATTTCATGATATATCCAAACACATCGACATCAGGTACCATCATATCAGAGATTGTGTGCAGCGGAGAATCATGTTACTTTCATACATTCCCATGGAGGATCAGGATGCTGATATCTTGACGAAGGCGCTCACCAGGAGCAAATTAGAATACCACAGAGGCAGGATAGGGGTTGTAGATAATCCATATCTTGTTGAGAGGTAGTGTTGAAAATGCAACAAGATGATGGAGCTTAGTGAAAAGAAGTCGCCTTCACTAAGTGGGCCCGCAGGCTATTTTTGGCGCAAAGTCTATTTTTAGACTATGTCTATTTTTAGACATATGGATCATGGTCTATGAGTTGTAGGATGCTATTTATGGATGATTGGTCAAGTTGGTAAAAATATATGGACCTCTATTTTTAGACATTGGGCGGAATCTATTTTTAGACTGCTAGGCTAAAAATAGAACAGTCGAATATTATTAACCCTTAATAATATTTAGACTATAAACATTATCTTATCCTCTTGGAGCACTTCAATTTGATGCTTGGATGTGGCACATGCAGCTGACAGAAGGAAATACACTTTTCCTAAGGGTTAGTTGAGCTATTGCATGGTTGACTTCAGTTAGAACTCATGTGGCAGAGTTTGGTGGAGTTGATGAGACATTTGATGGAGTTGTGTTCGGTTTAACTTAGTTGAACTAGTTGTATTTAGTCTAACTGAAAAATACACTAGTGATGAGTGGTGTGAATTAATTATTAATTAATTCACTAATTATTAACTCATAAATCAACTAAAGAACACATCAATTAACTCAGTGCATGGACAGTTCAGTGGAGACCAGTGTTAGAGGTGGGTGAAAGGGTGAGTGTGACTATCAGTTGCGACTACAACTGTGCATGAGATTTGCACACACATTGATTGAGATTTCCAATGACAATTGCGCAGTACAAGCCAGTGGGATTCGAACTTGGATCTCATCATTATTCATCTTGGATTGCACAGTAGAGGCAGGCAGACAATGGAGGAGATTTGAACCTGTGACTTGTTCAGATCTGAGCTAGTTTGTGGGTAACTAATTGAAATAGTACTGAGTACTTGTGAGGAGTATTGTGCTATGTATTGTTACATGTTCTCTATCATTATAATATATAGATATTTGGGGGTTTTCAGCTATAAGCTTTCCCCATTACATACTGTGTTATATGTGTGCTTGATTATGTTTTAATGTGCGCATGCGACTGCTTCTATTTCCGCAAATTGATGATCAATTGTAGAAGAGGTTATGTATTATGCATGAAGCTTAAATAATGTGTAATCAGGATAATATCAGTGAATAATTCAGCCATTATTCAAATTTCTACATTGTGTAGTTGTTGTCAAATAGATTAAACTCCCAATCATACTTTTGTATAGTGTCAGATTGACATTTCTACTACAATTGTCGTTACTCAATTTCAAACCTATGACTGTTGGAGTTGGCAGCAGCTTGCTATCCTGTATTTTGAACTTATTCAAGATGTTTGAATCATACTTTTATTGAGAAATATATGCCAATTTTTTTTCTTCATTTCTATGCCTAAAAGTATCTTAACAACCTCAAATATGTCATTTCAAACTCACTTTTCATGACTTCTTCAAAATCAGAAATGACGAGATCATCACTCCTTGTAAAAATAAAATAATCTACATATAAAAAAAATAATTACATTACAGTAAATTTCAGCGTGAAAGTGGCTTTCTAAGGAAAAATAATAAAATAAGAGTTACAAATTTTGGAGGGAAAATAACAAAACTACTTTTTTTAATTGTATTTTTGGCTTATCTCCTTATCGGTTTACCAAAATTTCAAGTGTACACAGTCATTGGATGCAGAATTAAACCACATCTAACGAGTGCCCATTATAAATACTTTTGAGAAGACCCACATTGATAAAAATTGAAGATACATTAAAAAGCATGTTCAACACACTTTTTTAATCTATCTTCAATTTTTATCAATGTGGGAATTCTCCAAAGTATGCATAATGGGTACTCATTGGATGTGAAATTTAATTCCACGTCCAACAAGTGTCTACATTGGAAATTTGGGTAAACCGATAAGGAGATAAACTAAAAATACAAGTAAAAAAAATTGGTTTTATTCTTTTCCCTCCAAAATATTTACATGTACCTCTTTTAAATTCAAAGGATTTGATTGGTTTACATATTATGACTTGGAAATTACATAAAAATTTCATGGGCACTTTAGACTAAAAAATTCTCTAACGAGAGCTTACCGTCACTCTCTTTGATGTAGAAGGTAGGTTCACTATGACATTTGCTAAAGCCATTGTCCAACAGGTAATTGTTTATCTTGTTGTACCATGTGTGCAGTGCTTGGTTCAACCCATAAACATTTCTTCGGTTTGTACACATTGCCTTCTTGGATTTTCATGACATTCACTTCCTCTTTTAATACTCCATTCAAGAATGCTGACTTGAAATCCATTCGATATACCTTCCATCTATGGTGCACAAAAATTAACAACATTGTCCTTATTGTCTCCATTCTTATGACTGGCATGAATGTTTCTACATAATCTCTTTCACATTTTTGCTTATATCCTTTTACAACCATCATTTCTTTATGAATTTCAATCCTTCCTTCAACATTTCTTTTGGTCTGATAGACCCACTTCAGTCCAACAACTTCTTTTTGTTTTGGAAGATCCACTAAATCCCACGTGTCATTCTTCTTTATTTCCTCCATTTCTTCATTAATTATTGATACCCATTTTTTTTCCTTGAACATATTCAAACTAAATTGGATCATATACATGAAAAAATAAAGAAAATAATAATTCAAACCTCTCTTGTCGTCAAATTTATTCTACCCATAAGTTTTACCTAAATTTCTAATTTTTTTTCTTCTCATGCTTGCAAAAGATGGACTTGACATGTCACCTGATGTTGAACTTGGAGAAAATGGATTTATTGATCCTTGTTGCACACTTCGAGGATGATTTGATTGACTGTGAGAAAATGTCCCCTTGATTGCTGACAATGTCACTTGATGACTACTTCGTTAATATTGAATAGGCATACGGACAGTCACAATTGAGGAACTACTTCTTGTTTTTAATTCCTCTTTGTCTTCTTGTGGTAAACTTGCTGCCACATTAATTGTATTCTCCAAACATCCATCCCATGCTTCCTCTTCTATTAACTGCATCTCTATTGATTATAACCTTCTTGTTTAATGAATTGTAGAGTTTGTATTCCTTGGATTCATCAATATATCCGACAAATATGCATTTCTCCCACTTGTTGTCCAAATTATTTATTAATCCATCCAAGACATGTGTATATGCCACACATCTAAAAACTCTCATGTGAGTGACACTATGTTTCCTTCCACTCCATGCTTATTCAGAAATCATATTATTAACACTTTTGGTTGGAAACCTATTTATAATACATGTTTTCTAAGTGGCAACTTCAACCCAATAGTCATTTGGAAAATTCTTTTCCTTCAAAATAATCCTTTCCATTTCCATAATAGTCATATTTTTCCTTTCTGCGACACAATTTTTTTGAGGTGTATACCTTGTTGCAAATTAATTGTGAATTCAATGCTCCCTACCAAAACATTGGAAGTCAGTTGAGATGTATTCGCCACTCTGTCACTTCTCAAAACTTTGATGTAGTGTCCACTTTTCTTCTCAACAAGAGTTTTGTATTGACATAAGTGGTCAAACACTTCACTTTTCTATTATAGGAAGTAGACCCATGTGCTCTGTTAGTGCTCGAATCTGCCTCAGGCTGAAAGAAGGCGAGGTTCGAGGCAACATCAAACCAAGCTCAGCCTCGTAGCTAGCCCTACGAGGACAGGAGAGGGCTCTCTCCAGTCAATCTCGATAAATGAGCAATAAGGTGCAAGATGACTTTAAAATGGGAACTGATTTTAGGCTAGTAAATAGATATGAATAAGGTTTTTAATAAATGACTGGGTTTTCTGGGCTGTATGGGGCAAAGACAGCAAGAGCAGAGATTTAATCAAAGGCACAGATTATTCCATACGGCAAGATAGGAGTGAAGTTTAACAATTAAATTCGAAATAATGTCAAATGTAAAGACTATTTATGAAAGCTGAAAAGGGCATTAAACAATGAATCCTTTCCAACAGAAGAAAATTACACAAATACTGAACACTCCCTCAAGGCAGAGCAACAAATTGGATTTTACCTCTCTTACTGAAAAAGCTTTCAGTTTGAAACGATTATGAATGAAATGAAAAACATAACGATATACATATGAGACAAAAAGAAAAAACATTCGCTAAACTCACACCACAGGGATCTTATGAACCAGAGCTGCATCCTTCCATTATTCCTCTGTCAAAGCTGTACAATGAAGCTCTCTGTTATCTCTCCTCCACACACCTCTCCCAGAACTCTCTCTTCTAAATGTTTACAATACAATAAATAACTCAAATGTTGAAAACAACTCGATGAAAGTATGGAGCTGTTTCAACTGAAATGATGAAAATAGTAAAAGAGCCACTCATCAACTCTAAAGAATAGCGTTACATTTTTTCATTTGAGATTTTCTGTGACCAATGATAGGGTGAAAATTGCAGCGTGAATCTCCTTGAATCATGACTAAAGCCAAAAATAGGCCATCGAATCCGCTTTCTCTGCAATTTGTATATCTCTTCATTTTAATTTGGTCTTTAACTGCCACGTTATCTTTGCCATTTGAACCAAAACCATTTTTAATAAAAAATTCCTTTGAACGAATAAAATGTATGCATTTAAATGAGAAAGGCGAAAAATCTATGGTGGGACTGGAGTGATTCAAATTCGAAATCTACAAAGTGGTGGCAAAGTTTTGTGATGTTCTGGCTCTGTGCGCCGCGCGCACTCCCAGTGCATCGCGCCTGGTGAGTGCGCCACCCCAGTGCATCTCTACACTGCGGAGGAACGCCCAGTGCACCGCGCGCATTCTATGCGCCACGCCTGATTTGTATGCACCGCGCCCAATTAACCACACAGTCACGACCCTTTAACTTCAGCTCCAATTTCTCAATTCGACTTCTCTTCTCCATCCTCTCTTCCTGGGTCACGATAACGATCATCATTGGTTTATTTTGGAATAGCATCACTGTCACGAGGTAGTGTTCGATGCACAGGTGAAGAATCTTGAGTAGATGTGGTGCTCGCTGGCCAAATGACACAGATAAAGAAACTTTGACTTATGGTGGCTTTCGGGCAGTGTCATTGGATCCATGGCGATTAGTATCACCAGTCACTCCTACATGATTTGTCGGAAGATTCATTCATTCCAAATGAGCAGTAATTTAGCGCACGATAGGTATCAGTATGCGAGGAAAAAGTGTATCAAAATAGTACTGGCCTAGAAGTAAATCACGAACATAAACACCCATTGTGGTCATCCTTCCATTTAATCCTGGAGAAAATTCCTCCTCATCCTTAACATAAAACCAACCCCATAATGTCTTAGGATCTGCGCAGGTATAGGAAACCAACACATCTTATGTATGGAGAATCCTCATGCTTAAGAAGCCCATGCATTTGCTTCACTGTCAAATTCATGGTAAAATATTTGTAGAGAAGACAAAATGTTGTAGATGGACCCCTACAATTCCCTGTCATCCATGGTTCCACATGATCGACTTGATTATAGATCTCATCAATAACTTGATGGTAAGTCTTCAGCCTGTATAGTTCCTTGAAGTAATCTGAAGACAGAATGTTCATAAACAAAGAATCAATAGGTTTCCCACATGTTTGTACTTCCATATTCTCCCCTAATAAACTTCCTTGAACATAAAGTTTGATGTCCTTATTTGTAAAGCACGAGTTCTAAAAGACAAACAAAATGTAGCAGGGACTTCTTTGAATTGGCAAGGTAGAATGTAAGAGTACTCCCTTGCTCAGAAAGTTCTTCTGCCCACATGCTCTAAAATTTCTGATTATTTTGAATAGTTTAAGATGCATGTATATTACACTGATATCAAGACCAGTTCTGAGTAATATATTCTGAACAGATGCTCAACTAACATAATCTTCACCAATGTCAATATATGTTCAGTGGTCAAGACTCAAGACCAAATACACAAACCACTTCGCATAAAATTGCGATAGCCCATGTGATTCCACTTTCAACTATCAATCCTGCAACATTATTATATGTAGCGTTTGAAAATGGCCAAGATAAATGCCTTTGCTCCAGACCATCATGATTAAACTGTCCAGCATCCGAAGACGTTCCAAAATCAGAGCTTTCTACGGAAGACCCTAATCGCGACCACGAACCACAACATCATCGGAATTTGGTTCATTGATATTGTAATTTGCACTCCATGGAGGAACGGTTGCAGAAACTGAAAATGACATCTAAAACATGAAATGAAAAATGACTCTGACAGCGGACTGACAAGACGGAGTATAACATTGGCTCCAATGGGGATGGCAGCTGCAATTCCTTGGAGGTGCCAAGAACTGTAGATCTTTGGGAGAGCAGACAGTGCCTCCATCCATTGGGCGATGGAATCATTTTTTCGAGGAAACGACAAAGACTGATGACTTAATTTATTTGACTGGAACTTGATTAAAACCTGACTCAAACCGACTTGATGGAAAACTGAAATGACTTGAAAAAAAACTTGACTCTAACAAACTAACTCAAGACCTGAACTTAAAACTTAAAGCTTGCTGGAAGTACATAACCGCCTGTGTTTCTTACAAGACAATATACCATCAAACTATATCATAATGCCAATGTAACCAATCAAGTAGATGCCTTCTTGATTGATTCCCCTGATCAGATTTGCTGGTCAACAATAAATAATGGTAACTGGGCATTAAAAAACACAACTGACCATGATCTCTTTCATCACTGAATACTGCAATAATCACCTTCACTGCTGACTGCAACAGATTTGCCAATGGATCATGAAAAACATGAAGATTTACCTCCTGCTGAAAGAACAAGGTGTATTTTTCTCCTGCTTCTGATCTTCCTCCAGTAAAAGTCTGTTCCTGGTCCTCAAAAAATTCTAAACAAGTAGATGAGCAGATCTCCTCTTGGAAAAACATTTCAAGACATGAGACATATGAAGAAGAATCTGAATGGAAATCCTGAATGGTCTGATCTTCTGTAGTCTGAATATATGGTAAGTCATCTTCATATGATATGACAGCCAGATTTTCATTACAGTCATCAATCATGAGAAAAGAAACTTCCAATGATTCTTGAAACCCAACACTATCATTTCTATCATCTACCATAAATTCATCAAGAGAAACTTTTTCACTTACTTGAACAAAGATCTCATCTTGTTGTTCATGAACTGACTGGATTACCTCCTCATGAAGGCTATGTTCTAATGAACTGAGAACATTTGGATCCATAACTATGTCTTTTGCATTCCGAATGATCTCAATAGCAGAATTCTCCTTAATGGGATTCAGCACAAGGTATTCTTGGTCATCACAATCTGAATGTAAATCTGAAATAGCTGACTAGACATTATCACAATCTGCAATTGAAACTTGACTTCCTTGCATGTTGTCTTCTTCTGTGGGTAGATCTGAAACAAGCTCTTCTCTTTCATCACTTTCAGCCATATAGACATCTTCAACCTGCTGATCTATAAAGCTGCTTACAGGACTGTCATCCTTTTCAGAAAAGGAAGAAGTTCCACCATCACCTTCTTGACCATGTTCACACTGCAGATCTGCGTTAACTTGAGCTGTAACATGACCGTTCAAGAGTTGATCTATCTCGTCTTCAGATAGAGGAGATAATACCTTTTGTTTTCTTTTTCTCAAACAGTGATTGTCTTCATTGATTTCAAGTGAAGGAGTATACAGATTTTCCTCATACTGCTGATCCATTTCATGTAATTCCTGTTGACTGTAAAAATGCAAAATTGCTTCATTTTCCACCGTACTAAGATCTTGATCCTGCTGCAAATTTTCATGATCGTCTTTATGCTGCTGAAATGGATTTTCATACAGGGCTTCCATGATCTCATCATCCATGAAATTATCATCTTCATAATATTTCTCAAGGCTTTCAATAAAAATAGAAGCATGTTTGCAACAGTCATGAACTAAATTTAATGATGGATAAGATTCTTGATATCTTTCAATGAACCAGGCATGAAAATCCTTTAAACAGTAAATACAAGCCGATGGCAAATTTTCATACCAAGATTGGGCTTCACCTTCCAGAGTGGCCAGGAATATCATCATCAAGCAATCTTCAGGAAAATCCACCTTCAACTTGCAAATATGCATGTGAAATCTAACTAGATGTAAAGCAGCATCCTTCTTACCATCATCATTAAACGTAGGCAGATTCCTTGACCAATCTACCTTCGGCATCTTATTTGGAAAACCTGGGATGTGATCTCGGCTCATGGGAGCATATCTTCTTGCAATCCAGTCCATCTTGACAATCTTGAAGCTACTGATCTCCCTGCAGTGAAGTCACCATGAAGCATTGATTTCTGAATGTTTCAGTGAAATCGCCAGGTGAATGATTTCAGCCTTCTAGTGTCTGATCGTTGTTCACCATCAACGATCAGATCTGAACTTTGTCATCCTTTACCGGGGAAGACTTCCCCAGTATGGTCGCCACTATGTTAGCGCTCGAATCTACCTCAGGCTGAAAGAAGGCGAGGTTCGAGGCAACATCAAACCAAGCTCAGCCTCGTAGCTAGCCCTACAAGGACAGGAGAGGGCTCTCTCCAGTCAATCTCGATAAATGAGCAATAAGGTGTGAGATGACTTTAAAATGGGAACTGATTTTAGGCTAGTAAATAGATATGAATAAGGTTTTCAATAAATGACTGGATTTTCTTGGGATGTATGGGGCAAAGATAGCAAGAGCAGAGATTTAATCAAAGGCACAGATTATTCCATAAGGCAAGATAGGAGTGAAGTTTAACAATTAAATTCGAAATAATGTGAAATGTAAAGACTGTTTAAGAAAGCTGAAAAGGGCATTAAACAATGAATCCTTTCCAACAGAAGAAAATTACAGAAATACTGAACGCTCCCTCAAGGCAGAGCAACAAATTGGATTCTACCTCTCTTACTGCAAAAGCTTTCAGTTTGAAGCGATTATGAATGAAATGAAAAACATAACGAGATACATATGAGACAAAAAGAAAAAACATTTGCTAAACTCACACCACAGGGATCTTATGAACCAGAGCTGCATCCTTCCATTATTCCTCTGTCAAAGCTGTACAATGAAGCTCTTTGTTATCTCTCCTCCACACACCTCTCCCAGAACTCTCTCTTCTAAATGTTTACAATACAATAAATAACTCAAATGTTGAAAACTTCGATGAAAGTATGGAGTTGTTTCAACTAAAATGATGAAAATAGTAAAAGAGCCACTCATCAACTCTAAAGAATAGCGTTACATTTTTTCATTTGAGATTTTCTGTGACCAATGATAAGGCGCAAATTGCAGCGTGAATCTCCTTGAATCATGACTAAAGCCAAAAATAGGCCATCGAATCCGCTTTCTCTGCAATTTGTATATATCTTCATTTTAATCTGGTCTTTAACTGCCACGTTATCTTTGCCATTTGAACCAAAACCATTTTTAATAAAAAATGCCTTTGAACGAATAAAATGTATGCATTTAAATGAGAAAGGCGAAAAATCTATGGTGGGACCGGAGTGATTCAAATTCGAAATCTACAAAGTGGTGGTAAAGTTTTGTGATGTTCTGGCTCTGTACGCCGCGTGCACTCCCAGTGTGTCGCGCCTGGTGAGTGCGCTACGCCAGTGCATCTCTAAACTACGGAGGAACGCCCAGTGCGTCGCGCACATTCTATGCACCGCGCCCAGTTAACCACACAGTCACGGCCCTTTAACTTCAGCTCCAATTTCTCAATTCGACTTCTCTGCTCCATCCTCTCTTCCTGGGTCACGATAACGATCATCATTGGTTTATTTTGGAATAGCATCACTGTCACGAGGTAGTGTTCGACGCACAGGTGAAGAATCTTGAGTAGATGTGGTGCTCGCTGGCCAAATGACACAGATAAAGCAACTTTGACTTATGGTGGCTTTCGGGAAGTGTCATTGGATCCATGGCGATTAGTATCACCAGTCACTCCTGCATGCTTTGTCGGAAGATTCATTCATTCCAAATGAGCAGTAATTTAGCGCACGATAGGTATCGGTATGCGAGGAAAAAGTGTATCAAAATAGTACTGGCCTAGAAGTAAATCACGAACATAAACACCCATTGTGGTCATCCTTCCATTTAATCCTGGAGAAAATTCCTCCTCGTCCTTAACACAAAACCAACCCCATAATGTCTTAGGATCTGCGCAGGTACATGAAACCAACACATCTTATGTATGGAGAATCCTCATGCTTAAGAAGCCCATGCATTTGCTTCACTGTCAAATTCATGGTAAAATATTTGTAGAGAAGACAAAATGTTGTAGATGGACCCCTACAATTCCCTGTCATCCATGATTCCACATGATCGACTCGATTATAGATCTCATCAATAACTTGATGGTAAGTCTTCAGCCTGTACAGTTCCTTGAAGTAATCTGAAGACAGAATGTTCATAAGCAAATAATCAATAGGTTTCCCACATGTTTGTACTTCCATATTCTCCCCTAATAAACTTCCTTGAACACAAAGTTTGATGTCCTTATTTGTGAAGCACGAGTTCTAAAATACAAATAAAATGCAGCAGGGACTTCTTTTAATTGGCAAGGTAGAATGTAAGAGTACTCCCTTGCTCAGAAAGTTCTTCTGCCCACATGCTCTAAAATTTATGATTATTTTGAATAGTTTAAGATGCATGTATATTACACTGATATCAAGACCAGTTCTGAGTAATATATTCTGAAAAGATGCTCAACTAACATAATCTTCACCAATGTCAATATATGTTCAGTGGTCAAGACTCAAGACCAAATACACAAACCACTTTGCATAAAATTGCGATAGCCCATGTGATTCCACTTTCAACTATCAATCCTGCAACATTATTATATGTAGCGTTTGAAAATGGCCAAGATAAACGCCTCTACTCCAGACCATCATGATTAAACTGCCCAGCATCCGAAGACATTCCAAAATCAGAGCTTTCTATGGAAGACCCTAATCGCGACCACAAACCACAACATCATCGGAATTTGGTTCATTGATATTGTAATTTGCACTCCATGGAGGAACGGTTGCAGAAACTGAAAATGACATCTAAACCATGAAATGCAAAATGACTCTGACATCGGACTGACAAGACAGAGTCTAACATGTTCCTTGCGTAGTCATCTATGAATTTCAGTAAATAATAATTGTCACCAATTGATGGTGTCTACATAGGTCCACATAAATATCAATGGAAAACCTCTAAAGGTTCCTCTACCCTTATTGAATTTCCTGTTGGAAATGACTCTCTATGTTGTTTGCCTAGGATGCATCCTTCACACAAGCTATTCATTTTTTTTTGAAATTCAACAAGAAAATGCACCACATATTATTGTGGGATTCTAGTCACACATGGGTGAGGAATTCAATTACACATTAGTGCTAAATGTGGGCATATAATTTATTTTTCCCTTAAATAAATTGGAAAATAAATTGTAATTTCATCTCATAACAACTTGTATCAGTTAACTACGTCATGAAGACTAAGTTAGCTCAAGAATTTTGATTTGAAGGTCTAAGATGAGGCATGTATAGTGATTCTATTATTTTGGGGGCCTAGTTGTAGTTGTAGCACTAGTGTGTTGTAAGGGTAATCAATTAACTCAAATTTCTTTAGTTAAAATTAGTTTAACTAGTTCTAACCGAATGAAGAATTAGTGAGAGGTACAGTGAATTAAATTATAATTAATTCACAAGTAGTGATCAATTAGATAACTGATGATTCACTATTAATAGCCGCATGCATGTCAGTTCTGATGAAGACTCAGTTGAGACAAAGGTTAAAGGGAAGATAAATATCAATTGAATTATTAGGAAATTTGTCGAGCGCAATTATAAATCCACAAGACAACCATGATGGATTGCGCAATCAAGGAAGGTTGGAATTCCTATTTAGTAGGGATATATTTCTCTAGGAATTGTGTGATCAAGGAAGGATGGAAGAAGGCAATGAATTGGCTAAGTGTTTGTCCAATTTTTCCTAGATCAGAGTGAGACAATTGGTAGAGTGCAACAGATTCTTGTGAGCAAGAATGCATTGCATTGTTTCATGATTCCTTGAATTATTACACAATATAGATAGAGGGGATTTGAGCAATTTATCTCCCTAGGAATATCTTGTGTTGTGCGATTGATTTACTTCTTTCTCTTACTTTCATGTGATTAGCGATCATTTTTTATATTTTGCAAATATTGTATAAGGATTCATCATCTTTTTTTAGTACATTACATGATCGTATTGAATCCATTGGTATAATTTCTCCATGGTATCAGAGTGTCAGGATTCACAATAGAAGGGAAGAAATTGAGTTTGTGTTGAACAAGATTCAAATTTGTAGATTCATTCTTTGGACATATCAGTTCACCAGAATGTCTTTCACTGGATTGAGACTCGAATATGCACTCGAGGTAAATTCGAACTATATTTCATGGAAGGACAGGATGGAGGCAGTATTAGAGGATAACGGGCTAGAGGAGTTCATTGACATTGATATCCATGAACCCCCTCAGGTAGATGCTGCACAACATGAAGCATGGAGGAAGAATGTTGCAAAGGCGAGGACGATATTATTACAGGGAGTTCAATATCATATTGTCTCGAGTCTCCATGGAAGGGAAACTCCATATTCTATGTGGAAGGCCTTAACATATTTGTTTCAAAGCAACAGTGACCACAGGAAATTAGCACTCAAGGAAAAGCTCAGGAAAATCAAAATGGAGAAGGGTGACACAATCCAAAAATACTTGACCAAGTTCACTCAATTTCGAGATGATATTTGAAGTGTTGGGATTATTGTGGTTGATGATGGCTTAGTGAGCCTGGCACTTCTAGGCCTTCCTAAGAGTTGGCATAGTTACCAGGACTCTATGAATGGGAGGGAGTAGTTACAAAAGTGGGAGCGACTATGGTCGAATTTGGTACAAGAAGAGTTTTGGCAGAATACCAGGGATGGATCCTCATCCAAGACTGATGATGAGGAAAATTGTGCCTTAGCTGGCAAGGAAAAGAAGGGGAAAGGGAAGAAGTTACATTCCAAATCTGAGACCGACAAAGAAGGAAAGAAACGAGAAAAATAAAGGTGAAATGTTTCAACTGTCATGATCATCGACACTATGCCACAAATTGTCCACAAAAGAAGAAGAACAACAAGAAGGCTCCGGGAGCTGCAGCAGGTGAATATTTGGCCTCATGGTGTGAGTTGGACTTCTCTCTCATCGCACACATGGTGTCAACTATGATGGTATCTATGTGGTACTTGGATAGTGGAGCATCTTTCCACATGACTTGAAACAATGAACTCTTTAGTAGCTTGCAGGAGAAGGATCTTCAGATGCACATCGAGATGGGTGATGACATGAGGTATAATGCTAGCGAGATTGGTATAGTTACCTTCTAGAGAGAATCAAGAAAACCTTTCATATTAAAATATGTCATGCATATACTAGGGTTGAAAAAGAATTTAGTTTCAATTTATATGTTGGAGGATCTTGGATATGATGTGGTTTTTAGTAAAGGAAAGGCGTTCCTTCGTCACAAAGCCACATGACAGGTAAATAATATTGGGGTTCGTGTGAAAACCCTCTACAAACTTGATGTAGGTGGTTGTGCAACATTGATCAGTAAAGAAGATGAGGTGGTGAGCTGAGATACCGGTGAGTTATGGCACACGAGGTTGGTTCATCTACACCTAAGTAATTTTAGGATCATGCAACAGAATTATACAGGGCTTCCAAAGGGTACATTTGTGTAGAGAGACACATGCAAGGGTTGTACTAAGGGGAAGTATACAAAGGCCACCTTTCATGAGAAGGAGAACCGATCAACGAAAATCCTTGAGAGATTTCACTCATACGTGTGTGTACTGTTCTGAACAGTTTCCAAAAAAAAGCTCAGGTATTATGTGGTTTTTTTTGGTGATGTTTCTAGAAAGTGCTATATTTTCTTCATGTAGAAGAAAGATCAAACATTCTCCAAATTTTGTGAGTTCAAATAACTAGTATATAAATATATATGGAAGAAGGTTAAGGCTCTAGCGATTGAAAATGGTGGTGAGTGTTAGTCATCAGTAATTTTCACTTGTTGGTGATGACTAAATCCATAGCTGAGTTTTCTAGAAGCTGATCTCCATATGTCAATTTGTCATCTAGAAAACCCTCATAAAACTTTTTTCGCCCTCCTACTTTTCAGTCCGCCCATGTCAAGGTGAAACCCCATTATCACTATCCTATCTAGCTTTAGCCCTACTAGTCTGCCCATCAGATCTAAAAAGAAAATCCAAATTTGTTCAAAAAAGCCTCCCCTAAGTTAGGAAGTGGCGCTTTAAGGCATCTCACCCTTGGCAAACATCTAATAGCCAAAAAACCTCCATCTACTACAGACCAGTCATAACATACCTTCCACTCTGCTAATGAAATTGATCACAGCTCTAAGTCGCACCACTTATACACCCCTAAGTCTCAGCAATGCATAGACCACAGTCTCAAGCTGATTTTAGGTGCTTTACAGTGTTTTATGGATTCTACAAAGACAGGAGACATGTTAGCATCTCAAAAGACTAAATGCTTGAATCCACATTAGAAGAACAGCTGCTTCTCAATGTGAACATGAGCCTGAGATACATCTGCAAGGCAAGGAGTTATTCATCAAACTCTTACAGCTTCATTCAGCATGATAACACAGTAGAAGAAAGGCAACACTGTCAAACAGACTTGTAAATTTGTCCTGGCCAAGAACCTCCTTCATCCATAAGCAGAGGGCGATGGCCAAAGTTTGACTTGAAGAATTGCAAACTAACTGTGAGACATATTTGTTTCCATGAACAGTGAGACAATGACACGGATTTTCTGAAGCAAAGTGATGATTGCAGGTAGAGGTAAAAGTGGTAGTGTTTGTCAAAGTTTGTTTGCCTACTATCATGTACAACAGAAACCCTTTTCAAGCATGCTCATTAAACATTCTTTAGCAGATTAAGACAGAGGATTGAAAGTGTCTCCTTCATTCATAAGCAGAAGGCTAGGGTAGTGACTTATTTCAAGGTTTGACTGATCAAGAGGTAAGTGGTAAGAACAACAGAAGACAGTTTAAAGCCTCCGAGCAGGGCAGACATGTCAAAGAAAAGCAGAGGTAAAGCAGTAGGCTTCAAATATCTGTTTGCATAAGTTTCATTATTATTTAAGCTACAATGAGAAGCTAGTTGGTTCAACATCATTGAAGAAGGACTGTTAAAACAGATGTCCCAAAAGAGTCAAATAGTCTTGGGTGCCAACTAACTTCTGTCATCATGTAAAATAAAAACACCATCAATATGTCATTAGGCAGCCTTCATTTGGCTGAGACAGAAGGTTGAAAGAACATCAGATATTTTGCCAAGTGAGGGGCCTCCTTCATTCACAGGCAGAGGGCCAGAGCAGTAATAAATTTTTAGGGTTTTCATTGATTGAGGGACAAATGGTAAGAGAAATAGGAGGCATTTGGGATGCTTCTGAACAGAGTAAGAACGTAAAAAAAAATGAAATACATCAGTACTATAACTATCAAAAAGGATGGACTATCTCCTATCAGAATTTGCTTCCAAAGACAGTCTAGAGCTCAAACAAAACAGAGTTGAAGAATGATTAAGGGACAGGTCATCGCACAGGTCAATGATGATAATTATTTGTCAAAAGGTACTCTTTTTTCCTATTCATGAGGGAATTTCTTTTAAATATCTCATCACAGTGGATACAAAGGGATAGTAAAATTTGCATGGCTGTTAAATCATGATACCTCTGCCACAGTAAAATTAGGGTTAAGGAGCGCCCGGGCAGTTCGGTTCAAAATGTGTTTCTGACAAAATGGAGATGAAATTTACAAAAGTGAGAGATTTTTTTGTCCCTCATAGGTTCAATAATAAAAACCTCATTCATTTTCTACACAGGTATCATAGTTTGTGAGAAATGTGAAAAGTTCAGATGTCACGGGAGAATTTCTGCACCACGATTCATCATTTTGACCAGTGATGGGACAGTCAGTTTTTGAACACCCAAATGAACACTAAATGAAAAAAATCAAGCATATTTGGAAATTATACTTCTCTATCTTTCCAACTAGCCATCTCGGGCCCAATTCCGACACCGGGAAGGCATCCAAACGTAGCCTGCAATCAACGCTATGTTTTTCTGCACCAGCATTCACCATTTTTGACCAGTGATGGGACAGTCAGTTTTTGAACACCAAAATGGAAACCAAATGAAACCACTCAATAATATTTTGAAATCATACTTCCCTATCTTTCCAACGAGCCATCTCGCGCCCAATTCCGACACCGGGAAGGCATCCAAAAGTGGCTTACAAACAGCACTATGCATTTCTGCACCAGGATTCACCAGTTTTGAACAGTGTTGGTAGAATGAATTTTTGAACAACCAAATGGACTCCAAATGAAAAAATTCAAGTTTTTCTGGAAATTAGACTTCCACATATTTCCAACGAGCCATCTCATGCCCAATTCGGACACCGGGAAGGCCTTCAAAATGGGCTTCAAAGTTGCGCGACGCATCCAGAAATCTGCGCGGCGCACTCAGGCAGAAAGTTTCCAAAGGAATGCACTGATGCGCGGCGCGCCTGTAGCAGCGCGTGGCACGCCTGTAGCATCAGTAAAAATCTCACCAAAAAACCTCCAAAAACTCATTCAAAGAGGTTTTAACTCACAAACAAGGGTTTGCATCATGTTTTAAAGGTATTTGTCTCACCCCCCTTACAATTTTCAAACTGCTAAATGGTGCTTAAGGCAAGCAAAGACCTTGATGTAAATCAAGATATGACAAGTGACTGTGTTAAAAAGGAGATCAAGTGTTTTGATTTAGAATCTGAGTTTGGAATAAGCTAGGATTCACCAGCAGTAAGAATATTTCACTCTTAGTGTTTCAAAACCTATGAACTGCCGCCCAAACAGTCAAACATTAGTGAGAAAGCATTGTAAATCAGTTGGAGGTGTTTTTGTTAAGCTAGTGTGAGGAACAGTGAAGTAAAATGGGCAGTTTTCTATTTTAGGAGGGTTTATTGCTATTAAATTCCAACATTTCTCTATGACCTCATCAAAATCAAAATAAACCCTGTCACTTATTAAAACAGAAAACCTTGGGTTTGCAATAGCTACATTTTCCCAGCAGTGAGCATGACCAAACGGTGGTTTACTTTTATCAATGTCAAAAGACTTTGTGGCTGCCCTCAAACTATATTGAAAGAAGAAGCACAGGGTTCGGAAAGGTGCCACTATGGGTCAGTGTTCAAACAACTTCGGTCATTATAATGTTTTTACTTTTTTCAAAGGTTTCCTCTGTGTTAACAAGTCAAAAAACAGAGTTTTGATGGTCCATTCCATAGAAGCATTATCAGTGAGTGAAAGCTACCTTTGCAGTATACAGGTGTGTATGGAAAAACTGATATAAGGGAAAGTAGGGTTTAATAGGGGTATTTTTCTGTTTAAAGAGGAGTTTCTTATGGTTTTAATGATAGAAGATTGTTTGTGACATCATAAGAACATCTCAAAACTCTGGCATCTTACCGCTTAAACACAGTGACTGCTGACTGTGTAAATGCAATATGGTTGACTGTGTTTATGGTGTTCAATTGGTCAAGTTCCATGCCAAGAAGAAAGCGGTGTTTTGTTGAAGAGAATTTGATGGTGAAATTAAATGCTATAAACTCTGTCATCTTATAAACAGTAAGCCTTGAACTATGTAGAGACTTGTTGATTGATTGTGCTTACATCATTACATATTTGGTGAGCTGCATACGAGGAGGTTGATGCTTTGTTCAAAGAGGAGTTCATTGGCTTTGGAATGATACAGACCTTTGTAACCACATCAAGACACAACAGGCTCTGTCACCTTGTCCTTCAAAAAACAGTGATTTTGACTGTGTGTATGCACTGTGGTTTACTATGTATATGGTGTAGAATTGATTGGTTGAGTTGCAGAGAGCAGGATTTTGAAATTAAGGAGATTTTGGTTTTTACCTTAGTAAAAGATACAAGAGTATATTGCTCACCTCAAAACATCAACAGGCAGGGTACTCTTACCACAAACACAAGAGAACCCTTTTGATTGTCTTCATCCTTGTTTGCTGTGTTTTCATTGTGGATATTGGCTTATTGATATTCAAAGGATGAGAAAGGCAGCATTTTGAAGAGACAGGGGTCTTAGGCCAAAGGAGACATTGTACACAACATTCAAAACCAATTTTGTCTTAGTCAAGCAGTGAGTTGACAAGCTGAGACAGATCTTTGTTTGAAGAAGGGCATGAGTATGAATAAAAAGATGAAGAACAACAGACTTATGGTGAATGGCAGCAGCTTGAATAGGCTTATGATGAAGTGCAGCAGCTTGAACAACAAAGTGACCACGAGATTGAGGCACAGCAGCAGCATGATCTCAATGATCAAGGACAGCAGGTTGAACCACCAAAGGAGCACAAGGTGATTAAGGGTGAACAGTAGGTCAGTTTTCAGACAACAGTATCCCTCATATGAGCATTTTTTATCTTTCAAAGAGTTTCCTCTATTTTATCAAAGGAAGAAAACAGTGTCTTAACTTCAGTTCCCTAAGGCATATCCAATAAGTAAAAGTCATCATTCGCATTTAGAGGTAAGGCAAAACTGGTATGAAGAACAGTGAGGTATAGAGAAGGCAGTTTTTTGTTTAAAGGGGAGTTTTACTATTGAATGCTACAGGCCTTTGCTATTACATCATAAAAACAACATAGAAGTCTTTTTCCTATCTAATGAATAGAATTCAATCGTGTTGATAATGCTGAAATATGTTACTGGAAAGGCATGCCAAAGGAGTAGAGTTTCATTTAAAGAAGAACCTTGATTGTTTGATTGCTGCAAGACCACTACTACCACCTCAGAAACATTTCAAAACTCTGTCACCTTGCTCTTTTAAAAAACAGTGACTTGGACTGTGTATACTCTCTATCTGACTGTGTAGATGGTGTGGACTTGATTGGTTCTTGAATCTACTTATTGAGTGACCTACCAAATGAAGGGTAGTATTTTGAAAGGGAGCATAGTGAGGCTGGGTAGCAAGGTGAAGGAGAACACATTGATGATATGCAGCACAGTGATGAAGAGCAGCGCCATGAAGAAACTCAAAACAGTGATGAAAAAGGAGGCTACAGAGAAGCGCCCGGCACGGAAAGAGAAGAAAGGCACATCAGCACTCGAAATTTTGGTTTTAGCTTTGGAACATGTTGCTAAGGACCCTTGAGGGTCATACACGCCAATTTTGGGCCCATTTTGACAACTTTCGGTTTTTTGGCATTTTTGAGTTTTTGATCAAAAACTCATAAATTCGCCATTTCATTTTGAGGATTCGTCAAGGGAGGAGGATGGTATCATTTGATGCCATAATTTCATGAGCATGTCCTCAGAAATTTTCAGAGCATTTGAAGATCATTTCCCCCCTCAAAACAGCGAAAAAGGCTCGCATTTTGCACACTCTGCCCGGTCTATCAGCAGACTGTAATTTTCTGGCTTTTTACACACAGGTGCAGATTTGGAGGACTTCTGGGCATCATATTGGAGAAATTTCAGTTGTGCTGGAAAGTAGACACTCATAGCTTTCCAACGAGCTATTATGAGCCTCGTTTTGACACCAGGAAGGCTGCCAAATGTTTCCGGCAAGTCAAGGAACCTTTTGCTGATGAAAATTTGAAGTATTTTTGTAATTTTTGAACCTCTAAAATCTGCTTTTTCCAAATGTGCGTTTAGCTATTTTTGCACTTGGAAAATGATGCAAAGTCAATTATTTTTCCTTTTTTAGCATTTTTTAGATATTTTATGGGATATTTTGTGCCTTGGGCTTTGCAAAGCCTCAAGGACAAGTTTAGATATTTTCATTAGGCCAATGAGGATGAAAGTTGAACCATGAGGTTTTCCTCACTTGAGCCTATTTATTCCACAAGGCTCTCATTGTAAAACAGACTGAACTTGAGAGAAGAAGCAATATATTGGTCATATGAGCTTTGAAGAACATACTTGTGTTATGATTTTGGATTGCCTCTTGGATGCTCTTGAATGAATGATGAAGGATTGTTGATGGATTCCATGACTTGGTAGAATGGTATAGTGTCTCTTTCTATGTTATTGTCTTCTAGTTTTCATTCATGAATACATGTTTCTTGCTTGCTATAGATTAGTAGAGAACAAGTTTGAGATATTCCCATGGAGGCACCTCAAATTTCCTGAATCGTCATAGCTTTCATGTTTTCTTCCTCCTTAGTCATACTAAATAATTCTTAACTACTCTTTAGTAGCTTAAGGATATTGTTGCTAGTTTCATTCATAGTTCTATGCATGTTGAGTAGGACGTATGGTGTGCCCTGCTTACCTATGACTGTCCATAGTCCCAGCCATGAAACTATCTCTTTGACTGATTATATTATCATTTTGTTTGAACCAAGGAGGCCTAGTCCCGATCTAGCCCTTTGCCTAAAACTATGAAAGCTTGTTTGTCAAAGTTCCCAATAACTTAAAGACTGTGTTTAGGCGTTCCCGCATAGTGTTTTATGAGTTGTTAGTCTGTCTTATGTGTTTTCCCCAAAGTCTGATAGCCATTTCCCAAAGTTAGAGGGTCTTATACTTCTATGCAAGGCTTGAATGTTTATTTCTATGTATTATTTAGCTTGTAGTTTCATTTTGCATGATTAATGGTTTGCCATACCATGTTTATGTCTGCTATCAAACTAGTTATGCTTGAAATCCTTCGTCTTTCACAAACTTGATGTCCATTTACTCCATTTTGCCCAAAGATCCTTTCTACCTTGAATCAAATTGGCCCTACAGCAGCCTTGTATCATCATCTGATAGCTTCCTTGACCTTTTTGACCCCATAGCCCAGTTGATCTAACTTCTTGTTACCCATTTTATATCTTTGATCAGTTTTATCCCTCACAAACTTAAAAAACCAAAATAAAAAAACTCACTTCATAACTAGCCTAATATCAGAACACCATAAGCAAACACACCGACATCTTTTACATATAATAGAGAGAGCCCTCTCTGAGTCCAGGAAGGCTAGGTCCCTGGGCTCCAAAGCTTGGTTTGATGTTACACTATCATTTGACTTGCCAATCAGCCAAATCACAGGACCCTAACATAATGGCGATCACGGTGGGACTCTGAGTGATAAACAAACTTAGTTTCCCTAATCTTTAGAGACTTTTGAGAATACTGTCTGGCTGACTTATCCCACCACTCCCTAACATAATGGCGATCACGGTGGCACTCTGAGTGATAAACAAACTTAGTTTCCCTAATCTTTAGATACTTTTGAGAATATTATCCGGCTGACTTATCCCACTGCTCCCTAACATAATGGCGATCACGGTGGGACATTCCGAGTTAGTGACAATATAAGTACTCCTTAGTAACTGTCGAAGTCTCATTCAAACTTAGAAAACTTAAGCGATGTTTGAAGAGTAGAAGCTAGCTTTTTCACCATCTTAGCAAAATGATGATTCAGTTATAGGAAACTCTTCCAAACCTCATAGGCACATAAAACTCAGAAAAAACCACAAAAAACTCCCTTAGATTGGTTTTTGTCAGTACTAGTGGTGGACCATACACATATACCTCAAAACAACTAAAAATCCACCTGGCGACTCCACTAGCCTCCAGTAAGCCTTACTACTTCACTAAACTCTAGGCTACTATCCAATTGAGCCACCTCATCGCCACACTAACATAATGGCGATCACGGTGGGACTTTGAGTTAGTGACAATCTAAGGACACCTTAGAACTCTATAAGTCCCTTATTTTCAAGAATACTTACCAGTGAGCCACCTCATTACCACCTAACATAATGGTGATCACGGTGGGACCCTGAGTGATAAACAAGCTTAGTTTCCCTAGACCTTAAGAGACCTTAAAAATACTATCTGATTGACTTATCCCACTGCTCACTAACATAGTGACACTCACAGTAGGACCTTCCGAGTTAGTGACAATCTAAGTACACCTTAGTAACTCCTGAGGTCTCAATCAAGCTTAGTAAACTTAAGTGTTGTCTGAAGAGTAGAAAATAGCTCCTTCACCATCTTAGCAAAATGTTGATTCAGTTATAGGAAACTCTTCCAAACCTCAAGGCTACACATAAAACTCAAAAAACCCCAAAACAAAAAACTCCCTTAGATTGGTTTTTGTCAGTACTAGTGGTGGACCATACACATATACCTCAAAATAACTAGTTTCCACCTGGCGACTCCACTAGCCTCCAGTAGGCCTTACTATTCTACCGAACTCTAGATTACTATCCAATCAACTTATCCCGTCAACATAGCGGGAGATAATAGGACACTGAGTACACAATAGTCTAGCAAAATCTTGTATACTTTTTAGTCCTTTAGATACCATAAACAAACAAGCAGCCCATAGACCCATTTAGAGTAAACTCTTTTTGTTCTCATCACCCTAGCAAAGTGTTGAAACAAGTCTAGAATACTTTAGCAAACCATAGGCTGCACATAAATTCAAAAAAGCCTTAAAATATTTCATATTAGTTACTGGTGGTGTACCATAGCTATCTTCACAAAAACAACCCAATTCCACCTAGAGACTCCACTAGTTCATCTCTTTTATTTTGACCATCCTTCAGCTTAGTAGAAATTTAGAGAGACCACCCATCCAAAACATTCGTCAATACCATCCTCTCTAAACTCTAGATCCGAAATCTGGCTTCACAAAGATTCTATACCAGATCTCACCCTGACCCAATTTCCCCTATCATAGTAGATGACCCAGAGAAGATTCTGTGGCAAGTTTCCGAGACTGACAATCTAGCTACCGATAGGTCCATCCATAAAACAAGATCAATACCTGAGCATCTTACTACTTTACCAGATTCTTCTTTTGACTTAGAATCAGCAAAAAATCTTGTTAGAAGCAAGTCACATACTAAGATAAACTTTGACGATCTTGAGCCCCTAGATCCACCATAGAGCCCTAGTAGAGAAGCCTCACCTTCCACACCCCCCGACTTTCAGCTTCTCCATCACTTTGGCTCATACCATCCCAGATCTGCTCAAAAACAGGTCATCAGTCCAAGTATTCCCGCCACACCTCAGCTCATCCCACTAGCCCTCTTCTTGTACATCATCCATTAGCTCCCGTCATGGCAGCCTGGTACGCACCTTTGGTGTTGCCACTACCTTTGGCTCCTCTCCCAAATAAATATCAAGACAAAATCCCACACTTTACCGGAGAAGACACTGCCACAGCTCAACAGCATGTAAGTAGGATTAGCGATGCTTTTGAATACCTGGAAGTACAAGACGAGACCGTCATAATGAGGATATTTGCCCAAAGCCTGGGTGGAGAACCCAAAACATGGTTCAAAAGCTTAACTCCAAACAGCATCCACAACATCCCAGAACTCTCCCAAGTCTTTTTAAACAAGTGGGAAGTCCGAAAGAATCCCATTCAAATCCTGTCAGAATATAACAACCTAAAACGGTAAAATGGGGAAAGTGTCCAGGCATACTGCACTAGGTTCAACAGTGTGTATAACACCCTCCCGCCTCACTTCAAACCCCCACTTGGTTCAGTCTTGGCTAAATTCCCCGAGGGTTTTGATCCAGACATGACATATCATCTGAGAGACAAGGATCCCCCTACCCTAGAGGAAATGCAACAAGTAGCCATAAAAACAGAAGCCAACTTAGCAGAAAAAAGAGCCAGGACTAGATTAGAAAGAAAAGTCCCATATAGAGATAAGGTCTCCACTTCATATCCTTCCCTAGATCCTAGAATAGATGGCCTGATCAAATCCATGACAAAGATGTGGGAAAAAATGAGTGAAAAAGTGCCTCCTAGGGACAACCAACCAAACCCTCAAAACCGGAAACAAGGCTTTAGAAAAGATCAGTCTCAAAATAAACCAAGAGGAAATGATCAGCAAATCAGAACATCCTTCAGTGAGAATTATGTTGATAAAGATGATAAGGATACTGAACCCATTAATGAAAATCATTGGAACCTCATAGGTTCTAATAACGAGAGTAAGGTTTACCTCACAGCAGAAAAGCAAGAGTTATGCTCCCCGAGTCAAGACGAAAACAACTATGAAGATCTCGAAGATCCTGCCATAGATTTTCAGAATGCCATTATTGAAGCTCATAGGCAGTATAACCTTAGAAGCAGAAAAAACCAAGACCACTCCAAGAAGGGTAGCCCTGACACTGCTAAAACCTCTGACACCATCCCTAAAAAAGCCATGGATAGCAACAAAATTGTGGCCAAGAAAATTGACCAAAACAAGGATAAAGCTATTCAAACAAGTCTTAGCTCAGATACTCTTAGCACCTCTACAAAAACCCCCGAAGTAATGGTGTCAAACAAAGTCCCGAATCAGAGTCAACAAATTAAGAGCATAGAAAAGGTCATGTCCGAAAAAGCTGAAACAAATCTGCCCAAACTACAAACTCCTTTTAGTTTCGAAGGGGAAGTTTCCGAAATAAAAATTACCATACCCCTTACTGAGCTAATAACTATAGATAGGTATAGATCTCAAATTTTCAAAGTTTTTGACATAGGGAATGAGGCAGATACTTTAAATCTAACTGACGACAAACCCGAGCTCTTATTCGGCCCGAAAATAGAAGGTCAATACCAAGAAGGATATGTTTCTCCTTTCTATGTAAGCCTGAACATACGGGACAAGATATTACATAATGCCATGTTAGATTCTGGTGCCTCCCATAACCTCATGCCTAAAGCAGTCATGGAAAACCTAAGACTAGAAGTAACTCAACCCTACAAAAACCTGTATTCCTTTGACTCAAGTCAGGTCAAATGTTTAGGCCTAATAAAGAACCTAGAGGAATGCTCTAAAGACACTATCAGCCATTTTGAAATCACATATTCTGAAATGGAAGAAGAATCAAAACCTTTAGGATCTCTACCCTTATGCTTTAAATCATTCCAGACTTTGAAAGAAAATTTGCATCCTAAAGATCTCTCAGCAATTATTCAGGAAAACCCTGCTCAAGTTAACTCTCACCTAAATCAAGAAGAGCTGATTGAAGATGAATTCGAATCTAAGATAGAAGATAAAGCAAAACCTGTAGGATCTCTACCTTTATGTTGGGAGTCATTTGAGTTCATAAAAGCAAATTGGCCCCCTGAACATCTATCAGAAAAAACTCATGAATTACATGATAACTATCCTCAACATCACAAAGAATTGGTTGAAGATGAAAACAAGCAAGAAATGAAAGAGAACCCACAGGATCTCTCTAAGGACATGAGTGATGATTCATCATCTCTCATAGGTGAAGCCCAAAAAGACATTCATCCTTTAAATCAGATTTCCCAAGAGAAAGAGGATTGTTGTGGAGAGATGAAAATGCCTCCCTTTTTAACTGAAGAGGAAATAGATCAACTTATAAACATACATACAACCTCTGAATCTTCACATAACCACAACTGTTCTAATCTTTCTCCTGTTTATCTTGCATATCATAAGTCAAAAATTAGATTTGTAAATCAATTTGAAGAAAAGAAATCTGATAGTCCAATATGCATGGTTGATGAGATTAATTATAATGATGATTTTCCAAGGTTTGATCAATATTTTGATTATGATGATGATTCCCAAACAGAAGCTAACTTTGTAGAAAACTCAGTTTTTGATTTTTGGGAGGAAGCTCAGTTTCATAAATTTGAGAAAAGTAAGCAGCCATTACCGGTCATCTATGACACTCATGAGGAGAGCCTTGAGATTTCAGAAGAAAGTGAAGAGTCTCGGACTCTTTGCTCTACTTCACTTCAGTCCATTAAACATAACATTCACATAATTGAAAATCAACTATTTTTTAGCTTTGATGATGAGGTTGAGGAGGATGATGAAATACTTGAGCATGTTGTAAATGAGAAGCCTTCTCCTGAAATGGTTAGGGAAATCATTTTAGACATGGAGTATTCCTTTGCTTCAGATTTGCAGCCACCAAGTTCCATTGAGTTACAAATTGCAGATGAAGAAATAGAGGTTGATAAACACATGGGAGCTGTCACACTATCCTTTCAAGATAATTTACTGCCAAAGTGTATCCCTGATCATCAACCTGATGACCTTCATACAGTTTTCAATCCACTTAATCAGAACACATCAGCTTGGAAAGAAAACTACACTACAACATATGATGAGCCTGACATTTCAAGTGATCATGAGCAAAGGGAAGGGTTGCTTTACCAGGAGAGTCTCAAATACAACCAAATGGAAGAAAAAGTAATCCTGAATGAAGCCCATATATCAAATCCTCTAGATCAGGTATTATTCCAAGATCCATTTGTTTTTTTCCTTGAGAAGTCTGAAAGAGTAATCCTGAATGAAGCCCATATCTCAAAACCCCTAGATTAGGTATTATTCCAAGATCCATTTGTTATTTTCCTTGAGAAGTATGAAAGAATAATCCTGAATGAAACCTATATCTCAAATCCTCTAGATCAGATATTATTCCAAGATCCATTTGTTTTTTTCCTTGAGAAGTCTGAAGGAGTAGTGGGTTCTATCATGAACAATTTGCTGCCTAGAATGGGGAAAAACTTACACACTACTGTCCGAAAACTAACCGAGTGGGAGTGGCCTTTTCATTATTCCTGCATCATAAAAGAACTAAACCAGAATGACCCATGTGAGCATCTACTTGACTGGTTGCATTGGAAAGAAGAGTTCACAAAGTGTATGTTGTGTACAGTTTAGGATAGAATAGATAAACAACAGAGAAAATAAGCTCAGCCTTGTGAGCACCTTTTTCATTTGTAGTTTGTTTGAAGAAAAAGTGAAAAAGAAGAAAATACAAAAAACAGTGAAAAGTAGAAAAAGAGGGCAGTTTCTAAAAAGCAGTGGTAAGGCCCCATGTTCCAAAAAATAGTCCTTCGGAAAGCGCGCAAGTCTAAACGCCGCTACTAGTACTTCAATGTCTTGTTCAGCTATCTAGCCTAATCATAGCTGAACATGTTTAAATTTAATTGCTGATAAGTTAGTGAGTGAAAAAGATGGTCAACATTGTGTAAGATTGACTTATCACAGAGAGTAGATTAGGAAAAGATTCTGGTTCCACACGCCCAAAACAGAACCAAAGAGAGAAGCGAGGGATGAAAAACACATTGTACATCTTAGCCCCGCTTGTCTAGTTTTCCTTTTGTTGCAAAATAATATTTTTGTGCAGTTTTTACTATCATGCCACAAATACATGACAAGTCAGACAGTTTAACCTTGATTTGATCATTTTGAATTTCATGTTTTAGATTAGAGAATAAAATCCTGTCAAACAGTTTAATCTTGACAGTTGATCTAGCATAGGTAGAGTAATGAAGGATTTCATCAGTTTAATCTGAACTCCCAGCAGATATAAGACTAGAAATAGATAGGTTCATTTTGCAAAAAGAAAAATATACATTGTCAAAAGGCTGCTAGTTCAAATGCGCCAAAAGGAAGAAAAAATGTTTGGAAAGATAGTGGGGTAGGTAGAAATATCATTGATGCTAATCATGCTGTCACTTTTCAGAAGAAGCATCAAAGAAGGGTGAAATTTTTCACCAATGGGTAAGGCATTGGTCTTCATAAGCCAAAGATCTGAATTCTGGACACCTCCTGACGAGGAACTACCCTCCCCAAATGGAGCCACTGTTAGTCATCAGTATTTTTCACTTGTTGGTGATGACTAAATCCATAGCTGAGTTTTCTAGAAGCTGATCTCCATATGTCAATTTGTCATCTAGAAAACCCTCATAAAACTTTTTTCGCCCTCCTACTTTTCAGTCCGCCCATGTCAAGGTGAAACCCCATTATCACTATCCTATCTAGCTTCAGCCCTACTAGTCTGCCCATCAGCTCTAAAAAGACAATCCAAATTTGTTCAAAAAAGCCTCCCCTAAGTTAGGAAGTGGCGCTTTAAGGCATATCACCCTTGGCAAACATCTAATAGCCAAAAAACCTCCATCTGCTACAGACCAGTCATAACAGACCTTCCACTCTGCTAATGAAATTGATCACAGCTCTAAGTCGCGCCACTTATACACCCCTAAGTCTCAGCAATGCATAGACCACGGTCTCAAGCTGATTTTAGGTGCTTTACAGTGTTTTATGGATTCTACAAAGACAGGAGACATGTCAGCATCTCAGAAGACTAAATGCTTGAATCCACATTAGAAGAACAGCTGCTTCTCAATGTGAACATGAGCCTGAGATACATCTGCAGGGCAAGGAGTTATTCATCAAACTCTTACAATTTCATTCAGCATGATAACATAGTAGAAGAAAGGCAACATTGTCAAACAGAATTGTAAATTTGTCCTGGCCAATAACCTCCTTCATCCATAAGCAGAGGGCGATGGCCAAAGTTTGACTTGAAGAATTGCAAACTAACTGTGAGATAGATTTGTTTCCATGAACAGTGAGACAATGACACAGATTTTCTGAAGCAAAGTGATGATTGCAGGTAGAGGTAAAAGCGGTAGTGTTTGTCAAAGTTTGTTTGCCTGCTATCATGTACAACACAAACCCTTTTCAAGCATGCTCATTAAACATTCTTCAGCAGATTAAGATAGAGGATTGAAAGCGCCTCCTTCATTCATAAGCAGAAGGCTAGGGTAGTGACTGATTTCAAGGTTTGACTGATCAAGAGGTAAGTGGTAAGAACAATAGAAGACAGTTTAAAGCCTCCGAGCAGGGCAGACATGTCAAAGAAAATCAGAGGTAAAGCAGTAGGCTTCAAAGATCTGTTTGCATAAGTTTCATTATTATTTAAGCTACAATGAGAAGCTAGTTGGTTCAGCATCATTGAAGAAGGACTGTTAAAACAGATGTCCCAAAAGAGTCAAATAGTCTTGGGCGCCAACTAACTTCTGTCATCATGTAAGAGAAAAACACCATCAATATGTCATTAGGCAGCCTTCATATGGCTGAGACAGAAGGTTGAAAGAACATCAGATATTTTGCCAAGTGAGGGGCCTCCTTCATTCACAAGCAGAGGGCCAGAGCAGTAATAAATTTTTAGGGTTTTCATTGATTGAGGGACAAATGGTAAGAGAAATAGGAGGCGGTTGGGATGCTTCTGAACAGAGTAAGAATGTAAAAACAAAGGAAAGACATCAGTACTATAACTATAAAAAAGGATGGACTATCTCCTATCAGAATTTGCTTCCAAAGACAGTCTAGAGCTCAAACAAAACAGAGTTGAAGAATGGTTAAGGGACAGGTCATGGCACAAGTCAATGATGATAATTATTTGTCAAAAGGTACTCTTTTTTCCTATTCACGAGGGAATTTCTTTTAAATATCTCATCACAGTGGATACAAAGGGATAGTAAAATTTTCATGGCTGTTAAATCATGATACCTCTGCCACAGTAAAATTAGGGTTAAGGAGCGCCCGGGCAGTTCGGTTCAAAATGTGTTTCTGACAAAATGGAGATGAAATTTACAAAATTGAGAGAGGTTTTTTTCCCTCATATGTTCAAGAAGAAAAACCTCATTCAGTTTCTACACAGGTATCATGGTTTGTGAGAAATGTGAAAAGTTCAAATGTCACGGGAGAATTTCTGCACCACGATTCATCATTTTGTCCAGTGATGGGACAGTCAGTTTTTGAACACCCAAATGGACACCAAATGAAATAAATCAAGAATATTTGGAAATTATACTTCTCTATAATTCCAACGAGCCATCTCGGGCCCAATTCCGACACCGGGAAGGCATCCAAAAGTAGCCTTCAATCAACGCTATGTTTTTCTGCACCAGCATTCACCATTTTTGACCAGAGATGGGACAGTCAGTTTTTGAACACCCATATGGACACCAAATGAAAACAATCAAGAATATTTGGAAATTATACTTCCATATATTTCCAATGAGACATCTCGGTCCCAATTCCGACACCAGGAAGGCATTCAAAAATGGCCTACAAATAGCTCGATGCATTTCTGCACCAGGATTCACCAGTTTTGACCAGTGTTGGGAAAATAAATTTTTGAAGGATCAAATGGACACCAAATGAAAAAATTAAAGTTTTTATGGAAAGTAGACTTCCACATATTTCCAACGAGCCATCTCATGCCCAATTCGGACACCGGGAAGGCCTTCAAAATGGGCTTCAAAGTTGCGCGATAGGTTCAAATCTGCGTGGCGCGTCAGTAGAAAGTTTGGGGCAAGGCACCGATATACGCGCCTGTAGCATCAGTAAAAATCTCACCAAAAAACCTCCAAAAACTCATTCAAAGAGGTTTTAACTCACAAACAAGGGTTTGCATCATGTTTTAAAGGTATTTGTCTCACCCCCCTTACAATTTTCAAACTGCTAAATGGTGCTTAAGGCAAACAAAGACCTTGATGTAAATCAAGATATGACAAGTGACTGTGTTAAAAAGGAGATCAAGTGTTTTGATTTAGAATCTGAGTTTGGAATAAGCTAGGATTCACCAGCAGTAAGAATATTTCACTCTTAGTGTTTCAAAACCTATGAACTGCCGCCCAAACAGTCAAACATTAGTGAGAAAGCATTGTAAATCAGTTGGAGGTGTTTTTGTTAAGCTAGTGTGAGGAACAGTGAAGTAAAATGGGCAGTTTTCTATTTTAGGAGGGTTTATTGCTATTAAATTCCAACATTTCTCTATGACCTCATCAAAATCAAAATAAACCCTGTCACTTATTAAAACAGAAAACCTTGGGTTTGCAATAGCTACATTTTCCCAGCAGTGAGCATGACCAAACGGTGGTTTACTTTTATCAATGTCAAAAGACTTTGTGGCTGCCCTCAAACTATATTGAAAGAAGAAGCACAGGGTTCGGAAAGGTGCCACTATGGGTCAGTGTTCAAACAACTTCGGTCATTATATGATGTTTTTACCTTTTTCAAAGGTTTCCTATGTGTTAACAAGTCAAAAAATAGAGTTTTGATGGTCCATTCCATAGAAGCATTGTTAGTGAGTGAAAGCTACGTTTGCAGTCTACAGGTGTGTATGGAAAAACTGATATAAGGGACAATAGGGTTTAATAAGGGTATTTTTCTGTTTAAAGAGGAGTTTCTTACGGTTTGAATGATAGAAGATTGTTTGTGACATCATAAGAACATCTCAAAACTCTATCACCTTGCCCCTTAAACACAGTGACTGCTGACTGTATAAATTCAATGTGGTTGACTGTGTTTATGGTGTTAAATTGGTCAAGTTCCATGCCAAGAAGAAAGCGGTGTTTTGTTGAAGAGAACTTGATGGTCAAATTAAATGCTATAAACTATGTCATCTTATAAACAGTAAGCCTTGAACTGTGTAGAGACTTATTGATTGACTGTGCTTACATCATTATATATTTGGTGAGCTGCATACGAGGAGGTTGATGCTTTGTTCAAAGAGGAGTTCATTGGCTTTGGAATAATACAGACCTTTGTAACCACATCAAGACACAACAGGCTCTGTCACCTTGTCCTTCAAAAAACAGTGATTTTGACTGTGTGTATGCACTGTGGTTTACTGTGTATCTGGTGTAGACTTGATTGGTTGAGTTGCAGAGAGTAGAATTTTGAAATTAAGGAGATTGTGGTTTTTACCTTAGTCAAAGATACAAGAGTATATTGCTCACCTCAAAACATCAACATGCAGGATACTCTTACCACAAACACAAGAAAACCCTTTTGACTGTCTTAATCCTTGTTTACTATGTTTTCATTGTGGATATTAGCTGATTGATATTCAAAGGATGAGAAAGGCAGCATTTTGAAGAGACAGGGGTCTTATGCCAAAGGAGACACTGTACACAGCATTCAAAACCAATTTTGTCTTAGTCAAGCAATGAGTTGACAAGCTGAGACAGATCTTTGTTTGAAGAAGGGCATGATTATGAATAAAAAGATGAAGAATGGCAGACTTATGGTGAATGGCAGCAGCTTGAACAGGCTTATGATGAAGGGCAGCAGCTTGAACAACAAAGTGAGCATGAGATTGAGGCACAGCAGCAACATGATCTCAATGATCAAGGACAAGCAGTTGAATCAGTTGAACCACCAAAGGAGCACAAGGTGATTAAGGGTGAACAGTAGGTCAGTTTTCAGACAGCAGTATCCCTCATATAAGCATTTTTGATCTTTCAAAAGAGTTTCCTCTATTTTATCAAAGGAAGAAAACAGTGTCTTAACTTTAGTTCCTTAAGGCATATCCAGTAGGTAAAAGTCATCATTCGCATTCAGAGGTAAGGCAAAATTGGTATGAAGAACATTGAGGTATAGAGAAGGCAATTTTTTGTTTAAAGGGGAGTTTTACTATTGAATGCTACAGGCCTTTGCTATTACATCATAAAAACAACATAAGCCCTTTTTCCCTATCTTATGAACAATGACTTTGACTGTGTTGATAATGTTGAAATATGTTAGTTGAAAGGCATGCCAAAGGAGTAGAGTTTTGTTTAAAGAAGAACCTTGATTGTTTGATTGCTGCAAGACCACTACTACCACCTCAGAAACATTTCAAAACTCTGTCACCTTGCTCTTTTAAAAAACAGTGACTTGGACTGTGTATATTCTCTATCTGACTGTGCAGGTGGTGTGGACTTGATTGGTTTTGATGTTCTTGAATCTACTTATTGAGTGACCTACCAAATGAAGGGCAGTATTTTGAAAGGAAGCACAGTGAGTCAGGGCAGCAAGGTGAAGGAGAACACATTGATGATATGCAGCACAGTGATGAAGACCAGCGCCATGAAGAAACTCAAAACAGTGATGAAAAAGGAGGCTACAGAGAAGCGCCTAGCACGGAAGGAGAAGAAAGGCACATCTGCACTTGAAATTTTGCCTTCAGCTTTGGAGAATGTTGCCAAGGACCCTTGAGGGTCATGCATACCAATTTTGGGCCCATTTTGACAACTTTTGGTTTTTTGGCATTTTTGAGTTTTTGGTCAAAAACTCATAAATTCGCCATTTCATTTTGGGGTTTCATCAAAGGAGGAGAATGGTATCATTGGATGCCATAATTTCATGATCACACCCTCAGTGATTTTCAGACCATTTGGAGATCATTTTCCCCCTCAAAGCGGCGAAAAAGACTCTCATTTTGCACACTTTGCCCGGTCTATCAGCAGACTATAATTTTCTGGCTTTTTACACACAGGTGTAGATTTGGAGGACTTCTAGGCATCAGATCTAGAAAATTTTAGTTGTCCCAGAAAGTATACACTCATAGCTTTCCAACGAGCTATCATGAGCCTTGTTTTGACACCAAGAAGGTTGCCAAATGTTTCCGGAAAGTCAGGGGACCTTTTGCTGATGAAAATTTGAAGTATTTTTGTAATTTTTGAACCTCAAAAATCTGCTTTTTCCAAATGTGCGTTTAGCTATTTTTGCACATGGAAAATGATGCAAAGTCAATTATTTTTCCTTTTTTACCACTTTTTAGATATTTTATGAGATATTTTTGTGCCTTGGGCTTTGCAAAGCCTCAAGGACAAGTTTAGATATTTTGATTTGGCCAATAGGAGAGGAAGTTGAACCATGAGGTTTTCCTCACTTGAGCCTATTTATTCCACAAGGCTCCTTGTTGTAAAACAAAGCAAACTTGAGAGAAGAAGAAATATATTGGGTCATATGAGCTTTGAAGAACATACTTGTGTTATGATTTTGGACTGCCTCTTGGATGCTTTTGAATGAATGATGAAGGATTGTTGATGGATTCCATGACTTGGTAGAATGGTATAGTGTCTCTTTCTATGTTATTGTCTTCTAGTTTTCATTCATGAATACAAGTTTCTTGCTTGCTATAGATTAGTAGAGAACAAGTTTGAGATATGCCCATGGAGGCACCTCAAATTTCCTGAATCTTCATAGTTTTGATGTTTTCTTCTTCCTTAGTTGCACTAAAGAATTCTTAACTGCTCTTTAGTAACTTAAGGATATTGTTGCTAGTTTCATTCATAAGTTTTATGCATGTTGAGTAGGATGTATGGTGTGCCCTACTTACCTATGGCTGTCCATAGTTCTATCCATGCAACTATCTCTTTGACTGATTAGATTATCATCTTGTTGAACCAAGGAGGCCTAGTCCCGATCTAGCCCTTTGCCTAAAACTATGAAAGCTTGTTCGTAAAAGTGCCCAATAACTTAAAGACTGTGTTTAGGCGTTTCGGCATAGTATTTTGAGTTGTTAGTCCGTCTTATGTGTTTTCCCCAAAGTCTGATAGCCATTTCCCAAAGTTAGAGGGTCTTATACTTCTATGCATAGCTTGAATGTTTATTTCTATGTATTATTTAGCTTGTAGTTACATTTTGCATGATTAATGGCTTGCCATAAAATGTTTATGTCTGCTATCAAACTAGTTATGCTTGAAATCCTTCGTTTTTCACAAACTTGATGTCCATTTACTCCATTTTTCCCAAAGATCCTTTCTACCTTGAATCAAATCAGCCCTACAGCAGCCTTGTATCATCATCTGATAGCTTCCTTGACCTTTTTGACCCCATGAACATGTGCTTGACTTAACTTTGTTACCCATTTTATATCTTTGATCAGTTTTATCCCTCACAAACTTAAAAAACCAAAATAAAAAAACTCACTTCATAACTAGCCTAATATTAGAACACCATAAGAAAACACACCGATATCTTTTACATATAATAGAGAGAGCCCTCTCTGAGTGTAGGAAGGCTAGGTCCCTGGGCTCCAAAGCTTGGTTTGATGTTACACTGTCATTTGGCTTGCCAATCAGCCAAATCACGGGACCCTAACAGTGAGTATATCTCTAATGAATTCAAGAACTTATACGCTAGAGAAGGAATTCAGAGAGAATTAATTGCACCTCATGAACCACAACAAAATGGGGTTGCAGAAAGAAATAACAAAACAATTGTGGGAGAAACACGAACCATGTTACATGATCAGGGCCTACCATTGCATATGTGAGAAGAGGCATGCAACACAATGGTATTTGTGTAGAACCATAGTCCTCATCACATACTTCGCATGAATACACTAGAGGATGCTTTTTTAGGTAAGAAAATGGATGTTTACAATTTTAAAATTTTTGGCTCATCTGTCTATTTCCATGTGACTAAAGATTCCAGGAAGAAGCTAGAACCAACAACAGAGGTTGGGATATTTTTGGGGGACATAGATACTCCCCAAAACTATCATGTGTAATTTTCAGCACACAATATGACAATTGTCAGGAGAGATGTGAAATTTGATGAGGAGAAAGCCATGAGATTGTCCCTTGAGAGGGAGCTTCACTTGCATGAAAAAGAGGAACTCTTAGTTCGAAAGGATGAACCTCAGGATGTGTTAGGTCCCTTTATTACTAGTGTAGTCCCTTATTGTTGTTAGTTTAGCCCCCTTATTGTTATTGTTGTACCCTTGTAACCCCAATATTGTTATTATTGTGCCCTTACGTTATTATTGTTAGGTTAGCTAGGATTATATTGTGACCCCATGGAATCCTATATATAGAAGGATTTTTTTTCATTTGTATCATCCAATAATTGTTCATTTATGTAATTTAAAGGAGGTTTCTGTAATATCCCAAAAGGGAATCATGCAGCAACATTAAACAATACTGCTCAGAAATAATGTAGTTCATAAAAATAAAAGGAGGCCAATATGGAGGCTCAAAAATAACATTTACATTAGGAAATCTGATTTACATTATGGCCCATAAGATGTAAAACAGAAATAGAAGACTTTTACATGAAGAAACCCTAAAAAATGAGGTGCTTCAACCATATATTTGACTGAACAAGCTTGACAACGTTATTTTTATTGGCTAAAACAACAATATATTACATTTAAGATCTAGAGTAGATCTTTGTACAAAAATTTAGATCTATATCAGATTTGTACACTAGATAGGCTCCTCTACAAATTCCCCTTGGGGTTTTCAGCAAAAAGTGAGGTACATGGAGTAGATCTGAGATCTTATGCAACAGATCTACAAAATGATTCAGAAATTCTGAAGCAAATACAACAGTATTCAGATCAGATCTAAATATGACATGGATCAGATCTGAAATCCATGGATCACCACTGTGAAGGGCAAAACCCCAACACTAGAGATCTCTCCTCCAAAAGTGTGCCAAAACACCCTCCAACTGTACACTTGAAAATAATGCAGTACTAGAAGGGAAATTGCACTATAGGCTCTAGACATATGTGGCCTCAAGCCAAGATCTGAAATCAGTGCTCCAATCATCCAATACTCTCTTGTCAAGGGGATAGAATACTTTCCCACTGAAAATAGGCACTAGAATGGCCTAGATCTGAGTAGATCTAGCCTCCACTTGCTGCAACTTACAAAGAAAACCAAACCCTCAACATGATCTACGTTGTAGTTGGAAGAAGAGCTTGGCCAAATGCCTGATAGTGGAAAAGAAATGCAAGACTCCTCCAAGAGCTACTCAAGGAAGGAGGTGGGATTCCCGATCAGGAACACCCAGTGCTAAACAACACTATTCTTTGCTAAATAGCCAAGAGAATAAGAAATGTCTAAACAAACAAAATCTTCAGAAATATGATAAACATGAACAACCTTCTCATGTTGTCCTCCTCTTCCTTTTATAAGATTGATATCTTGCAAAACCCTAAACCATCTCAATCATTTAGCATCTTTCACATGTGCCACCTCCAACTAAGACTGCGTTGTGCATCAATGACGATCACTTCTTCTAGACAACGCTTTTGATTTGGTCATGGATGACTCATTCAAATGATTCAAGCCCTTTCACACATAAGGGTGTTTATTTACATAGCCTAGATTTAACCTTGTTCACAGGTGGCATTGATTTATTCACTGTTTTAGGAGTTCTTATTGTCCTCCTTTACAAATTTATTCATGCAAGAGAAAAATTAAGCAAAATTGTATATTCTCATTAGCTTGGGATAATTTGGAATATTACAGCCCTCCCCTCCAAAATGTTGCTTGTTCTCAAGCAACTGATAAGGTGAGTGCTGCAACACTTCTCCTCCTCTATTGGTGACACCATCATGAGTTAAGCTTTCTTCATAAGCTAAGTGTTCACCAATCCAACCCTCCATGAATTGTTCCTCCAAAGTCATTATGAGATGTACATAGTCCATCCCATAAGGAGTCAAGAACTCAAATTAAACAAACATGGTTGAACCAATACTCTCCCTGAAACATGTAGCATAAGGCACATAGAGAGTCTCCATCCCATGTGGTACATACAAGCTCCCCATCCTCCCTCCATACAAGCCCATAAAAAGTACAAGTATGTCATCAATGTATGGAAGAAAAACTACATATACACAAATAGAAATTTGAGCATGAGGAGGTGGTCCATAGACCCACATATGTTAACAGCACAGTGCATCTCCTGCATGCATATGATCAAGGTGTGGTAAGTGATTTTCCCACCACTTAATTTTTTCCCATGTTATCTCACTATGGCTGAAGGTGTGAGATATGTTTGGTGCCTTTTGGAAGTACCCATCATGATAGAAAATCTCCCTTTGCACATCAAGGGAGTGGAAAAATTCAGAAATTTTAGTGGCCCAATGTTTTCCATGAGATTTACATGATATATCACTCCTCCTTGGAGCCATGGCCTGCATAAACATGGTGAAAGAATATGTACAACCAAAAAATAAAATATGCTTTACATGATCAGATTCTTCACCAACAATACTCATACAAATGGAGTGGTGCATGGATCTTTCTCCTCTTTCAAAAGAAGGAAGAGATGGCTGAAATAACCCCTTCATGGAGTCATGTTGCTGCCCCAACTCCACATAGCACATGCATTCTTGAAAATGTTGATATATTTATTCTTTCAAGCCTTCCCAATCAAAGCTCCTCATGATGATGTTGTATATCCTCATGGAATACATATGGCTGGAACATAACCCTTGGTAAGCCCTTTGTAGCAACTTATTCTTGAGCTTAGAAGCTCTAGAAAAGAAGATTCTACCATGATGATAAATGAATCCTTCATGGAATAGATAGCCCTATTCATGCAGCTGGTCATCAAGTATCATACAAGTGTGTAGATCTTTGGAATAATCCACCAACAATTGGGATTTCCAATACAGATCTAAACTGCTAAAAAATGACCACGCTGATGATATATCAACAGAAATGTATGTCATGTTTCTAATCTCCTCCTTGACATCTCCTATGCCAAATATGTGTGTTGGAAGGCCATTCATTCCATTCTCCTCCTCCCATAGAACAGATCTAGAAATGAGAATGGGTGATGATGATAAGGGAAGAAGATCTCCCTCCTTCTTGAGCTTACCCAAGTCTCCCAATGTTGTAGCTTTGTCTTAAAGTGCTCCAATCCCTCCTGGATCTAATATTGGAGCATCATGTTGTGAGATCTTCCCCACCAAATCTGAATCAGGTGGCCTCCCAAGTGGTTTGCCACTTGATAAGAGTGTCCCATGAAGAAATATCATGAACATAATAGATGGGACTATAAGGTCCTTGCTTCCACTACGCAAATCCATCTATGTTTTCTAGTGAGGAAGTGCTTTGTGAGGGGTAAGTATGCATGCCTTTGATCATTTGAGGTTCACCACTCTTCTTGTTCACCCATTCAATTTGCAAAGCCTCCCAATTAGTGGTGACTTTCCCCAATGTAATCAACCATTGAACACCCAAATCACATTGGTGTCCGGTATGTCAACCACAAAGAAGTGATCAACCAAAGTGTAGGTACACATGGTGATTGAAGGTGATGGGACGTAATGCATGCATTTCATTGTTCTATCCCCTGGGACCAAAATAGAGAATCCCTCAAAAGAATCAGTGGGTATTTCCCTCCTTTTCACAAGATGAACATAAATGAAATTGTGAGTTGCCCCACTATCAATCAATATAGAAACCTTATGATTCAAGATTGAACCTTGAACTCTTAAGGTCAAGTACTTAGGTACTCCCCTCAAAATGCAAGGGTCCCTCCAATAGGAGAAAAGGCTCCATTACCATCTCCTGATGGTTTTGGATCTCCTCTATCAGTGTCAGTGTCGTGACCCCTTCTTGGTTCATCTTCTTCTTCCTCCTCAATATCTGAGAAGACCTCTATGTAATGTGCTTTTCTAGCAGCACATCTATGCTGTGGTGCCCATTATTCTTGGCAAGTTAAGCATAGCTTCTTCCTCCTTATATCTCTCTAGACTTCATCATCAAGAGGCTTCTTGTATGAGCTCTCCTTTGAAGGAGCAAATTTCTCTTCCTTTCCTTTATAAGGAAAAGAGGGCTTGTGCTGAACGTTTGCCTTTTCTTTTGGAAAGGCATCTTGAAGGTCTCTAGCCCTCTCAATGACATCATGCAAGGTAGTGGGCTTGGTAGATTTTACCAACCCATGAAGAGGTTCATCTAGACCATCAATGAACATGTACACCCTCCTTGCTACAGAAAAGTTAGGAACCATAACAGATAATCTTAAAAATTCAGAAATACAAGACTTTGTATTACCTTATTGCTTCTACTTTCCAAGGCTCATTAAAGGTGCCTCTGTATCTCTTCTGTCAAATCTCTCCACCACCCTTCTAGTGAACTCAGAATAAGCAGTCACATTGGCATGACCTAATGTAGACAAGCCATGGAATCACCAGTTATGTGCTTCACCTTCAAATTGCAGCACTGCAATCTTGATAGCTTCCATCTCGAGGACCTTGTTCAACTGAAAGTAGATGTCAAGTTTTTCTACCCATGCCTTGGTAGAACACTTGGATGACCCATCAAAATTTGGTAGAAATAATATGCCCGTAGATTCATGTCGATCATGATTCTAAGTGAATCCACCATCTCTATGTTGATGCCTTGGTCTTCTTTTGTCCTTCAGGTGACAGAACTCTTGAAAAATCAAGTGATATTTGAATCTATGATTTTGAGACTCATACTCTTCAAAATAGTCTTCAAGGTATGCTTTCTCTTGAAACCCTTCATTTCCCACAACCAAAAAGGTAGGCATGGTAGAGCGTTGGGAAATCTATGGCTGGTGCACTGGTTGATCATTCCAGTGATGAGACATGCCAAAGATTTCTCCAAGATGGAATCTCTTAGGAGACAATTTATTCCTTCCATTCTCATCTCTTTTATCTCTCTAGAAAGATCTCAGATGGCTCTCAAAAGGATCTTAGGAAAATCCTTTTCTTCTACATCACTTCCAGATTCAAGGGCTTTACCCTTGTCTCTATCATCATTTATGTAATCAAATTTCTTCTATCTTATTTTGAGATACCTCTTTTCTCTGTCAGTAAGAGACTCTTCTTCTTTTGAAGACATATTGGCTTCTTACAGGTTGTGCCAAGATGATTTCTCTGATACAACTGTAATATCCCAAAAGGGAATGATGCAACAATATTAAACAATACTACTCAGAAATAACGCAATTTAGAAAAATAAATGTAGGAGGCCAATATGGAGGCTCAAAAATAACATTTACATCAGCAAATCAGATTTACATTATGGCCCATAAGATGTAAAACAGAAATAGAAGACTTTTACATGAAGAAATCCTCAAAAATGAGGTGCTGCAACCATATATTTGACTAAACAAGCTTGACAGTGTTATTTTTACTGGATAAAACAACAGTAGATTACAATTCAGATCTAGAGCAGATTTGTATAGAAAAAGTTATATCTATATTAGATCTGTACACTAGATGGTCTCCTCTACAAATGCCCCTTGGGGTTTTCAGCAAAAAGTGAGGTACATGGAGTCGATCTGAGATCTTATGCAGTAGATCTATAGAATGATCCAGAAATGCTGAAGAAAATACAAAAATATTCAGATCAGATCTGAATATGACATGGATTAGATCTAAAATCCATGGATCACCACAATGAAGGGCAGAACCCCAACACTAGAGATCTCTCCTCCAAAAGTGTGCCAAAACACCCTCCAACTGTACACTTGCAAATAACGCAGTACTAGAAGGGAAACTATGTTGTAGGCTCTAGACATATGTGGCCTCAAGCCAAGATCTGAAATCATTGCTCCAATCATCCAATACTCTCTTGTCAAGGGGATAGAAGACTTTCCCACTGAAAAGAGGCACTAGAATGGCCTATATCTGAGTAGATCTGGCCTCCACTTGCTGCAGCTTACAAAGAAAACAAAACCCTCAAGAGGAGCTTGGCCAAATGCCTGATAGTGGACAAGAAATGAAAGAATCCTCCAAGAGCTACTCAAGGAAGGAGGTGGGATTCGTGATCAGGAACACCCAGTGCTAAACATCACTATTCTTTGCTAAATAGCCAAGAGAATAAGAAATGTCTAAACAAAAAAAATCCTTCAGAAATATGATAAACATCAACAACCTTCTCATGTTGTCCTCCTCTTCCTTTTATAAGATTGAGATCTTGCAAAACCCTAAACCATCTCAATGATTTATCTTCTTTCACATGTGCCACCTCCAAATAAGACTGCACTGTGCATCAATGAGGATCACTTCTTCTAGACAACGTTGTTGATTTGGTCATGCTTGACCCAGTCAAATGATTCAATCCCTTTCACACATAAGGGTTTTTATTGACATAGCCAAGAGTTAACCTTGTTCACAGGTGGCATTGATTTATTCACAGTTTTAGGAGTTTTTATTGTCCTTTACACATTTATTCATGCAAAAGAAAAATGAAGCAAAATTTTATATTCCCATTAGCTTGGGCTAATTGGGAATATTACAATTTCCCTCTCAAAGTGGCCTATTTATAAGGCGTTGATCTCTCTTTTCTTCTATTTTTGAAGTTGGTTTCATAACATTTGGTATCAGGGATTTCAATTCTAGGGTTCCGCTCCTCCAAATAGGTCATCGTGGAATTTTCGCTATAACATATTTTATATGAAGTTTCAGAAGTTGAAACTTTCATCACGTGAATCCTAAATCTCGAGGAAATTCTTCTAAACATTTCATATCTTGTTTCACAATATTTTCGGAGATATGATCTGTGGAAGTTATATTTTTTTCACGTCCTGAATTTCATCTCAAAGAGGAGACCGTGGGAAAATGGTCATAAATCTCTCTCTGAGCATTAGATTGGAATTCTATAAAAAGTGGCTGCAAGAACACAGGCTTTAGCTTCTTGTATATAAATTTCAGAGCTAAAGGAGGAAACAGTGACATGTGGCATGCCGTACAATTTCGCTCTATTGAACCAATCCATAATTAGGTCATTGTGGGAGATCAGGCATAACTTTGACTTGAAGAATCCAAATCAGGTCAGACCTGTGGAATTAGAAAGAAGATTCAGAGTACTACTATAGATCTCACTTTCAGATATTGAAGATCCTAAATCGCATAGATAATTAAGCTTCAATATTAAGCTCCTCAAATGAAAGAAAAAAGTGTGTATTTTTTTTGGAATTGCATAAGTCTTGTTTGAAGAATCAGTTTGAATTTATTCCAAGGGAATATTGTAGAATAGATACCAGTATTGGGTTCTAAAATTCCCCCTAAAAATAATTCAAAACCCATTAAGCCTTTAGAAGGCTCTAATATGACTCATGAAGACTAATAAATGCAACATGACATATCAAAATTACAAGAGAAAGTGCACCAAATTTCTCTATCGCAAAGAGCAACAAAAAATGAAATGAGAGTTGTGAAGAAAGGCGTGGAAGCTAGGATGGATGGTTTGAAGAATGGAATGAATGAAATGGAAGCTAATATCGATGAAAAAATGGAAAACATGAAGAATGATCTAAAAACAGACATGGAAGGTTTGACAAAGTTGATACAAGAAATGTTTCCTAATGGCGGAAATATGGTAGAAGAAACTCATGATGAGAACAACATAAATGTTAATCATTATTTCATAAACACTAATGTTGGAGGGAAGACCCACCATATTCCAAAGATTGATATGATTAATTTGGATGGCAAGGATCCTGTAACATGGATACTACAGATGGAGCAATATTTTTATCTCAATAATCTGCAAAACACACAAAAGGTATGCATTGCAACTTTGTATTTAGAAAAAAAATACATTTATATGGTATCGATGGCTTTTCTCCTGTAAAAGAATTTTCACTTGGTCAAATTTTAATGAGGAAATGATAGCACATTATGAGGATACAAAGAGAAACACTTTCTTTAGCCAATTGACAAATATAAAACAAAAGGGTTCGGTGGTGGAGCACATTAAGGACTTCCAAAAATTAAATATAAGGGTAAAACTAATATTCTAGAGGAACACAAGATTGATGTCTTCATAGGGACTTTAAAGGATAACATCTAGCATGCAGTTCACATTTTGGAACCTAATTCATTGTAGAAGGCATTCAATTTGGGAATAAAAATTGAATGTAAAATTATGGTGACAAGGAAGCCTACCACTCACATCTATAAATACGGAAGTGTTGCTACTCCTAGACTTCCACAACCTACAATGTTGACACCACAACAATTGGAAGAAAAAATAAAAAAAGGGGCTTTGCTACATTTGTGATAGAAAATACACTAAAGGTCATAAGTGTGTTGAGAAGAAATTATTTTACATAGATTGTGAAGTGGAGGAATAAAATGAACAAGAAACTTCAAAAGAAGAGGATATACACCAGGAACCAACCCTAGAAGAAGAATAAATGAGTTCGACCATATCGTGTAATGCATTGGCAGTAATTACCACTCCCCAAACTCTCAAGATAGAAGGAAATATCAAGAAGAAAAAGGTAATAGTGTTGATTGATTCAGGTAGTACCCATAATTTTATCCATTGTAAGGTAGCCAAGGAATTGAATTGTTTCCTATACCCAACACCAGAATCTCAAGTGATGGTTGCAAATAGAGGAAATATAAATTTCTATGGTAAATTCCATAATATCAAGATAACCATGGGGGAATATGTATTGAATATTCCAATGCTTTCCATTCCAATGGGAGGTGTTGATGTTTTACTAGGAGTAAAATGGTTACAATCTTTGGGGACAGTAGCTTTTAATTTTCAAGAACTTTTATTGAATTTTTTTTCAGAAGGAAAGGGAGTTGAATTACGGGGTATCACAGGGAAGCTGAGAAAGATAATAATCTCTAATTTCATGAAAAATCTTTTTAAGAAAGAACAACGAGGCGTAATTTCACAATTATGCTCACTAGAAGTTCCAACATCAAAATCATCTATTTCTCCAGATCTCCAAAAAGCCTTGGAAAATCATTCCAAGGTGTGTGAAACTCCCAAAGGACTCCCACATATTCATGGTCATGATCATGTTATTCATTTGATTCCAGGAACTGTTCCTCCAAACATCAGTCCTTATAGATATCCTTATGTCCAAAAGAGCGAAATTGAACGTGTGATTGCATAAATGTTAGAGGGTGGTATAATTCAACCTAGTCAAATTTCTTTCTCTACTCAAGCAGTATTGGTGCACAAGAAGGATGGATCATGGCGCATGTGTCCAGATTATAGGGATCTCAATAAGCTCACTATTAAAGACAAATTTCCCATTCCTATAATTTATGAATTATTGGATGAATTACATAGAGAAATTTATTTTACCAAGTTGGATCAACGTTCATGATATCATCAAATTAGAATGAAGGCTGAAGATATTCCGAAAACAGCATTTCGAAATCATGAGGATAATTATGAATTTTTGGTCATGCCTTTTGGCCTTATCAATGAACATTATACATTTCAAGGGTTGATGAATTCTATTTTCAAACCCTTCCTTGGAAAATTTGTGTTATTATTTTGTAATATCCCAAAATGGGAACATGCAGCAATACCAAACAATAATTCTCAGAAAATAACACAGTTCAGCAAAGTAATAGCAGGAGGCCAATATGGAGGCTCAAAATAAAATTTACATCAGAAAATCAGAGTTATATTGAATCCCATGAATTATAGAATAGAAAATAGAAGACTTTACATGAACAAATCCTCAAAAATGAGGTGTTGCAGCCATATATTTGACTGAACAAGATTGACAGCGTTATTTTTATTCGCTGAAATAGCTGTAGATTTCACTTTAAATCTAGAGAATATCTATGTACAAAAGGTTAGATCTATATCAGATCTGTACACTAGATAGACTCCTCTACAAATGCACCTTGGGGTTTTCAACAAAAAGTGAAGTACATCAAGTAGATCAAAGACCTTATGCAGTAGATCTGCAGAATGATTCAGAAATTCTAAAGAAAATACATTATTATTCAGATCAAATCTGAATATGACATGGATTAGATCTGAAATCCATGGATCACCACAGTGAAGGGCAGAACCCCAACACTAGAGATATCTCCTCCAAAAGTGTGCCAAAACACCCTGCAACTATACACTTGCAAATAATGCAGTAATGGAAGGAAAATTTCACTATAGGCTCTAGAACATGGGTGGCCTCAAGCCAAGATCTGAAATCAGTGCTCCAATCATCCAATACTCTCTTTCCAAGGGGATAGAAGACTTTCCCACTCAAAAGAGGCACTAGAATGGCCTAGATCTGAGTAGATGTGTCCTCCACTTGCTGCAGCTTACAAATACAACCAAACCCTCAACAGGATCTGCGTTGTAGTTGGAAGGAGAAGCTTTTCCTTCAACCTGATAGTGGACAAGAAATGCAAGACTCTTCCAAGAGGCCTGTCAAGGAAAGAGATGGGATTCCTAAATAGGAGATCCTTGCACTAAACAACACTATTATTTACTAAACAGCAAGGAGAATGATATATGTCTAAACAGACAATATACTCTGAAAATGTAATCACATCAAAAACCTTCTCATGTTGTCCTCCTCTTCCTTTTATAAGATAGAAATATTTCAAAACCCTAAACCATCTCAATGATTTAGCTTCTTTCACATGTGCCACCTCCAACTAAGACTACATTGTGCATCAATGAGGATCATCTCCTCTAGAAAACACTGTTGATTTAGTCATGGCTGACCTAGTCAATTGTCTCAATCCCTTTCACACATAAGGGTGTTTTATTAAGATAGCACAGATTTATATTTGTTCACATGTGGCATTGATTTATTCACTGTTTTAGGATTTTTTATATTCCTCCTTTACACATTTATTCATGAAACAGTAAACTAAAACAAAATTGAATATTCCCATTAGCTTGGGCTAATTAGGAATAGTACAGTCCTCCCCTCCAAAATGTTGCGTGTCCTCAAGCAACTGATAAGGTGAGTGTTGCAACTCATCTCCTCCTCCATTGGTGACATGAACATGAGTTAAGCTTCCTCCATAAGCCAAGTGTTCACCAAACCAACCATCCATGACTTTCTCCTCCAAATTTCTCATGAGATGCAAGTAGCTTATCCCATAAGGATACAATAGATCACATGAAACAAACATGGTTTTCCCAATGATTTCCCTGAAATATGAGACATAAGGTACATGGGGAGTATCCATCCCATAGGGCACCTGCATACCTTCCTCCCTTCCTCCATACATACCCATAAAAATTACAAGTACATCATCGATATATGGGATCAAAAAAATGTACATACAAATAGAAATTTGTGCATATGGAGGTGGGTCATAGTCCCACATGTGGAACCAACACAGGGTATCTCCTGCCTGCATCATATCTAGATGTGGTAATTGGTTCTCCCACCACTTACTTGCTGCCCATACCATCTCACCATAGCTAAAAGTGTGATATATATTTGGTGCCTTGGGGAAGCACCAATCATGTTGCAAAATCTCCCTTTTCCTTCCAAGGGAGTGGCCAAATTCACAAATTTTTGTGGCCAAATAATGGCCATAAGGCTCACAAGATATAATACTCCTCCTTGGAGTCATGGCCTACAAAAACATGGTGCAAGAATGCATGTAATCAGAATATAAAACATGTGTAACAAGAGCATGTTCTTCACCAACAATCTTCAACATATCAATGGAGTGGTGCATAGATCTATCCTCTCCCTCAAAGAGAGAAAGAGAGGGAAGATTTAACTCTCTTATAGAGTCATGTTTCTACTCCATCTCCACATGGTTCATGCATCTTTGACAATGCTGATATAGTTCTTTTTCAAAGCCCTCCCAATAGTAGCTCCTCAAGATGATGTTGTTGAGCTTCATAGAATATGTGTGGATGAAATAGAACTCTTCATAATCCCTTTGTAGTAGCTTCTCCTTGAGCTTGGAGGCTCTAGACAGGAAGATCCTACCATGATTATAGATGACTCCAACCAAGATTGAATAGCTTTCATCATGTAGCAAGTCGTCAAGAACCATGCAAGTGTGAAGATCCTTGGAATATTCCACCAGTAGTTGGGATTTCCAATATGGATCTAATTTGCCCAATAATGATAGCACTGATAATGCGTCATCTGAAATGTCTACCATGTTTTTTCCCTCCTCCTTGACATTCCCCATGTCAAAGGTTTAATATGGAAGGTTACTATCCCTCCCTTGCTACCCTTCTTGCATATGCACATGCTCAAAACAAAATGGAAGTTCTTGGAAGTTAGTCCCCCATGGGAGGCTATCACCGATCCAAAACCTCCTTGGTTTTGCCCGAATATGCATGTGTGACCACCATCTCTCATCATGTATGGAAGAGTGTTCTCCAAATTATTTTGGCTCCTAAATCTTCATAGTTAAGGAGTGACTTCCTTGCTCCATGATGATGTCATTCTTCATCTTTGCAACATCCTTTCTCAGTGGAGTATGAGATGAGAGAATGAATAATGGTGATAAGGGAAAAATACTTTCCCTCTCCTTGATCTTTCCCCATACTCTCAGCGCTACAGTATGGTCTTCTAGTGCTCCCTTCCTCCTTGGATCTATGAGAGGGGCATCTATGCATGAAACATCTCTAATCAAATGTGAATAAGGTGGTATCCCAGGTGGCATACCACAAGATAATGATGTCTCATGGCTCATTCCCATGTGACCAACATATGGGAACTTCTTATGACTACTTCCACTACGCAAATCCATCTCTGATTCTTGTGTGGAAGTACCATGATAATGGGGTATCACTCTTATGGATGCAAGAGTGCTTTTGATTGGAGAAATTTCCCCATCTTCTTCTCCATGTAATAGTGGATCACCTCTCATCATATCAGTGTTGTGATCCTTCATCTTCTCTCCTTCATCCAACTTCTGAAAGATCTCACAGTCTAAGGTGCTCCCTTTAGATGTAGTTAACTCATGAACACCCATCATCTCCTTGGTGTCAAGAGTCTTGATCATAAAGAGTTGATATGCCATAGTGTGTGTTCCCAAAACTGGATGCAATGTTGGGACACATTCCTTCCATTGTCTTGCCTCATTTTCTATATTCATAGGCATATGCTGCTCATCCTCTTCATGTGTAAGATCCTTGGGGGCTTCTTGTAAAGATACAAGAGCCCTCTTAGTGGAAGAAATGGCTTCATCTCCATCTCCCAACAAAAATAGATCTCCTCCTACTGTCACAGCGCTGGAGGATATTTCCAGTTATTCTTCTTTCTTCTCCTCATTAATGGAGCATGCCTCATCAATAAGAGATCCTTTCTCTTGATCTCTCCTTGAAAAAGGAACACTCATATATTCCTCTTGAGAAGAATGTTCTTGCTGAAGTGGGGCTTTTTCTCTTGGAAAATCATGTAGTAGATATTTAACCCCTTCAACAATGTTCTAGAATGGAGTTATCCTCATAGATCCTTCCATCTCATGCAAAGGTTATGAACTATTGGGCTTAGTTTTCTTACCGAAGGAAGTTTCATATGGCTCAATATCAAATATTTTCACTAACCTCCTAGTGAACTTTGCATAAGTAGAGATGTTTACATTTCTCAATGAAGAAGATTCAAATAACCACCAGGCATAAGCCTTACCTTGGAGGTGCAGCAATGCTACTCTTATGGCTTATTATTCAGAAACTTGATGCAGCTATAAATATGTGTCTAGCTTCTTTACCCACGACTTGGCTGAGCTCTCGGGTGATCCATCAAATGTAGGTAGAAAAGTCCTACCCAAAGTGGGCTGCATGCACCATCTTCTTCTCTTATATATGCTGGCTCTTCTTTCTCCTTTGAGTTGAAAAAACTCTGGGAAGCTTAGATGCTCTTTAAATATTTTAGACTGAGATTCATATTCTTGGAGATAGTCACCAAGAGTCTCCTCTTTTGGTGTCCCTCCTTCTACTTCTTCTCTTGCTAGGAATGTAGGCATGCTACAACGTTGTAGATCTGGTTATGAGGCTGGATGCTCACACACATAAGATGAAGAACTGGGGCTTTCTTCATGTGAAAATCTCTGCAAAGGATCTGCAAGTCTTTCATTCCTCATTCCCCTGATTTCACTTTTGTGCTCATGCATAGTTTGGAACAGAGTTCTAGAGAACTCTTTCCCTTTCATTCTTCTAGATAAAGGGGTTTCACCCTTGTCTTCTTTGTCTTCAGTGTAATCAAAATTCTTCTTCTGTCTTTTATTTTCTTGAAAAGACATATTTCCTTCTTAGAAATCAAAGCACAGGCTGTGCCAAGATAATTTCTCTGATACCACTGTAATATCCCAAAATGGGAACATGCAACAATACTAAACAATACTGCTCAGAAAAAAATGAAGTTCAGAAAAGTAAGAGCAGGAGGCCAATATGGAGGCTCAAAATAAAATTTACATCAGCAAATCAAAGTTATATTGAAGCCCATGAATTATAGAATAGAAAATAGAATACTTTACATGAAGAAATCCTTAAAAATGAGGTGTTTCACCCATATATTTGACTGAACAACCTTGATAGCATTATTTTTATTGGCTGAAATAGTAGTAGATTACACTTCATATCTAGAGCAGATCTTTGTACAAAAGGTTAGATCTATATCATATATGTACTCTCTTGCTAGAAGGATAGAATACTTTCCCACTAAAAAGAGGCACTAGAATGGCCTAGATCTGAGTAGATATAGCATCCACTTGTTGCAGATTACAAAGACAACCAAACCCTCAACAGGATTTGTGTTGTAGTTGGAAGGAGAAGCTTGGCCTTCAACCTGATAGTGGACAAGAAATGAAAGACTCTTCCAAGAGGCCTCTCAAGGAAAGAGATGGGATTCCTAAACAAGAGATCCTTGTGCTAAACAACACTATTCTCTACTAAATAGTGAGAATGATATATGTCTAAACAGACAATATACTCTGAAAATGTAATCACATCAGCAACCTTCTCATGTTGTTCTCCTCTTCCTTTTATAAGATAGAAATCTTGCAAAACCCTAAACCATCTCAATGATTTAGCTTCTTTCACATGTGCCACCTCCAACTAAGACTGCGTTGTGCATCAATGAGGATCATCTCTTCTAGATAGTACTGTTGATTTGGTCATGGTTGACCTAGTAAAATGTCTCAATCCCTTTCACACATAAGGGTGTTTTATTAAGATAGCCCAGATTTATCTTTGTTCACATGTGGCATTGATTTATTCACTATTTTAGGAGTTTTTATATTCCTCCTTTACACATTTATTCATGAAACGGTAAAGTAAAACAAAATTGAATATTCCCATTAGCTTGGGCTAATTAGGAATATTACGGTCCTCCCCTCCAAAATATTTCTTATCCTAAAGCAACTGATAAGGTGAGTGTTGCAACTCATCTCCTCCTCCATTGGTGACACCAAAATGAGTTAAGCTTCCTCTATAAGCCAAGTGTTCACCAAACCAACCATCCATGACTTGCTCCAAAAAATTTCTCATGAGATGCAAGTAGCTCATCCCATAATGAGGCAATAGATCACATGAAACAAACATGGTTTACCCAATGCCTTCCCTGAAATATGAGACATAAGGTACATGGGGAGTATCCATCCCATAAGGCACTTGCATACCTTCCTTCCTTCCTCCATACATCCCCATAAAAAGTACAAGTACATCATCAATATAGGGGATCAAAACAATGTACATACAAATAGAAATTTGTGCATATGGAGGTGGGTCATAGTCCCACATGTGGAACCAATGCAGGGCATCTCGTGCCTGCATCAGATCTAGATGTGGTAAGTGGTTCTCCCACCACTTACTTGCTGCCCATACCATCTCACAATAGTTGAAAGTGTGAGATATATTTGGTGCCTTGGGGAAGCACCCATCATTTTGCAAAATCTCCCTTTTCCTTCCAAGGGAGTGGCCAAATCCACAAATTTTTGTGGCCCAATAATGGCCATGAGGCTCACAAGGTATAATAATTTTCCTTGGAGTCATGGCCTGTGAAAACATGATGCAAGAATGCATGAAATCAGAATATAAAACATGTGTAACAAGAGCATGTTCTACACCAACAATCCTCCTCATATCAATGGAGTGGTGCATAGATCTATCCTCTCCCTCAAAGAGAGAAATAGAGGGCTGATTTCACTCTCTTATAGAGTCATGTTGCTGCTCGACCTCCACATGGTTCATGCATCTTTGACAATGCTGATATAGTTATTTTTCAAAGCGCTCCCAATAGTAGCTCCTCAAGATGATGTTGTTGAGCTTCATAGAATATGTGTGGATGAAATAGAACTCTTCATAATCCCTTTGTAGTAGCTTTTCCTTGAGCTTGGAGGCTCTAGACAAGAAGATCCTACCATTATTATAGATGACTCCATCCAAGATTGAATAGCTTTCATCATGTAGCAAGTCATCAAGAACCATGCAAGTGTGAAGATCCTTGAACTATTCCACTAGCAGTTGGGATTTCCAATATGGATCTAATTTTCCCAACAATGACAGTGTTGATAATGTGTCATCTGAAATGTCTACTATGTTTCTACCCTACCATAGGGTGAAGAAATAATTTTTTTGGGATGGCCTTAAATCTGATATTCAAATTTCAATTAAGACCCTTGGTCTTCTACAGCCTTTATCCATTCCAATTCAACGTTGGGAGGAGATTTCAATGGATATTGTCACAGATTTACCTAAGTCCGAAGGAAAGAGTTTCATCATGGTGGTAGTTGATAATCTTACCAAGTATGCACACTTTTCTACAGTATCTCATCCATTTAAAGAAAGTACAATTGCTACTACATATATGGAAACAATTCAAACGCTACATGGAAACCCAAATATTATTGTTAGTGACATATATCCCATTTTTACTGGAAATTTTTGGACCGAATTGTTTTCTTATTTGGGTACTCAACTAGCTCATAGCTCAACTTATCATCCTCAATCTAATGGCCAAACTGAGATATTGAATAAATGTTTGGAAGGATACCTTCATTGTTTTGTATATGATTAAAAAACACAATGGGTTAAGTGGTTACCTCTCGTTGAATGGTGGTATAACACTTCCTTCCATACTGTAGCAAAAATCACCCCATTTATGGCACTTTATGGATATCATCCACCGTCCATCATGTTATCAATCCAATAATTCTCAGGGTTGTTGGATGTTTCATTTTGATTTAAAGAATATTAGAGGTAACCACAAACCTACTTTTAAGCCTTAGGATCTAGCCCTCCTAATGCTCAGAGAGGGCTCTCTCTTTAAGATTTATCTTTGTTGATTTTAATTGATTTTAGGCTAGCTATTTAAGAATGATTGGGATTTTGGATTTGATTTAGTTTGGTGGTGGAATCGCTAGTTCAGAAAGATAGATGTGAGTTTATTTACCATTGGGCTAATGGAGTCAAAGTGTCAAGCAACATGACAGAATCAAGGTCTAAAGGAAATGTTTACAGAGCAAGATAGTTGGGTCATTTCAGATCTTCAGGCTGATGGTAAAAATGGTTTTAATCGGGATAAGAAAGAAATTAAGGGTTTTCAGAACCGAATAATGAGTGAAAAGATAGGGGTCAATCAAAACTAGGGAGCAATCAAGGATTCCCTAATCTGGACATCAGTAGAAAACATGAAATGATAAATAGTTCAAGACATAGTGTAATTAAACATATTCTATAATAACATTCCTGTTATATCATTTATATTAAGCAAACATATGAGCATGTGAAACACATAAGAAAGTAACAAAAAATAAGTGAAAATACTTCACTAAAGTAGCCCAACACATGAATCCTGTAATATGATTCTTTATTGCTTTAATCCAGTCTACTAACTTGAAACTTGTACAATCACCCTCAGGTTCCAGAATAGTACAACTATAGAAATGTTCCGCAATTCATCTACACTCAATAGTTCAAAATATGAAGTATTTATATAAAAAATCTTACAAAATATCCTAAAACTAACTTAGGAATTATTCACGGAAAACAAATATCTTCATGCAAGAAGATAGAGATAACTATCTAACTAATGCAAGTTGTCCCTACTTTTTTTGAATTTAATGTTTGTTGTCTTTGATTTGTTGCTGATTTCTGTCTTGGTTGTTTGCTTAACGAAGGCTGCAGTTAGGCAGTGGAGTGTCCTTTACGCTAGCAATCTCTATCTCTGCTTTATAATTTCTGATATGAATTTAACTCTAACTTTTACTGATACACTTTAACTATCTGATACTCTTTAAACTCTGATACATTTTGATTGTAACTGTTGTTTTTACTGCAAACTGTAAAATTGCTTGCTCTTTTTACTGTCTAACTGATATATTTTTCATTTTACTTCTCTATTTTATTTCTTTTGACCTTCATAGTAAATCAGTCAATTTCTCCCAAGGTTCCGATTCTGGTAATTTGATCTTCACCATCCTTCTGAATATTTTATTAGGCTACGTGTATTTTGAGAATGTAGGATTGTTGAAAAATAGGTGTTTTACCTCAAGTTGCTGGTAAAAAAAGGTTCTCAAAGCTTTTGTAAAGTACCTTCACTATTGGAATTCCCTGCATGGCTGAATTATTAGCTTGCTCCTTAGCTACTTCTCTAATATTTTTATCATAATCATCCCGTTTCATTAATTTGTAATGAAAAACTAGTGGATTTGGGAGGCCGTTTTGTTTGAGAATTTCAAACTTCATCATGAACCTAGTTATGGCAACCTCCATGTTTTGACATTTTTCCTCTAGCTGTATCATCAAGTTTCTCTTTGAAATGACCTTCCTAACTTCTAGGATGGTTTCTGTTCTATCACTAATTCCAATTTCTTCTAGTTCTTGCCTATTCTTGGAATTAAGAAATTTGATAATTTCATTAGCCTCTTTAGGCTTCTTATCAAGTTCTTCTTTGATTTTATGGATGGCTTCACCTACAGATTTGATTAAATATTTTTGTTCATATATAACCTGAATAGATGGCCAAATATCATTGACAGGTTCAATGACATTGTCCCAAAGCTGCTTCTTCTGAATAAGCTGAGTGTTAGAAGTTTAAGGCTGTTGTATTTCTTCAATCCTTGTAGGAGGTGCATTGTCCTTTACCACCATATCAGTATCAATTACTTCAATAGTTTCCACTTCTTCATTGAAAGGATTTAATTTTGGCTTCTTCCTGTACATCAATTTAAATTTGGTTTCAGTGGTAGTTTCTGTAGTGTATGATCCTTCTTCTTTGATTCTTTTTGATTTCCTATCTTCTTGGGCTGGATTTTGCAAGATTTGACTAGTATCACCATGCTTCTCTGCAACTATCAAAGTGTTCTGCAACCATTCAGATTGATTTGAGTATTTCTCTATGTCTGGTTTTTTTTCATGCACATAAGGAGTTAATTTACATTTAAATCTCAAATTGCTTATTAATCCTAGAGGATCATAATACCATAGAAAACTATGACTGAATTTAAACTCATGTAAATGTTTTTCTGCCTGTGAACCTACATCTCTACTGTTACAAATGAAAGGGCCAACTTGATTCTTTATTTTGAACTGTGACTTATTTTTGACTGCCAAGAAACTGATTGCATCACAATTAAGGATTTTCCTACTATACTCAAGGGAAAATAACTTCGTTGGGAGGTATTTAGGAAGTTTATATGGAAGAAGATTAGATCCACATACCCTAATATCTCTATGGTTTTGATACAAGTACCAATCTCCTGTCCTACTGTGCTCTGAAAATTGTAGGACCTTTTTAAACTCTTCACTGACTCTTGGTTGCATGATGTTGTTCAGCATATTGAAAATAGTATGAATGAAAGTATCAATGAATTCTGTTTAGGTAAACTCAGTTGAATCCTTCCTGATGAAGGAAGTCCAAAATATGACTAACTATGGATTACCATCAACATCAAGATTTTGAAGGTTGATGGAAAATTTCTCAGACTAAAAATACAGAAACATGTGGAATAAAACTGAGGACTATTTGAAGACACCTTCTTCAGGCATTTTGACCAACTGTTCATGAATTGTGTCAGCAATGTACTGGGAAAAATTGAAAATGGTAGCAAGCGATTGACCAGGTGTGAAAGTAGATAAGAAAACTAACTGAAGCATCAACATACTCATATGTGAAATAACCCAGAGTGCAGGATAACATAGTGATGATATGCCTGGATCCTTCAGAAAAAATAGATGCTGGATAGGGTGGATTGGTTTTAGGAGTCGCTACTGATGAAGGCATGGAAGTTTAAAATATCTAGAACCTCTTAGGGAAGTCCAGATTCAAATACAACTATGTGAGGGTTTCAATGGATAATGGAGTTTCGTCTGGCCTAGATTGGATCTACAACATTTGATTGATTGAATCAGCTATAATAGTAAACATAATTTCTTTCCCAGTGGTTATTAGGGCTCTTTGATCAGGGAAATAGCAAGATTAACAAAGTTTGATTAATTCTGGGCACTGGAAAGTCTGTGGGACTACATACTTTGGCAAATTAGATTCCCAAATGAAAACTTCATTAGCTTGGTCAATGGATTTGTCATGGCTCCAACAGTGGAGCTCAAGAAGGTTAAAATTAGTGATAGGTCCACTAATTTTAAAGTCTCTGTCAGCCAAGAGAGTGTGTTCTACATCTACAAGTGGAGGTTGTAGAGGATTGACAATTACTATTTCTTTGGAAACCATTGTTTTGTTTGATTTTACTCAATTGATTAATCTTTGAATGAGAAAAAATTGATTTAGGCTTTTTAGGAATGTTGTGAAAGATTTTACAATTTACAGACTGATTTAGGATGAAACAAGGGCTTATCTATGATCTGCAAAGGTTTAATTGATCAAATTTTCAATCTCTGTGATTTAAAAGTAATCTCAAACCTTAGAATTTTGTAAAAAAACACCTAGGGTCTGCAGAAAAAGGATTTGGAAGGAAAGAGGATTTCTTCAGGTACATAGAGGCTTCTAAATGATTCAATTACTTATTACTTTCTCTTTAGATTAAAACCAAGTCTTTGATTTGAAGAGTACCTGGATAAAATGAATATTTTTAAGATTACAAAGGGTTTCTGAGGCAATGGAGGTTCTTTGAGGTTCTTCTGGTCTTTATAATTCTTCAATTCCATTCTGCAATGTATTTGGCAGCAAATAGTTGAATTCTGGTGAAACAGGCTTCAAATAAGGTCGGTAGAGTGGTCTGGTTGCTCGGAAATAGGTCGATAATATTTCTTTGCGCAAAGGTGTCACAAAAATGGTAAAGAAAAAGGTGTAAAGGGAGACTAATATGTGTTTTAACAAATAGTGATTAAAACATTGAATGCAAGGGTCAATTCAAAGGATAGGGTGGTTCAGATAATAGTTAGGAGAAACTGTTGAGCGGTTTTCGCATGAGAGAAAGGTGGTAGGCGATATTTTTTATGAAGATGCGATGCAATCAAATTATGACACGTAGCCAAGAGTGGAGATCCACAAACCGTGGATTTCACAAGATCAGGGTGTAGTTAAATATTTGATGCTCGGGGATGCGAAAGGGCTTTTCGGTCGTCAGATCTGATGGGTGCTGATCTCATGGCTGGGCGAATTCAATGGAGTGTTGGGGATTAGATAGGCATGGGGCCCGGGTTTTAAACAATGCGGGTTATGTGTAATATATGCATTTGTTTGATATTATAGGATATCGGGGTTTATAATAGGCGGGGAAATAAAAAGTGGGCCCAAATATAAATCAAACGTGGGGGAATTAAAACTATAGTTTATAAATAAAATAAGGGTTTGGGAAATGTATATAAGTGAGGAATTAATATAATACGGGGTTTACGTGTATTTAAGGGAATTAATACATAAAGTTTAAATGTTAATAATGAATTTTTAATAAGTGCGGGATTTCAAGATACACTAAGAATAGTGTTAAAACATAATATCGGGAAGGGTTTATCAATGTAGGGACCAATATTAATGTTTTAAACTTGAAAACTTAGGATAAGTGTATTCTAGGGGGTATTTGTGAATGAAATGGAAATTAAATAGGGGAGAATTAATTTCCCAAGGATAAATGTATTTTAAACTAAGGAAAGGGATTTATATAGGGAAAATGAGTAAAGTAATGGGGAAACAGTAAAATGAAAGGGGAAGGGGTATTTTTACAAGGGGAATGACTTTGGAGGGAAATTAGTATGTATGAATTGAACAATTTCTACTATCCATGCCTTGTGAAAGGTGTTTTTACCTACCCATCAGCTACCCTAACATTTTTTCTTCATTTACATGGGTGCATTTGAGCTTGCAGACCCTTATTCATTTTTATTTTAACAACAAACTAACTAATTCTATCCTTTTTTCTTCCAAGGGCTCAGATTAAACTATTGAGCTCATTGTTATTCTCTACCTAACTACTGATGTGCCAAGGTTAGAAAAATTGGCTAGATCTTTATTCTCTATCTATGAGCATGAAATTTAAAGCATGAAAGGTCATGATTAAGCAGTTTGACCTTCATGGATTGTGGCATTTTTGACAAGCTGCACGATCTTTATTTTGTAAAGTAAAGTAAATAGTAGTGGAATTTGAATTTGCATCACTGTCATGATCTATTTTATCTCTTTCTTTTTTTGGGGGGGGAGTTCATTTTTTATATTCTTTTTGATCTTTTTCTTTCAGTCCTTTGATTTTTATTTTAGGACTTTTACCCTCTTTACATTTTTTAAATATGGGAAAAAAAATTGCAGAAAGAAAAGAATGTACATATTACAAGATTAATCAAAGTTGATTCAAAATTAGGAAGCCCATTATTATAGCACCGTAACAGTGGCTCCACATGGGAATGGCATTCCCTGGTGAAATGTCAAGAACTTTGAGATCAGTAACTTTGAACTTTGACTATGATGGCCTTGAATTTTTTTTTTGAGCTTTGCATTATTCATACTTATGATATTTTGTCCTTCAAAGCTTAGGACCTTCTCTCTGGGCTTCAACTTTTTAGAAAAAAACATCCAATGCAACCTAAACTCTGCAATGTGATGTATAATGATCAAGGTAAACAAAATGAACTATTTTTATTCTGGGGAAAAGTAATGCTTCAACATTTTGCAATTGATAGGTCCACCTGGAAGATCAGATCCATCTAACTCCTTCAAAAAGAATTCATTTTTACCTCTGTAACCATAAATGACATAAGGCCCTTTCCATAGAAAATCAAATTTTCCATGTTTACCTTTCTCTTCTCTCCTGGAATCCCACTTTAGCATTTTGTCACCTATGTAAAAATAATATTCCTTTATTTTATTTTCAAAAATATTTTTAATCTTATCATGGATCACTTATGATTTAACATAGACATCTCCCTTGGTTTGCTGCAAGTGTATAGTCCGATTTATTCTTCTCTGAATATCATTGGTTTCTACCTGCAGTTCTTGGATCATCTTCATCATTGGCACTCCTAAAGAGGATGGAAAAATAACATCCATCCCATAAAAAAGTTGATAAGGGGATGTACCAATGGATTTCTTTGTAGTTAGTCTGGCTTCCCATAAGGCATTAACTAACTAGTCTTCTAACAACTTTTTGATGATATTTACAAAACTTTGTTTGATGATTCTGCAAGTCCATTACCTTGAGGGTAATAGGCTGTGGAATTGCCAAGGGTAATGTGGTATTTGTTACATAAGTCAATCATTTTATTAGACTTGAAAGAAGCTACATTATCAGTAATGAGCTTTTGAGGGCATCCAAATCTAGACAATATATTGTTTTCCAGGAATGAGATTATGATAGTATCAATGGATTGTCTACACGGAATGACTTCTATCCACTTAGTGAAATAGTGTGTGGATTTCAAAATCCATTAGTGCTGGGTTGAGGAGGGAGGGTAAATTTCACCAATGAAGTCTAGACCCCATTGCTGAAATGGAATTTCTGTGGAGATGGGTTTAAGGAGTAAAGGTAGTAGTTTTTTCTTCCCTTCAAAGATCTAGCATTTATGACAGGAGGTCACATACTTTTTTACATTTGCAAAGAGAGTAGGCCAGTAAAAACCACCCCTCAAGATTTTGTCTGTAGTTGATTTCCAGTAAAGGTGTCCCCCATAGTCACCTGCATGAAGTTCTTGCATAACTTTATCAGCTTCATCTTTAAGTAAACAATTCAATAAAATGCCATCATGATATTTCCAAAATAAAGCACTATATATGACACAAAATTTCATTGCCTTTAACTTTAAGAACCTAGCTTTAGTTCTTGTCAAACTAGGAGGAGCTTGTAAGTTTAGTAAAACAAATATGATATCTGCATACCAAGGTGAATCTAAGAAAGGTTCACTGATATGTGGAGTCGCCATATCTTCCTGATCATCTAATTGAGAAATAAAATTAATAGCTAAGGCTTGACAGTTTGATTCAGCCATGAGTTTGGCTAAACCTTGGCCTTTAATGAGTTTAGTGGGCTTTATTTCCATGTAATATTCCAAAACAGTGGCAATCCACTTGCCTCTTTTACCATCAAGCCCATTCTGAGTCAGAATTTCCTTTACTACTAAATTTGGAACATAAGCAATGGTGTGTGAATACAAGATGTATACTCTAAAGTCTTTGATAGCTTTCACTAAATCCAATGCTTGTTTTTCCATGATGTTGTATTTCAGTGTAGCATCTCTTAGTGATTTTCTGAAAAAGGCAATGGGTTGTTCATAACCCTGATCATTTTTTTTGCAGTAAGACTACAACAATTGTGTGTTCTGAAGCAAAAGAACAAATAATAAAATATTTTTTGAAATTAGGACTTATTAGGATTGGTATTCTTGTAAGGGCTTATTTGATTGATTCAAAGGATTGTTTTGCCTCTACTGTCCATTTAAGTGCTGAATCTTTTTTCAACATGTTATTTAGCTCTCTAATTAATTCTGCTAAGTTTGAAATGAATCTTTTGAGAAAATTAATCTTACCTATGAATGCTTGCAATTCCTTTATGTTTTTAGGATGGCTTATGTTAAAAATAGCATCTATTCTAGCTGGGTCTATCCTAATTCCCTCTTTTGAAATAATATGTCCTAACAATTTACCTTCTTCAAGTCCAAAGAGAGTCTTTTTGGGATTCAAATAAATGCCAAATTTTTTGCATTTAATAAACACTTGTCTTAGATGATCTAAATGTTCATTGTCAGTTTTAGAAAATACAGTAATTTCATCTAGATAAATGACAAGAAAATCATGAATTTCTTTGGCAAAATCTATGTCCATAGATCTCTAGAAAGTAGTTCCTGCATTCATTAGTCCAAACGGCATTTTCACATACATGAAAGTACTCCAAGGAGTAGTGAATGCGGTCTTCAGTTGGTCTTATTTTTGAACTAAAACCTGGTTGTATCCAGAGAATCCATCAAGCAATGAAATCATGGATGAGCCAACTAGCCTCTATAAAATATGATCCATTTTGGGAAGAGGATAATTGTCTTTTATGGACACTTAGTTTAAATTTTGGAAATCAACACAAAGTATGATTTCCCCTGTTTTCTTCCTGGTGGGAACTAATTTTGAAACCCAATCAGAATATCTCATAGTTGCAATTATCTGTGCTTCATACATTATTTTTACGCCTTTTTCAATTAAAGGCATGAGAACTGGATTAATTCTCCTAATATTTTGTTTAAAAGGCTTTTGATCTTCTTTTATGGGTATTTTGTGTTGTATTATGCTTGTGTCATAAGATTTTAAGTCTTCATAACTCCATTCAAATACATCCTGAAATTCCTTAAACACATCTATGTATTTTACTTTTTCTTCTTGAGGTAATGCTTTTGAAAGTTTGACAAGTTTAGGCTTCAATTCTATTCCTATGTTGACTTCTTCTATGTCTGATCTTAATCGTTCCCTTTTTGGTTTTCTTGACAATCATTTGAATCAAAAATATCTTCTAAAGGGGCTAATCCCTTAGGTAAAAAGTTATTCTTAAGGTTTAAAATCTCAGAATCATCATTTGCTATTTCTTCTATTTCTACTTTCTCTAATTTATCTATTTCTACTTGAGTAAATTTAGTGGATTTAGTTAAATATAAATTATTTACATCTACAACATTTATATCAAGTTCATTATCTATAGTTTGATCTACTGTACAATCTATGTCTATGTTACAATTCTAGAATTCTCCCTCATCATTCATGAAGTGATAGAGTTGTTCATCCTGTGAAAATATTTGCCAATATTTTAGATTGTCTGGTATAGTAGGCCTGTGTCTTACCTCTGTTGTATATTGATGATTCGGTTGAAAAGACAGATTGTAGGTGCTAGAAAAAGTTGCTAAATTGTGTGCCTGCATATTCTATTTTCTAGGAATTGTAGCAAAGTCACATTGAAGCAGTTCACTGGTTAGATCAAAAATTGTTTCTTTATATTGGCTTAATCTGGGATTATACACAAAATATTCTCCTCTAATCTGTTTCATTATTAACTAAGAGTCTCCCATGATAGAAACTCTCTTGGCTCCTAAATTTCTCACAATCTGCAGTCCTAAGATTAAAGCTTCATACTCAGCCATGTTGTTTGTACATTTGAAGTTTAATCTAAAGGCATGACCTTCTAAATGATTGTTTTCCATGTTATGTATCCAAGCTCCTACTCCTACTCCTAATTTGTTCACTGAACCATCAAAATCTAGGTGCCACATTGATTCATGAAAAATATTATCACTGTCTAATGCTTTCTTTTTCTGTTTTAATTCTGTGTTGTTCTCTATGCCAGAATCAGAATTACATAGAATGAAAGAATCCATATCAGTAGGTGTAGAATAAATAGGATAGTTTCGAGGTATTTCTACAATATTAACCATGTACTTCATTAATGTCTCTCTGTAAAGTTTCTTGGGTTGACCAAAAACTGATATTGTGGGATAAGACATGTCTAATTGTAGAGATCCCTGCAATTTCGCTACCCATGAGAATGATAATATCATTCCATACTTGGGAGGGATGTCAGCTACTATAATATCCATGACTATACTTTTTCTTGGGTATTGGACTAAAGTGACACATAAATCTTTGATTAAACCAAGACATTTCACTTTACTGGAATCAAAAGAGAAAAGATCCTTGTATGGTCTTGTTATATCTAGATTAAAGGTTTACATGATTGCTTTTGGCATCAAGTTGTGTGAGGCTCCTGAATCTAGAATAGCATTATGTAAAATTTGATCATGGAAAGTTAAGATAATGTAGAAAGGAGTAACTCCCCCTTCTTGTTATTTTCCATTTACCTGAGGACCAAAAATTAGTTCTGGTTGGTCATCATTTAAATTGACAAAATATTCTCCTTCATTCATGTTTAATGTTTCTATGATCTGTGGTTTATATAAATCATGTTTTACCAACTCTATCAAGGGAATTGGTATCTTCAGTTTGAGAAATTCAGTTTGGATGTTAAATGATGTGTGTGTTTTTCCTAACTGAATGATTTCTTCTTTACTAACTGTAGTTTGAGTATGTTTTTCTTGTTTCTCTACAATTGGTTTTTCATTTTCTGTTTGTGTTTCCACTGTTTTGTTGTTTTCAATTTTCTTTGGTGGGACAATTTGATTGTAGTGGAAGTTTTGGCACGTTTTGAAATTTCAGCAGCTGTTTTAGCAGTAGCTTTTTTAGGATCAACTAATTTTGGATCAGTAACAGATGTTTTTGGATCAAAAATTATTGTTTTAGCAGTAGCAGATTTGTTAGGATCAACTAATGTTTGAACAAAAGTATTTGTAATGTCAACAATTTTAGGACTGGGTGCAATTTTTGGAGTAGACATTTTCTGATTAGGACTTGAATTCTTTTGATTTGAACTAGAGTTTTGTTGGGTTTCCCTAGGGAGGATTTGTATAACTTTAGTGGTAGGAGCTTCCACTGTTTTCTTTGTCTGAGTTTGGGCAGATTTCTTAGTAGTGGCTTCTACATTTTTCTTACTTCTAAGGTTATATTGCTTGTGAAATTCATTAATGGCAAATTCATAAATTTTCTTATAATCGAAAGACTCCCCAGATTTTAAATGTAACTATTGTAGTTCATATAATTCATGTTCTTATTGTGTAAGAAAAATGGTATTATCATTAATAATTTCCATTAGATTAATCTAAGTGTCTTCATCTTCTTCGTTTTTGTGAGAAATTTCAACATATTTCTCTTGGAAAGGTGGTCTTATTGTTTAATCAGGTGTTGATTCTCTAGATTTACCAGTGTTGGTGTTCTTCTTGAAATTGGGATTTCTTATTTGAGGACCTTGTTGTTGATTATCCCACTGTGGTTTCCTTTCCATGTTGTCTAATCTATCCATCATTATTTCTAATGTTTTTGCTAAGCTATCTATTTTAAGATCTGAGGTTGATGTTTCATCTTTTATTGTCACTCTCCTTTCATTTCTCAATCTAGCTTTCTTGGCTAACATATTTTCTTATACACTTACAACATTACTTTGCATCTACTCTAAAGTTTCTGGGTTTCTCTCTCTCAGTTGGTAAGCCATATCTGTATCAAATTCATCAGGGGATTTGATCAGTGCAGAGTCTGGAGGAGGTTTAAGATTGGCAGGGATTTCATTGTAAATATTGTTATATTTTGTACAATAGTCTTGAACTATTTTATTAGGTGCTCTTTTTATGTTTTAAAATTCAGAAAATTTTTGTAATGGATTCTTCTTTTTCTCCCATCTATTAATAAACATCATATGGAAAGAATCTAAATCAGCAATACTACCAGTAGGAAAACCTTTAAACCATTTCTTTACATCACTAGCTAAAGTTTCAACAAAAAGTCTCATTTGAACATTAGCTTCATCTATTTCATGCAATTCAAAGTAATCTGTCATTTTGTTAACATGTTGTTGTGCAGTGTAATGACTAGTACCATCAAATTGAAAGATTTTTCTTTCATAATTTTGGGGCATGGCATGTAGAGGGTCTTGTAGGACCAATGGGGCATATCTGGTAGCCATGGCTTGGATTCTAGCTTGGCTAGGAGGTAAGTTTGAAGTGCTTGGTGATGAGGTTGAAGTACTTGCAGATGAGCTTGGGATAGTAGAAGATGTAGTTGGGATGCTAGAAGAGGTGCTTGGAAATGAGAATGAAGTATTAGAAAAAGCAGTAGAAATACTAGGGGATGAACTTGAGGTGTTGGGAGATGGAAATAAAATTCTAGGTTGAAGGGGTAGCTTTGGAAAAAATGAATCTATGGAATGAAGTGTGGTGGAAATAATAGATGAGGTGGTAGTAAACAAGGATGAACCTCCGGATTCTAAATGAATGGTATAAGGCTTAGGAGTATAGGTAGATAAAGCAGTCAATTCAACAAAATGTTGAAAATAAGTTTCATCAATTTCCTTAATCAAAGTTGTAGTCAAAGCATCAATTTTATCAAATGTTTCTAAATACTTTTGATCAAAATAAAGTGAAACAATTTCCTTTTTATATTCAATAAATGAAATGAAACTAGGAACAATCACACTATGATAGATGTCATTTTATGATTTAGTTCTCAACAAAGATTTCTCAAAAGATAAATCAAATTCAATGCTTTGTAAACTTGATAATTGTTTGGGGAGTGAATTTTCTTTGATCAATGAAGTGTTATTTACTAAAATTTATATTTTATTTTTTTTCCTTAAAACTCTATCTGGATTATCTACTATTACAGTAGGGTTTCAATCTGGATGTGCCCTGATATAATAGATTCTTCTAGAATTTGGAATTCTAATTTTTTATGAAATATTTTTCTAACAACCCTTAAAACAACCTTAAGGTGAAAATATAAGTAAAATTATTTCCTTAAAGGTATATTTTAAATCTGAGTGGTTAGTCCCCATTATGGTCGCCAGAATGATATCACTCCAAGAATTCTTAGGGTTGTTAGATGTTTGATTTTGATTTAAATAATATTAGAGGTAACCACAAACCTACTTTTAAGCCTTAGGATCTAGCCTTCCTAATGCTCAGAGAGGGCTCTCTCTTTAAGATTTATATTTGTTTATTTTAATTGATTTTAGGCTAGTTATTTAAGATTGATTGGGATTTTGGATTTGAATTGGTTTGGTGGTGGAATCACTAGTTCAGATGGATAGATGTAAGTTTGTTTACCATTGGGCTAGTGGAGTCAAAGTGTCAAGAAGCAGGACATAATCAAGGTCTAAAGGAAATTTTTATAGAGCAAGATAGTTGGGTCATTTCAGATTTTTAGGCTGATGGTGAAAATGGTTTTAATCAGGATAAGAAAACAATTAAGGGTTTTCAGATCTGGATAATGAGTGAAAAGACAGGGGTCAATCGAAACTAGGGAGAAATCAAGAATTCCCTAATCTGGATATCAGTAGAAAACATGTCAATGATAAACAGTTCAAGATAGAGTGTAATTAAACATATTCTGTAATAACATTCTTGTTATATCATTTAGATTAAGAAAACATATGAGCATGTGAAAAACATAAGAAAGTAACAAAGAACAAGTGAAACTACTTCACTAAAGTGGCCCAGCACATGAATCCTGTAATATGATGGTTTATTTCTTTAATCGAGATTGCTGACTTGAAATTGGTACAATCACCCTCAGGTTCTAGAATCGTACAACTATAGAAATGTTCAACCATTCATCCACGTTCAACACTTCAAAATTTGAAGTATTTATACAAAAAAATCTTACAAAATATCCTAAAACAAACTTAGGAATTATTCATGGAAAATAAATATCTTCATGCAAGAAGATAGAGACAACTATCTAACTAATGTAAGCTGTCCCTGTTTTTATTGAAAATAATGTTTTTTTTTCTTTGATTTGTTGTTGATTTCTCTCTTTGCTGTTTGCTCAACGAAGGCTGCAGTTAGGCAGTGGAGTGTCCTTTACGCTAGAAATCTTTATCTCTGCTTTATAATTTTTGATTTGACTTTAACTCTGACTTTTAATGATACACTTTAACTGTCTGATACTCTTTAAACTCTGATACACTTTGACTGTAACTGTTGTTTTTACTGCAAACTGTAAAACTGCTTGATCTTTTTACTGTTTGACTGATATATTTTTCATTTGACTGCTTTGTTTTATTGCTTTTGACCTTCATAGTAAATCCGTCAATTTCTCCCAAGATTCTACTTCTGGTAATTTTTTCTTCACCATATTTCTGAATATTTCATCAGCCTCTGTGTAGTTTGAGAATGTAGGTTTGTTGACAAATAGGTGTTTTACCTCATGTTGCAGGTAAAAAAAGGTTATCAAAGCTTTTGTAAAGTACCTTCTCTATTGGAATTCCCTGCTTGGTTGAATTATTAGCTTGCTCCTTAGCCACTTCTCTCATATTTTTATCATAATCATCCAACTTCATTAATTTTTCATGAATAACTAGTTGATTTGGGAGGCCTTTTTGTCTGAGAATGTCAAACTTCATCATGAGCCTAGTTATGGCAACCTCCATGTTTTGACATTTTTCCTCTAGCTGTATCATAAAGTTTCTCTTTGAAATTACCTTCCTAACTTCTAGGATGGTTTCTATTCTATCACTAACTTAAATTTATTCTAGTTACTCCCTATTCTTGTGATCTGAAAATGGAAGTACTTGAAAATGTGTGTAAGGTATCAGTTTCCATTAAATTAAATGTGTGCAAAATTCTCCCACTAGGGGAATTTTGAGGTCTAAAATTGGTCTCCTAAGGAAATAATAAAATAATAGCTAAACCAATAAAATAATATTTATGAATTTGCAATTCACTTTTTGCACCACAATCCATGTAACCATAGTTAAATTCAATTCAAAAGTTGTACCAAAATAAAATTAATAAAAAAATTGTATTGATGTGACTATAAATAAGAATGATTTTTTCAAGAAAAAGTCATTATCATTGAACAACTAATGCATTTGTCCTTTGTACTTAAATAACTTAAAATAAAATATAAATATAAATTTATAAATTCTTAATTATATTATATGTTATTAAAAAAAAATTATACTATTTCAATTGTATAATAACATGTAATTAATATACTATATAATATAATATAATAAATGTATAGGGATATACATTGTTTCTTTCAAGAAATATGAAATGACAATAATATAACTTTATTCAAAAAGTGTGAAATGACATTTATTATGAGTACTTTACTTTGACTTTAAAAAGTACTTAGTGCACTACCATGGTTAACCATGATTTTTTATCCACCATTGAGAATGTGACAAGTAAGTACCTTTAACTCAAGCAATGCCACCTCAACCATTAGGGATGACGTCATCTCCTAAAATGTGATTGGTTCTCATAAAGTGAATTTTGATTGTACATTTTCCTTAAGAGGCCCATTTTAGACCTCAAAATTCCCCTAATGCATTTCTTTCTAACTAAACAAAGTGTTGTTGGTAACTGTTTAGGAATTTATGTGTGAGGGAAAGTTAATTTAATTTTCTATTTAACATATTAAATCAGAAATATACAGCAAGATAACTTCAGCAAAACATGACACAAATGTTTGATGAGTAGTTCACCCCTCCTGGGCTACGTCTGCTGGATCAAGCCTCCCAAAATGAGCTTGTCCTCTTGTATTAAAATTCTTCAATATGCTAATACAAGTTTAAAGGTGTCTCAATAAACAAATCTGAATTCAAATATTGATTCAGAAGACATGAGAAAGCTAAGAATGCCTTTGCAAATTCACTAAACAATGAAGAATTACCATAAACATTGCCTTCTTCAACAAGGCCCCAATGGCTCTTTGAACTCCTATGAAGATTTTCAGGCTGTAGAAGTCCTAAAACAGTTCTGAAACCTCTTCCATTAGGTTCAAAAGGTCGAAAATACCTGAAAATGGTTTTTGGATCACCTCAAATAGTGAGGTACAACTCCAGATAACTCCATTTCCCCAATGGCCCTAGTGGCTCTCCAAGCTTCCCTAAAGCTAAAATGGATGTAGAACACCTCTAATGCCTTTGGAATCTATCCCAATGGCTCTATAATGCTGCAAAAAGTTGAAAATGACTTTTGTTTTACCACAAATGCTTAAGCATAGCCCAAAACAGCTCCAACTCCCTCTTGGCCCTCATGGTTCTCATTGCTTCCATGAAGAAAAAGGGGATGAGGATCAACTCCAATGGCTCTAAAACCTATTCCAATGGATCCAAAATCCTCTGAATACCCGAAATAAAATTTAAAAAAAAAAAATCATTCCAAAAGGTTCTGTCTGCTGAAAGTTATGACCAACTGAAGTTTTGTCCAATCTAGCCTAAAGAAACTCCACCAAAAGTGGATTAACTGCAGATAGGGCTTCTAACTTTGGCATACTCCACCGAGAATGGAGCGCTCCACCTAAAATGTTGGAACTGTTAGCATTGAAGTTAAATGTTAGGGTAGTGGTCATATGGATCAACTAACCCAACGCCGGCAGAATCGTTTGGAGCCAACGGTTATAAAACCGTGGCATTTAACCCTTTGCATAAACCCCGCCAGATTCCATGTGAGCACATTCGTATTAAAATTAACCACCATCATTTTAACCGCTTATCGGTTTTATGGCCATGGTTCCTTGGGTGTTGTTCTATGTAGATGGGGTTGGCCCCCTTTCCGCCCCCATTCAAACCTTTGTTGAAATTTAAATATGCGATGAGTCATTTGTATAATAAGAACTTATGTGCGGTCCAACGGTAAGTGCTTGTGTTGTTTTGTGGGAGGTCCATGGTTTGACCCCTATGGAGTCACCAAAAATTTTGCAACGAAAATTACCAAAGACCTAGAGCCACGTGGCAGCCTCCGATTGGCCACCAAAAGCCAAAGTCAAGCCAACTTCCAACCGATGATTGCCAAGTGTCAGAACATGATTGGATTGTAGGGAATATTCCAAGGAATATTCTTTTTTTAATATTTTTTTAATCAAAGTCAACCCAAGTCAAACTGGACTTTTACATGAAATTGTGAATTTTCAAACTTGAATAACTTTCACATACAGTGTCAGATTTGAGTGTCGTTCATGGCATCAGAATCGTATCACCGAGGCCTATCCAGTTGTTCAAGTTGCAAGTGATTTTGAACACTTTCAATTTTGAGCTTTTTCCATAGCTCGGACTTAAGCTCTTGATCACACCTCCCAAATGAGAAGCTTTTGGACCCCAAAAGCTCACTGAAATGATGAAATTGAAATGTAGTATAGAAAATGAGAGAATAACAACATCCTCTTCTCTTCAACCTCCAAAAATTTTCCTGACTTGCCAACTGTCCTCATGGTGAATTTTTGCTGAATGAGCCATGTACTTGTGCCGAATCTCGACCAAGTTTTCTCTCCATACCAACCTGCCATTCTAAAACTAGTAATGACCCTTTCTAAACTTTGTGCCCTCTTTTCTTGCATGCCCTTCGATCTCATGGAATCTTGTACTGCTTTGCACCGACACTTCGTTCTCTGCACCAATCGACATCAAAGGAACCTTGTGCAACATACGAAATCAACAAGAAGTTGACAATGAAATGTGCTATACAATTGACACAACCATCAATGTAAAAAGTGTGCCCACAATCGACACAAGTTGACAATCATGTGTAACACGATCGACAGAAGTCGACAATCATGTGTAACACAATCGACACAAGTCAACAATCATGTGTAACACAATCGACACAAGTTGATAAACAGGTGTGACATAATCGACACAAGTCGACTAAAAACAAGATACATATTGACAAACACATGTGTATGTATCATGTACAATGAATTATTTACAGTTCACTATTTACACATACAACCTCTATGTACATGTGCAACTTCAACTCTTCTTTTCAAATACCATCAAGTACATCATCCCAAAAACATGTGGGTGACTAAGAGCTGAACTAAAGACATTGCTGCAATATAAGTGAGTATCATACTCATCTTTTACACCTCCATGGTGAAATTTTGCAACAACAAAGAAATTCCTTCAACTGAAACTGCTTTTTCATGCAATCTCCCATCTGAAATTTGCATGTACAAAATGAGTAATGACTTACTACATCAAAAAGTTAATCCACTTCATACCAAGCCAACTCCATGGCATCTACTGCGGTTGTAATACACCTTCATGTGAATCTTCCATTTCCACATCGATAATGGACTCAATAGACCCACTTGTGCCAAACTTGTTATCCTCTAGCTGCATGTGCTTTGGAAGATTAGTTGGACGCAAAGTCCAACAATGAGAGACATCATGTCCCTTCCTTTGAAAAAATGTGCAACTTCTAAGCACTTTCTGAGAAAGTTTTCTTTGCCTCTTCTGCTTCCTATGTGCTTTCTTTTTCAACCAGCAACTTGAACCAACATGGTCAAATCCACCACAAAATGAACATCAAAACTTTCTTTCATTTGAACAAGAAAAATTATCATTCTTTGCTGAAACATAATCAAATTGATCATGTGAATAATTATACCTCTTTTGTTGCATGAAATTTCCATCCTTTTTGTCTTCGAAAGACGATGAACTAGTAGAGGAGAAAACTTTCTTTTTCAAACTTTTATCACAGTTCTTATCTTGAAAACTATTTGAACTTGAAGGCTCACCATAAGCGACATGTTTACCCACTACTTGCTGCAATGATGGCTTAAAACAATGGCAATCATCCTTAAAACAATTTTGACATATATGCATTTTAGAACTTGGAATAAAGGTTCTCTTTAAATTTGCATCACATGCATTGAACGATTTGGAGTTTTCTCCATTAAACTGCACATATCCAAGACCAACATTCTTGGGTTTCTCCACAACTGAAATAGGGTCAATCATGCCTTGTGCATGCTTTCCCAAACCTTTGCCTTCTTGATAGCCCATCTTAAACATTATTTTGGACCCGATAGCCCTTGTATTATTTTCAAAAGAACCAACACACTTTTCAATACAGGAAATTGAAGACAAGTTGGAATGGTTTACCTCTTCCTCATGCTTGTTCTTGGACAAAGCTTCTTGAGCTTGAAGGAGTTGCTTCTCCATGTCATGCAAACTTTGGAGAATTTCTTCCTTCTCATCCTTCATAGCCAACAATTTTTCATGCAGCTTAACAATTCTCTTTGATCCTCAATGAGAATCTACACCATGTCCTTCAACTTAATGAACTCATTCTTCATGTCATCATTGAAGAATATTGTGAAGGAGGAAACTTCACTTGTAGAAGAAGTTGAAATTATGTACATGGTAAAATTAACAAAAGGAACTTCCAAAGACAAGTTCTCAAAGCTTTCAATCAAATGACAAGCTTTTAACTAAATGTTTTTAAAGACCCCTTCTTATTCAAGCAGCCATAAAACACAAATTCCAATAGCTTTTGTAGCAAACACTAATCAAGTGAGTTTGTTTTCCAAAGATAATCTTGAGGTAATTTGGGGTAAGGAAATAGCCTAAAACTCTTTTTTCCTTTCCAAAACTTAGCTATCAACAACTATCTTTTCAACTTAAGCAAACTTAACAATCATCCATTTTGCAACCAATAAAACAGTCAATATTTTACACTGTTTTAACACCTTTTTCACAAAAATAATTCTCAACTTAAGCTCAACCTATGCTCTGATACCATCTGATCTGAAAATGGAAGTACTTGAAAATGTGTGCAAAATTCTCCATGTCTTGTTGATTAAACAAAGTGTTGTTGGTAACTGTTTAGGAGTTTATGTGTGAGGGAAAGTTAATTTAATTTCTTGTTTAACATATTAAATTAGAAATATATAGCAAGATAACTTCAACAAAACATGACAAAAATGTTTGATGAGCAGTTCACCCCTCCTAGGCTACATCTGCTGGATCAAGCCTCCCAAAATGAGCTTGTCCTCTTGTATTGAAATGCTTAAATATTCTAATAAAAGTTTAAAGGTGTCTTAATAGACAAATTTGAATGCAAATACTGATTCAGAAGACATGAGAAAGCTAAGAATGCCTTTCCAAATTCACTAAACAGTGAAGAATTACCATAAACAGTGCCTTCTTCAATAAGGCCCTGATGGCTCTTTGAACTCCTCTGAAGATTTTTGGGTTGTAGAAGTCCTCAAACAGTTCTAAAATCTCTTCCATTAGGTTCATAAGGTCAAAAATAGCTGAAAATGGTTTTTGGATCACCTCAAACAGTGAGGTACAACTCCAGATAACTCCATTTCCCCAATGACCCTCGTGGCTCTCCAAGCTTCCCTGAAGCTAAAATGGCTGTAGAACACCTCTACTACCTCTAGAACCTATCCCAATGGCTCTAAAATGCTGAAAATAGTTGAAAATGACTTTTTTTTTATGACAAATGGTTAAGCATAACACAAAATAGCTCCAACTCCCTCTTGGCCCTCATGGCTCTCATTGCTTCCCTGAAGAAAAAAAGGGTTGAAGGTCAAATCCAATGGCTCTAAAACCTATTCCAATGGATCTAGAATCCTCTGAATACCTGAAATTAAAAAAAAATCGTTCCAAAAGGTTTTTTGTGCTGAAATTTATGACCAACTGAAGTTTTGTCCAATCTGGCCTAAAGAAACTCCACCAAAAGTGGATTAACTGCAGATAGGGCCACTAACTTTGGCATACTCTGCCCAGAATGGTGCGTTCCGCCTAAAACGTTGGAACCATTAGCATTGAAGTTAAATGTTAGGGTAGTGGTCACATGGACCAACTAACCCAACGCCGACAGAACCGTTTGGAGCCAACGGTTATAAAACCGTGGCATTTAACCCTTTGCATAAACCCCACCGGATTCCATGTGAGCACATTCGCATTAAAATTAACTGCCATAGTTTTAACCGCTTGTCAGTTTTATGGCCATGGTTCCTGGGCCATAGTTCTATGTAGATAGGGTTGGCCCCCTTTCCGCCCCCATTCAAACCTTTGTTCAAATTTAAATATGCGATGAGTCCCTTGTATAAGAAGAACTAATGTGCGGTCCAACGGTAAGTGCTTGTGCTGTTTCACTGGAGGTCCACAGTTCGACTCCTGTGGAGTCACCAAAAACTTTGCAACAAAAATTGCCAAAGGCCTGGGGCCACGTGGTGGCCTCCGAGCCTGCCACGTGACAGCCTCGATTGGCCACCAAAAACCAAAGTCAAACCAACTTCCAACCGATGATTTCCAAGTGTTAGAACATGATTGGCTCGTAGGGAATATTTGAAGGAATATTCCCAGAATATTCCACAAAATATTCCCAAAATATTCCAAGGAATATTCCTAGAATATTCTTTTTTTAATATTTTTTTAATCAAAGTCAACCCAAGTCAAACTGGACTTTTGCATGAAATTGTGAATTTTCAAACTTGAATAACTTCCACATACAGTGTCAGATTTGAGTGTCGTTCACGGCATCAGGATCGTATCTATGAGGCCTATCCGGTGTTTCAAGTTGCAAGTGATTTTGAACACTTTCAATTTTGAGATTTTTCCATAGCTCAGACTTAAGCTCCTGATCATCTTGGAATTAAGAAATTTGATAATTTAATTAGCCTCTTCAGGCTTCTTACCAAGTTCTTCTTTGATTTTCTGGATGGCTTCACCTGCCGATTTGATTAAATCTTTTTGTTCATATATAACCTGAATAGATGGCCAACTATCATTGACAGATTCAATGAGATTGGCCCAAATATGCTACTTCCGAATAAGCTAAGTGTTAGAAGTTGGAGGCTGATTTATTTATTCAATCACTGTAGGAGGTGCATTGTCCTTTACCACTATATCAGTATCAATTAATTCAATAGTTTCCACTTCTTCATTGACAATATTTAATTTTGGCATCTTCCTGTAGATCAATTTAAATTTTGTTTCAGTGGTAGAGTATGCAGTGTATGATCCTTCTTCTCTGATTCTTTTTGAGTTCCTATATTCTTGGGCTAGATTTTGCAATATTTGACTAGTATCACCTTGCTTCTTTGCCACTATCAAAGTGTTCTCCAACCATTTAGATTGATTGGAGTATTTCGCTGTGTATGTTTTTTTCTCATGCACATAAGGAGTTAATTTACATTTAACTCTCGATTTTCTTATTACTCCTATAGGATCATAATACCATAGAAAAATCTAACTGAATTTAAACTCCTATAAAAAAAAAATTTCCTGTGGACTTGCATCTCTACTGTTACAAATGAAAGGGCCAACTTGATTTTTTATTTTCAACTGTGTCTTCTTTTTGGCTGCCAAGAAATTGATTGCATCACAATTAAGGATCTGCCTACTATACTCCAGGGCAAATAACCTCATTGGGAGGTATTTGGGCAGTTTATATGGAAGAAGATTAGATCCATATACCCTAATCTCTGTAAGGTTTTGAGACAAGTACCAATCTCCTGTCCTACTGTGCTCTTACAACTGTAGGACCTTTTTAATCTCTTTATTGACTCTTGTATGCATGCTGCTATTCAACATATTGGAAATAGCATGATTGAAAGTATCAATGAATTTTGTGTAGGTAAACTTAGTTGAATCCTTCCTGATTAAGGAAGTCCAAAATATGAGTGACTGTGGATTACCTTTAACATCAAGATTTTGAAAGTTGATGGAAAATTCTCAGACTGAAAATACAGAAACATGTGGAATAAAACTGAGGAATAATTAAAGACACCTTCGAACATTTTGACCAATTGTTCATGAATTGTGTCAGCAATGTACTGGGAAAAATTGAAAATGGTAGCAGGAGGTTGACCATGTGTGAAATTAGAAAAGAAACCTAAAACTGTAGCATCAACATACTCATCTATGAAATAACCAAGAATGAAGGATATCATAGTGATGATATGCCCGGTTCTTTCAGAAAAAATAGATGTTGGATAGGGTGGATTGGTTTTAGGAGTCTCTACTGATGAAAGCATGAAAGTTTGAAATATCTGGAACCTCTTGGGGAAGTCCAGATTCAATGTGTAAAGGAGTTTCATCTGGCCTAGATTGGATCTGAAACATTTGATTGATTGACTCAGCTATAATAGTAAACATAATTTCTTTCCTAGGGGTTATTAGGGCTCTTTGATTAGGGAAATAGAAAGGTTGAAAAAGTCTAATTACTTCTGGGCATTGGAAAGTCTGTGGGACTACATAATTTGGCAAATTAGATTCCTAAATGAAAACTTCATCAGCTTTGTTAATGGATTTTTCATGGCTCTAGCAGTGGACCTCAACAAGGTCAAAATCAATGAGAGGGTCACTAATTTTAAAGTCTCTGTTAGCCAAGGGAGTGTGTTCTACATATACAACTAGAGGTTGCAGAGGAATTATAATTACTATTGCTTTGGAAGCCATTGTTTTGTTTGATTTTACTCAATTGATTAATATTTGACTTAAAAACTGATTTAGGCTTTTTAGGAACGTTGTGAAAGATTTTACAGTTTGTAGACTGATTTAGGATGAAACAGGGGCTTATCTATGATCTGCAAAGGTTTAATTGATCAAATTTTCAATCTCTGTGATTTAAAAGCAATCTCAGACCTCAAAATTCTGTAAAAAATCACCTAGGGTCTGCAGAAAAAGGATTTGGAAGGCAAGAGGGATTTCTCAAGGTATACAGAGGCTACTAAATGATTCAATTACTTATTACTTTCTCTTTAGATTAAGAACAAGTATTTTATTTAAATAATACCTGGATAAAATGAAGATTTTTAAGATTGCAAAGGGTTTTTGAGGCAACGGAGGTTCTCTGAGGTTCTTCTAGTCTTTATAATGCTTCAATTCAGTTCTGCAATTTCTTTGGTAGAAAATGGTTGAGTTCTGGTGAAAAGGGCTTGAAATAAGTTTGGCAGAGTGATCTGGTTGCTCGGAAATAGGTCGGCAGTCTTTATTTGCGCAAAGGTGTAACAAAAATGGTAAAAAAAAGGGTGTAAATGGAGAATAATATGCATTTTAACCAACAATGATTAAAACATTGAATACGCAGATCAATTCAAATGACAAGGTTGTTTGGATAACGGTTAGGAGAAACCGCTGAGTGGTTTTCGCATGAGCGAAAGGTGGTAGGCGGTATTTTTTTATGAAGATGCGATGCAATAAAATTCTAATACGTAGCTAAGAGTGGAGATCTGAAAACTGTGCATTTTGCAAGGTCGGGGTGTAGTTAAAGATTGGATTCTCGGGGATGCGAAAAGGCTTATCGGTCATCAGATCTGATGGGTGTTGATCTGACGGCTAGGAGAATGCAATGGAGTGTTGGGGATTGGATAGGCGTGGGGCCTAGGTTTTAAACTATGTGGGTTATGTGTGATATATGCATTGGTTTGATATTATAATATATCAGGGTTTATAATAGGTGGGAAAATAATAAGTGGGCCCAAATATAAATCAAACGTGGGGGAATTTAAACTATAGTTTATCAATAAAATAAGGGTTTGGGAAATGTATATAAGTGAGGAATTAATATAATACGAGGTTTACGTGTATTTAAGGGAATTAATACATACAATTTAAATGTTAACAATGAAATGTTAATAAGTGCGGGAATTCAAAATACACTAAGGATAGTGTTAAAACATAATATCGAGAAGGGTTTATCAATGTGGGGCCCAATATTAATGTTTTAAACTTGAAAACTTAGGGTAAGTTTATTTTAGGGGGTATTTGTGAATGAAAGGGAAATTAATTAGGGGAGAATTACTTTCCAAAGGATAAATGTGTTTTAAACTAAGGAAAGGAATTTATATAGGGAAAATGAGTAAAGTAATGGGGAAAAAGTAAAATGAAAGGGGAAGGGGTATTTTTTTACAAGGGGAATGAATTTGGAGGGAAATTAGTAAGTATGAATTGATCAATTTCTGCTATCCATACCTTTTGAAAGGTGTTTTTACCTACCCATCAGCTACCCTAACATGTTTTCTTCATTTACATGGGTGCATTTGAGCTTGCAAACCCTTATTCATTTTTCTTTTAACAACAAACTAACTAATTCTATCCTCTTTTCTTCCAAGGTCTCAGATTAAACCATTGAGCTCCTTATTATTCTCTACCTAATTACTGATCTGCCAAAGTCAAACATTTTGGCTAGATATTTATTCTCTATCTATCAGTATGCAATTTAAAGCATGAAAGGTCAAGATTAAGCAGTTTGACCTTCATGGATTGTGGCATTTTTGACAAGTTACACACAATATTTATTTTTAAAAGTAAAGTAAATAGTAGTGGCATTTGAATTTGCATCACTTTCATGATCTATTTTATCTCTTTTTTTTGCGGTGGAGGGTTCATTTTTATATTCTTTTTGATCGTTTTCTTTCAGCCCTTTGATTTTTCTTTTAGGAATTTTATCCTCTTTACATTTTTTTATATATGGGAAAACAATTTGTAGAAATAAAAGTATGTACATATTACAAGATTAATCAAATTCGATCCAAAATTATGAATCCTATTATTATAGGACCCTAACACATCACATCATCTTTAAGAGAAAATTATAAGGTTCAAGCAATGTAAGATCACATCGAGCATCAAAAATAATTTCTCCAACTCTTAAAGGATAACCTAAATTTGGCGCAAAATCGAATGAAACAACATGCAGATCAACATCACAGCGAGAGAAGTTTTGATGTAGGAGACTGGGTATTTTTATGGCTACAACCATTCAAAAAAATGTCCCTCAAGCAAGCTAAGAAGGATAATAAATTATCGCCAAATTACTATGGTCCTTACAGGGTGTTACAAAATATTGCTACTATGGCATAAAAATTGGAGCTTCCTACTTCTTCACGAGTGCATCCAGGTTTCCATGTTTCATGCTTAAAGAAGGTTATAGGTGAAAAACTTCCAGTTCAAACAATATTTCCAGAACTTGACGAGAAAATAAAAATCATATTGGAACTTGAAGCAGTCACGGAAACAAGAACTTGACAGCTATGAAATTGACCAATTCCAGAGTAGCTCATCAAGTGGAAGAACTTACCCACTAAAGATTCTACATGGGAGGATAATATTTTTATACAGAAGCACCTAGAGCTACTCAAGCGTTGAGGAAACATTGTTTTGAAGGAGAGGGGCATGTTAGGTCCCTATATTACAAGTGTAGTCCCTTATTGTTTTTAGTGTAGCCCCCTTATTGTTATTGTTGTACCCCTGTAACCCCAATATTGTTATTATTGTGCCCTTACATTATTATGTTAGGTCGGCTAGGATTATATTGTGACCCCATGGACTCTTATATATAGAAGGAGGTTTTTTCATTTGTATCATCCAAGAATTGTTCATTTATGTAATGTAAATGAGGTTTCCCCCTCGAAGTTGCCTATTTCTAAGTCACTGATCTCTCTTTTCTTCTATTTTTGGAGTTGGTTTCATAACAGGATGTGGAGTAGCCACAAGAAAAGTAACAGAGAGTGGTAGAAACCATTCATGTAGATCCATCCACCAGAAGTGGTAGGAAGTGCACCAGAGAGGCTGACAGATTGATGCTAGATGCGACAGAGAATGTAGGTTCACCTGCATAACATTGTGCGAAAGTAAGGTCCCCAGATAGGTATAATGGATATGTGGCTCTTATGATTGAGTGTATTGTGACATAGGCATCTTATTTTGTGGAAGCGGTGCAGCAGCTGGTATGGGTTGATGCCATGGTTGAGGAGTATGACTCCATTATGAGAAACAATGCATGGGAAGTTGTCCCAAGACTGGTGGGTATGTCAGTGGTTGGATCCAGGTGGATCTATAAGGTGAAGAAAGCAGTATATGGGAGTGTGGAGAAATACAATGCTAGATTTGTGGCCAGAGTATTCTCACAGGTAGAGGGGATTGACTATGAGGATAATTTTTCACTAGTTTCAAGGTACTCATCGATTGATCCATTATTGCACCCTCAACATGGATGGGGTGGAAGATACATCATATGGATGTAAAGAAAACCTTTCTCAATGGAGTTATTGAGGAATAAGTGTACATTGAGTAGCCATAAGGTTTTGAGACCTTACACAGAGAGTCACATGTGTGTAGACCCAAGAGAGCACTATATGGGATGAAGCAAGAACGTTGTGTTTGGTACACCAGGATCAACAACTATTTCACCGAGTTGGGCTTCACAAGGAGTGAAGTAGACGCGAACCTATATCATATTGTGGTTGATGGTAAGATTTTTATTATTGTACTTTATGTAGATGATCTGAGACTGACAGGTGATGAGAAGCTCATAACTTCTTGCAAAGAGGATCTTGCAAGAGAGTTTGAGATGAAGGATATGGGGCTCTTACATTTTTTCCTTGGTTTGGAAATATGTAAAAGATATGGCGAGATGTTTGTATCTGAAGGCAAGTATGCCAATGAAATTTTGAGGAAGTTCCACATGGAGGGCAACAAACCCATGGAGACTCCTCTTGCAAGAAACTGGAGGAAGGAGGATGCTACTTTAGGTGAGATATTGGATGCAACTATTTACAGGCACCCTGTGGGTTCACTTATGTATTTTGTAAACATACGACCATAGATATGATACACAGTTAACCAACTTAGTCAAGCTATGGTTAATCATACCAAGATCTTTTGGAAGGTGGGGAATCATGTTTTGAGATATCTCAGGGGCACTACAGAGTATGGATTATGGTATATATGGAGAGAGGGAGTGAAGCTTAAAGGCTTCACCGATGCAGATTGGGAAGGAGGTTAATCAGACATGCAGACCACATCAGGGGGCATCTTCAGCATAGGATCAACAACAGTTTCTTGGTACAACAGGAAACAAAAATCATTTGCACTCAATTTAGTAGAGGCAAAGTACATGGTAGCTAGTCAGGTTACATGCAAGGCCTTCTAGATGAGGAAGATATGTGTTGGTTTGTTTGGTCATCAGATGGATCCGACGTTGATACACTTTGATAACTAGAGTTTCATAAACATCTTGGTTAATCCATTATTCCATGACAGGTCCAAGCATATTAATATCCCGTAGCACCATCTCAAAGATTGTGTTCACATGCACATTATGTTGTTTCCGTAAGTTCTCGAGGATCAGGATGTGGATATCTTGATGAAGGTGCTAGAAAAGAGGAAATTAGAATACCACAAAGGAAGGATTGGGGTAGCCGATAATCCCTTTCTTGTTGAGAGGGAGTGTTGACATTCAGCAAGAAAATTCACCACATACTAGTGTGGGATTCAAATCACACATGGGTGAGGAATTCAGTTACACATTAGTGCTAAATGTGGGCATCTAATTTATTTTTCCCTCAAATAAATTGGACAATAAATTGTAATTTCCTCTCATAACAACATCTATCAGTTAACTAAGTCATGAAGATTGAGTTAGTTCAATAATTTTGATTTTAGGGTCTAATATTTTTTTTTTAGACTATAACAGTTAAATTGATTAAAAAGCGGCAAAACAGTTGCCGCGTACTGGAACATTACAACGCTGTTTGACAATGGAATTCTTGTTACACAAATAGGGATCTCGCCCTTTGTTACAGCAAGAAGTGTGGCCGTGGAGATCGGGCCACGAGCTTGCTAAATCCTTGATTGGAGATGCTTTAAGATTGCAGGAATTGTCTGGACAGTCCATTGTTGCTTGAGGTTCAACCAATTTGCCGGAATAGGTTTTTCTGTAGGGATCGTTGATTCTTCCATGAGCACTTTGCGCAGGGGCTCGGCTTTGAAAGTCCTTGAGTTGAATAGTAGGCCAGGTGGAAAATCTAGCAAGGTCCAGCCCAAAACCATGGTACTGCACCTTCATGTAGACGAACATCCAAAGCGAATTTACATCGCCCTGAGGAACATGCGATAGAACCCGACCAATTCTAGCACTGCTTTTGATACAAGGAAAGGGCAGAGGAGCGAAAATCCTAGGAGATGCCTGTATCAGAAGCCAATGGTTACTAGAAAAAGTGCGATCCAACAGTGCTGGAGAATGAACAGATTTGTTGGAAAGGTCGATCATAGGAAGATTTAAGGAATGATGCAGAGAGACTCGACAGAGTTGACTGACAGAGATCTTTGGCTACGGGCTGAGCCAAGATTGGCTTCCAGGTTGGCTTGAGAATTCAGATGCCTCAGAATATGATAAAAGGATATTTTTCGAAACTTGGCCAGAGTGAACCTGATTTTCTTGAGGATGAGGACTAAGTGAATCTGCGATGGGGTCGAATTAGAATTCAGCGCTTGGATGATAAGCCTAGAGTCACCGAAGACCGACAGAGAGTGAATGTTCTGATTGAGAGCCAGAGAGAGCCCCTGCCACAGAGCCAGAGCCTCAGCTCTATTATTTGATTCGAAGCCCAACCCCCAATGATACCTGAGCGAAGGGGAGCCATAAGGATTCAGAAGAACACCACCCCCACCTGCAGCCCCAGGGTTTCCTTTAGAGGCCCCGTCGAAGAAGAGACAGTGATCATCCAAAGCAGATCGCCACTTTATAAACTCCTGTTCTTCCAGGCGAATTTCCCAATTAACCTGGGAAGAAGCTGGGGAAATAGGATTGATTTGATAATTTGGAGCAATATCTTTGAGCCAAAGCTCCTCCTCACTGTCCAGAACCGCATCATTCCTTATTTCCGGATTAGCATCCAAAGTCTCTCCCAAGAGTGCTTTAATTTTAGAGATAACGTTGCTTGAAGTACAGTTTTCACCCCTGAACAATCTATTGTTCCTTTCCAACCATAACTTCCAGCAGGTGTATTTAGGGATCCACATCCAAGCGGTCTTAAGAAGGTTTTTTTTATTGAGGCAGAATGAGGATAGCTTGGCCCACTTGTGAAGCAGATTTGGAATATTTCTTGGCAGCTCAACTTTGTCAGCCCTTGACATCAGGACCCCCCTCCAAACATCTTGGGCAAAAGGGCACAGCAACAACAGGTGATTAGTTTTTTCTTCCTCTGACATACACAGAGGGCATCTGGATGGCCCTTCCATTCCACGTTTTCTCAGATTATCTCTAGTGAGAATGCTGTTGTGACCTAACGTCCAGCAGAAGAAGTCTACTTTTGGGAGCGAAGGGAAGGCCCAAATAAATTTCCATTGTGTTGGATCAGGAGGGACATTAGGAACAGCAATCGAACTTTTGTAACCTTCAGAAACCGAGAAAGAGCCAGATTGGGAGCCCCACCCTCTTTTGTCCTTAGCTGTTGCTGTAATAGGAGATTTTCCTTGGAGTTTGTCTAAAAGAAACGAAGCTTCAACTTGCAACCGATGGGGAACCTCTCCCAGGTTCCAGCTGTCCCACAGTCTACCAGAGTCCTCCGTCCAGGTGGAAATGTCCCACAGGGTTTTCATATTGTTGGACTGTAGCCAAAATTTAATATTTGCCAGGCCTTCAATATGATTCAAAGGCTGATCTCCTAGGATCGGGTCTTCCCAGATTCTGATTTTTTTCCCATTACCTGGGATCCAGTAGAGATTGGAACTGAAATGCTCTAGAGCAGAGAGACAAAGCTTGAAAACTGGAGAACCTTTGGTGGTTTTTGGCGGATGATCCAAACATCTCAAACGCTGGCCTTGAAAATATTTCTTCCACAGGACTCTCTTACTCCAGCTAGTTTTCCCAGCTACAATATTCCACAGAATTTTGGAGCCCAGAGCGAGATTTTGTGCAACCAGATCTCTCATTTGAAGACCTCCTTCCAGGGTTGGCCTCTTAATGGTATCCCATTTAACTAAATGAAGTCTTCTTTCATTATTTTCCCCCCCTTACCAAAGGAATATCCTCAGTATACTATCCATTTTACTGAGGAAGGTTTTGGGAGCAAGCAGAATGGAGTGCTGAAAAAGAGGCATACTTATGAGAACAGATTTCATTAGAATAATCTTTCCAGCATTGTTTAGCCAAGAGGCTCCCCAAGCGTGTATTATGAGCTTAAGCTTGTCTAAGAGGGGCATCCAGTGGGCAACTTTAGGTATGGATTTGAATATTGGAATCCCAAGATATTTGAAGGACTCCCAGGTCTGACAAACTTTCATCTCTAGGAGCCTAGCAATGTCAGTCAGATCTTTGACCGAGCAGTTCCAGCCAAAGATTGTGCTTTTTAAATAGTTTATCTTGCTGCCCGTGACCTCCTTATAAATATCCAACTCCTTCTTAAAAGATCTGGCCGAATTTATGCTCGCTCCTCCAAGCAGCAGAGTATCATCGGCAAATTGGGCATGGTTTATGTCTTTAACATTGTGCAGCATTCTGAGGCCTGGAAGAGTTTGGACTTGTTGACAAAAGTCTAGCTAGAAGCTAAGCACCGAGTCTTGGATAGCATAGAGGAGAGGGGACAGCGGAAAACCTTGTCTTAAACCCCTAGATGCATTGAAAAATTCAGTAGATCGGCCATTAACCAACGGCGCAATCCAAGGGGAGGCAATGCAGGCTTTCACCCAATTTATGAAGGTTATTGAGAAGCCCATTTTTTTAATAACAGTAAACATGAATTCATGTCTCACCCTGTCAAAGGCATTTGCCAGATCGAGTTTTATCACCATTCCTTTCTCTTTTCGGCGGCAACTTGAATGAACTGCCTCTTGAACCAGCACAATATTATCCAGAATCTTTCTCCCTTTGATGAAACCTCCTTGATTTTCCGGAATGATGTCTGGAAGAATATTCTTGAGTCGGATGGCTATGATTTTGGTAATCAGTTTATAACTGGTGTTACACAGCGAAATGGGACGGAATCTACTAAAATCTGAAGCTCCTTTCTCTTTCGGCAGCAATGCAAGGAAGGCTGAATTGGTACTGCCTCCTATCTTAGAACAAGATTGGGACTTCCTGACCATTCTCAGGAGGTCTTTATTGATAGATGACCAGCAAGACTGAAAAAACCTAGCAGTGAACCCATCAGGACCTGGCACTTTATCCGACTCCATGCAATCCAAAGCTTTCTTGAGCTCATCCATGTTGATCGGTGCAGTCAGCATAGTGTTAACAAAATCATGGACATAGTGGGGAATTAGATCAAACGGATAGGCGTGAGGATCTATAGGAGGGTCTGCAGGTGCTGAATAAAGCTCTTTGAAAAAAGTGAAGGCTGCTCTCTTGATGCCTTCAAAATCTTTAACCACAGCATCATGGGAGCGGATTTCTGATACATTTTTGAATTGCTTGCGAGCTTCGGCTTGCTTATGGAAAAAAATGGTATTTTTGTCGCCAGCCTGTAACCATAAGTTTCTGGATTTTTGTCTCCAATACTCCTCTTCGTCCCTACTAGCTTTATGGAGGGCTTTTTGCAACTCCACTTCTTTTTGAAGCAGACTTTAGGTAACAGCAGAATCCTCCGTTGTTGATTGGAGGACAGCAAGGTTTTCTAACGACTCTTTTCTCTTGGCAGCGAGAGTTTTCAGAGTTTTAGCCCACTCCTTGAGCCTTCTCTTAAGACCCCACAAATTTTCTTCCCACACAAAGAATGGGGATCCCAGGACATGCCGGTTCCAGGCTTCAGAAACCACCTCATGGAAACCCTCTTGCTGAATCCACAAAGGACTAAATCTAAAGGGAATGGGGCCAAGAAAACCATCCATGGAGAGCTCGAGACTAATGGGTTTATGGTCGGAAGTGAAGTTAGGAAGGATTTTGGAAGAGGCCATTAGACCACAAGTAAGGAAAGAGGTTTGGACGAGGAATCTGTTCAAACGAGCAACTAGATTTTAGGGTCTAATATTAGGCATGTATAGTGATTCTATTATTTTTGGGGTCTAGCTGTAGTTGTAGCACTAGTGTGGTGTGACTGTAATAATTTAACTCAAATTAATTGATGTTATGAAACCAACTCCAAAAATAGAAGAAAAGAGAGATCAACGCCTTAGAATTCAACCACTTTGAGTGGGAAACCTCCTTGACATTACATAAATGAACAAGTCTTGGATGATACAAATGAAAAAACATTATTTCTATATATAGGAGCCCATGGGGTCACAATATAATCCTAGCCGACCTAAAAATAATAATGTAAGGGCACAATAATAACAATAATGGCTTTTATGGGGCACAATAATACCAATATGGAGGCTACAAGGGTACAAAAATAACAATGAGGGGGCTACACTAATAAGAATAAGGGGATACACTAGTATTATAGGGACCTAACATGCCCCTCTCCTTAAAGCAACTGTTTCCCTCAACGCTTGATTATTTTTGGATGCTTCTGTATAAAATTATCATCCTCCCAGGTGGAATATTCAATGAGTAAGTTATTCCACTTGCTAAGATACTATGAAATTCATTTATTTGGTAGTTGTCGAGTTATTGTTTCTATGACTACTTCAAAACTTCTTTCGTTGTGATGTGGATCTTTCATTCAATACTACCCCAAAGTTAGGTTATCCTTTGAGAGTTGGAGAACTTGTTGTTGATGCTCGATGTGATCTTCCACTATTTTATCATCCATACTAGCTCTTATTTGATCCTTCAAACCATCCAACTTAGCCTCCATTTTTTATTTTAAACCATCTATGTCATCTTTGATTTCTCTTTGTAAGATCTAAATTTGTTGCACTTGGTACCGTAATTTTTATATCTCATACTGCAATTCTTCCTCTTCATCTGCCATAGTAGAGATTTCTGAGGGCTTAATGGGTGTGGAATTATTTTTGGGAGGCATTATAAAACTCAATACTGATACAAATGCTTCAATAATCCCTTGGAATCACTTCAAACTGCTTTTTCAAACAAACGTTTTGCAATTTAAAAAAAAAATACACACCTTTTTCTTACTTTTGAGGAGCTCGATATTGAAACTATATTACCTCTGTGATTTCGGATATTCAATATCTTGAATTCGGTCCTATATTAGCCCTCTGAATCTTCTTTCGAATGCCACAGGTTTGACCTGATTTGGATGCTTCAAGACAAAGCTATACCCAATCTGCCACAATGACCTAATTATGGACTAGTTCAATAGAGCGAACTTGTACGGTGTGCCACGTGTCACTATTTCCTCCTTCGACTCTGAAATTGATACACAAGAAACTACAGTCCGTGTGATTTTGGCCACCTTTTTCAGAATTCCAATTTGATGCTCAAAGAGAGAGAGTTATGATGATTTTCCCAAAGTCACCTCTTTTAAATGAAATTCGGGAGCTTGAAAACACCATAACTTCAAAAAATCATATCTCCAAAAATAATTTGAACCAAGATCTGAAATTTTTACACGAAGTTCCTCAGGGTTTCGGCTTCGCATGGTCAAAATTTCAGATTTTGAACCTTCATATAAAAAGCTCCAAAATATAAGAAAAGAGAGATCAAGGCCTTAGAATTCAGCCATTTTGAGGGAAAAACCTCCTTTACATTATATAAATGGACAATTATTGGATGATACAAATGATTAAACCTCCTTTCTATATATAGGAGTCCATGGGTTCACAATATAATCCTAGCCGACCTAACAATAATAATGTAAGGGCATAACAATAACAATAATGGCTTTTATGGAGCATAATAATAACAATATGGGAGCTATAGGGGTGAAAAAATAACAATAAGGGGACTACACTAACAACAATAAGGGGATACACTAGTATTATAGGGACCTGAAAATTGAGTTAAAATTAGTTTAACTAGTTCTAAATGAATGAAGAATTAGTGAGAGGAACAATGAATTAAATTAGAATTAGTTCACTAGTGATCAATCAAATAACTAATGATTCTCTATTAATAGTTGCATGCATGTCAGTTTTGATGAAGACCTAATTGAGACAAAGCTTAAAGGGAAGATAACTATCAGTTGTATTATTATAAAATTTCCCAGGCACAATTATAAAGCCAAAAGAAGGCCATGATGGATTGCGCAATGAAGGAAGGTTGGAATTACTATTTAATAGGGATTTATTTCTCTAGGAATTGTGTGAGCAAGGCAGGTTGGAGGAAGGAAAGGAATTGGCTAAGTGTTTTTCCAATTTTTCCTAGATTAGTGTGAGACGATTGGTAGGGTGTAGCAAATTTTTGTGAGCAAGAATGCATTTTATTGTTTCATGGTTCCTTTACTTATTATAAAATATATATAGAGGGGTTTTGAGCAGTTTCTTTCCCCAGGAATATCTTGCGTTGTGCGATTGATTTAATTCTTTCTCTTACTTTCATGTGATTGAGTGATCGTGTTTTATATTCCGTAAATATTGTAGAAGGATTCAGTATCTTGTTTTTTGTACATTTGAGTGGAAATCCCTTTACCATGTCTTTCCTATGCATCAAATTTAAACCTCCAAAGTTAAGAGGCCCAAATATTAGATGCCATAACTTTTTTCCATCTTTTACCTATGCTTGAAATATTGTTTATATGACATATGCAACATCTATTTCTTCTTCTTGTAAATTCAATAAATATTGTGCTTGTGCACCTTGTTCAATCAAATTTGGTCTTTTGTTGAGTGGAAACATTGTATTGCTTGTCATTTGAACTTTTTTAATCATATTCTTACTTGGGAATTTATCAATAATTGTGCACTGTGCATTTTTTAAAAAGATAGTGTATCCCTTTTGCGTGATTTTTCCAATACTTATAAGATTGTGCTTTGAACTAGGAAAAAAATATACTTGTGAAATATACTTATTCTCTACTTCTTTATTAGAATATTAAATTTTCCTTTTCCCATGATTTACACTTTGTTATCAGTCCATAACGTTAATTCATATTTTACGCTTTCATCTAAATTGTAAAATATTTATATGTTTCCTGTCATGTGATTGCTACACCAAAATTCTAGAAATCATACATCAATTTTCCTATCTTGGGATACATTATATGCTAAAAACATATTCTCTTGGTACTCATTTTATTTTGTGAAATTTGCATTTGGTTTATTACCAAGACCAAGTTGCTCCTTTCTACATTCATTTGCATAATTCCCATACTTCTTACAAGAATGACATCGAACTTGAGATTTATCATATCTCTGACCTTGTTCATGATTTTGAATTGGATTTTTATTTCTAGCTCTTCCACTTGAGCTTGAAGGGCTTCTTCTTCCACCTATGTGTGGGTTTCTTCCTCTTCCTGTAGAATTTGATCTTCCTCTGCCTCTACCTTGACCAATTGAAACTTGTGTCTTGAAGGCATGTTCCATTGAATAGTTTTTTGTTCTGTTCAACCCGTGTTTATGAGAAATCACTTATGTATGAAGATCATCTAATAAAAATTGTGAGAGATCATTCGTCTCCTCTATCACCACAACAATAGGGTAAAATATTGATGGTAAACTTCTCAAAACGTTTTCAATTGTTCTCCTTTCTTCAAGTGTCTCACCATGAGATCTTATTTGAGTAACCAATCCAATAAATTGTGTAAACAATGAGTCTATTTTCTCATACTCCTTCATGTATATAGTTTCAAAAACTCTTCTCAAAATTTGAAACTTTATTTTCTTCACTTTCACCATACCTTGATATGATGTTTGGAGAATATTCCATGCTTTCTTGGACTTGTTTTTTCTCCAATCCTTGCAAAAATGCTCTTATGCTCTCCTTGAAAAATCTAGAAGAGGGATTTGGAGTCCTTCTTCCTATTATCTCTCAACAAGTCCCTTTCTGCCCATGTCAATGCATTATATGATATTTCATCTATTGGTTCTTGGAAGCCATTTTCTACCAAATCCCATGTACCATGAGAAGAAAATAAGGCCTTCATTATAATTTCCCAATAATCATAATTTTTTCCATTAAATTGAGGAATTTCAGGATTTTTCAAGCTTGTGCTTTAAGTTTCCATTTTTCTTTAGTTAAAAATTGGACTCTTGCTGGTAAATCTACTGCTAAACAACCTTTGACACCTACTCTGACAATTCTTGCACCTTCTCTAATACCACTAACAATAGAGGTAGAGGGAATAACTTATAACACTACCGCACATACAATATGATAGTAAAACACACTGTAATGTTTTTTTGAAATCACGCTCAGTAGAATATGGGGGCGAAACAAAGTATTTGTGAAGTAAAACAAGAAATAAAAATTTAGAAGATATATATATATATATAGAAAACATGGTGGTTGAAGCTTGGGAAAAATGTTGTAAATCATCAATTTACAAAGGTTTTCAACTCCATGTCTTCACATAGTAAAAAATAGAAAAAATTTGTTTCATGCACACACCAAATTTATCTCCATGATTTTAGCTCTAGACACGCACAAAACATACACCTTACAAAACTAAACTTTAGTACATATTTCAAACATACATGTGATGCACTAATTCACGACATGACAAATATTAAGACACAAGATGGGTGCACATACACAAAAATGAATTTTCAACAGTTTCAGACACTACAGAGTACAAGATGTTTCCTACGTAGTACACTCAAACATTTACATCTTACCAACTTTTCATAGACATTAACACTGAATTAGACTAATTGATGTACTAGGAAATTTCCAAAACTAGGAAATTTGTTTTCCTGATGATCCACCCTTAGGGAAATATGAATACAATGACAACGACCTCTAGACAGAGCTCCTCCGCATGGAAAAAATAGATGGAAAAGGTCATGGAGGAGTATAGGGACATCCTCAGCTCACCTGAATGGGTGCCTCTACACTGTTAGTTCAATCACTCAATCGATTTGACCCCAGTCCCGTCACTTCCCAATGGACCAATCTATCGGCGCTCTGTTTTGGAGAATAACGAAATCAAGAGGTAGATTCAGGAGATGTTGCAGAAATTTGACATCTGACCAAGTTAATCGCCATGTGGGAGTTCGATCATGTTGGTGCAGAAAAAGGATGGTACTTGGAGACTCTGTATTGACTATCAGACACTAAAGAAGATCATTGTTCGAAATAGGTACCCGATCCCACGGATTGATGACCTTCTAGACCAACTCAAGGGGGGAAAATATTTCAGCAAGACTGACTTAAAGTTTCGGTGTCACCAGGTACCAATCAAACCCTCTAATGTGTGGAACACTACCTTCAAATCCAAGAAGGGCCTTTTCGAATGGCTGGTCCTACCTTTCGGGTTAACGAATGCTCCCACAACATTCATGATGTTGATGGAAAACATCTTGCGGCCATTCACCAACTAATTTGTAGTGTTTTACTTTGGATGACATCCTGATCTTTAGCCAGACATTGGAAGAGCACCTACACCACATCCAACGGGTCCTACAAACACTGTGGCAACACAAGTTGTGTGCCAATTTGGAGAAATGCACTTTTGGCATGACCTAGGTTCAGTATATGGGATACATTATTGATGAGCATGGGGCACATGTGGATCCAGCCATGATCCAAGTCATTCGGGATTAGCCAGCCCTAACAACTCTAATAGAGCTCCGCAACTTTGTGGGCATTGCCAATTTCTATTGAAGGTTCATCTTGGGATTATCTCATATCACTTGGCCCTTGAGTCGTCACTAAGGGAGGAGCCAAAGAAAAATTATTTTGGTCTGAATATTAACAGAAGATGCTTGTAGAGTTGAAACATCACCTCTGTTCTCCACCAGTACTCACATTACTAGACTTGCAACAACCATTTTTTATTGAGAAAAATTCCTTTGACTATGTTACTGGGGCAGTTCTTACTCAAAAGGGACATCCAATGGCATATCATACTGAGACACTTTCTGACACAATCTATATGTATCCCACTTATGACAAAGAGATGTATTCCATTGTGAAGGCTTTCCAACAATGGAAGCATTGTATTTTGGGGAAGGAAATGATTATCCACATAGACCACCGACCATGGCGCTAACCTGTAGTTCATATAGTAAAAATGGAAGTTGTAGAATGATCGCCATGAGAAGTAATACAAATACCTACAACAATTTCATTTTGAACATCAAGTACAAGGCAGTACCAAAAATGTTGCAGACTGCCTCAGGTGACCACCGATCATGGCGCTAACCATTATGCTCAACTCTTGTGGGGATGTGACTTCTGATTGGTCTCTTCTCTACAAAAGTGATCCAGAATTTAGCCACACATACCATAGGCTCTTAGAGGGTAAGCAAGTTCCATATTTTCACCTCCAAGATGCCCTCCTATGTCACCTAGGACACCTTTGTGTTCCTTCAAGCGAGTGTTCCAAGATGATTTCAGAATCACACTACAGTCAGGTCACTCAAAATTTTAAGGCCAAGAAAATAGTGGCAATACTATGGAAGTGGCCGAACCTTTGACAGGATGTCGGGAATTACATCAGATCCTACACTTCCTACGACATTTCCAAACCGACCATTAAGAAGCAAGGCCTCTATACTCCGCTACCTACCCCTAGTCGACCTTGGGAATCCATCTCCATGTATTATATTTCGATCCTTACTTCTACTAAGCATGGCAATGACTATGTTTTTGTGGTCATCGATAGATTCGAAAAGATGGTCATTATGAAGGCTCGCAAGGAGAATATCACATTAGAAGCCACTACTAAACTCTTCTTTGAATGAGTTTGGGTAGACTTTGGGATCCCACAGTCTAACATCTCAAATCGGGACAGTAGGTTCCTTTGTACTTTTTGGTCCAGCCTCTGGTCGATGCTAGACACCAAGCTCACCAAGTCCACAACTTTCCATCCCCAAGCTAATGGCGATATTGAGGTCATCAACATGATGATCGTACACATTTTGCGCATGTACAACTCAACTCATCCATGAAAATGGAAAGAGAGCCTCCCCTATGTACAACCCAGCTAAAACTGGGCTCTCCACAACTCAACTAGCCATAGCCCCTTTCAGGTGGGCTTGGGATTCTAGCCACTTTGTCCCATTGACATAGCCAGGTCATTTGCGGCTACTCACGTAGATTCATATCATGTCCAATCTGAAGCTGACAAGGCAAACAACCTTATTGATCCCATTCAGCACATCTGCCAACACGTTCATGACATATTGGATAGAGCCAATGCTAAGTACAAGCAGCAACATGATCAACATCAGGTTCCACACAACTTCCAGGTGGGAAATAAAGTGTGGCTACATTTGCTGAAAGAGCACCTCGGTGGACCCCCATCGCAATCTTCGCCCATTCCCATATGGGCCACACACCATCACCAAGGTTGTAGGGGACAATACCATCTAGCTTAGTATTCCACCATTCCTTTTTCTGCACCCTGTGTTAAATGTGGACTACCTTCGGCCCTAGTTTGCACCTCTACTGGACAATCCAACATGGAAGGAAAACTCACACCAATAGAGTTAAACTTAGCCTGCATGGAACAAACCACCACTAATCATATCATGGATACACATATCAAGAAAACCTGACAACAAAGGATCCAACTATATCGAGTTGTCAAAGTAGGCCAGCTCCTTCACCAAGGCAAGTGCATCACCGAATAACTGGAAAGTCGGGCCAAGTGCATCACCGAGGACCAAGTTCAGTAGAAGTTTCCTGATCTCATGGAATAACTCAACGCAATGGGGACCATTACTTCCTAAGGGGGGAGGAATGACCCAGGTGGATATTAGTGGCCACCCACCTATTCCAATTGGACCCCCACCATATTTTCTTTCAGTTTTTCAGTTTCCTTAATTGTAGCACAATTTACTATTTTTAGCATTTTTTCGAGTCTTGAACTTCTGGAGCCGTTTTGAGGCCCTAAACGAATTTTTTTGGGAAAAACGAGAGCAACATGGGTCGTTGCATTCTTTTTTCCCCTAAAAATTTGTATTCCTTGTATATATATGTCTAAGAGGTATTGTGCGCTTCAAACAGAGATCGTATTGCAAAGTTACGTCCCAAGAAAGTTGTTGTACCAATTTACCGAAACAGGGCCCATGGTTTTGGCACTTCATCTCCTAGGATTAGGTTTTTGAAGGTTTAGGGTTTACATTTTTTATAAATAATAAGTAGGCCTTCAAGCCTCACTGTAAGATAGTTTAGAGGCATGTATCTGCCACATATCTTCTCAGAGATAAGCTACCAGCGCCTTAGTTAGTTTATTTCCATTATGTGTGTAAGCATATTTAAGTTATTTGATATTAATGAAATGAATTGTTATTTTTGTTGCATCTTTGTATTTATGGTTATATTTGTATTCTTTTGTGTTGTTGCATAAATCTAGATCACACCCATTCAATAATTGTCATGTCCTTGGAGACATGACTCTTGAATACTAATTATTGGCATAGTCTAGCTTATAGATGAAATAAACCGACAAAACAATGTCAAGAAAGAATTTGTTTTTGTATTGTTTAGAATGAAAATTTGAATGCATAAATGAATTCAACACCCTGAAAACCCCCCGGGACACTTGAATTTTGCAGATTAAACAACTTAAAATCATGCTTTAAAAAAACTTTGTTAGATATTATGTATGTGCACAACCTCTGTATATACACAGATATGAAAACTGCATACATATGGAAGATATGCCCATATACGGAAAATATGTGATATAAAATGTGCATATATAGAAGTTGTGTGACTTTTGTATATGCACATCTTTCATATAAAGTGCATGCCTTTCGTATATGCACATAACCTTCATATCTATGCATCTTCCATATATGCGGATATATAGAAGCTGCAAATATATGGTCGATACACACATATATATGAAAGATATGCATGTATGTGGAAGTTACAAATATACAGAAGTTGTTCTTATACGAAAGTTTTGCATATATGGAGGTTTTTGTATATACATATTATGAAGGTTGTACACTACTTTTGTATATACGTAGCTTTCATACATGTGCATATACAAAATTTGTGCATATATAGAAGATATGCACATATATGGAAGTTTCACATATACGAAAGATATGCCCATATACTAAAGTTGCGCATATACAGAAGATATGTGCATATACAGAAGTTGTGCATATACAGAAGATATGCGCATATACGAAATATGTGGAGGACTTCAGCTTCTATATAGGCACAATTTTCATATATGTGCAAATAGATATGCACATATACATAAGTTGTGCATAAATTGCACATATACAAAGGGTGCACATATTCAATGGCTAAATTTTCACATAAATTATGTACATGCGCATCTCCCATATATGTTTAGCTTCTATATATATGCATCTAATTTTGTATATGCACATCTTCCATATATGTGCATTTCTTCTATATATACAACTTCTGTATATGCCTATGCAGTTCTTTGGTATATGTGCATATATTTTGTATATGCTCATATATAGAAGTTGCACATATACAATAGATGTGCATATACGGTAGATGTGCATATATGAAAGATATGCACATATACATAAGTTACACATATACGTAGGATATGTGCATATGTATTAATTGAGCATATACGGAAGGTATGCACATATATGAAAGTTGCACATACACAAAAATTATGCATATATGGAGATTATTGTGTATGAATATTACATAAGTTGCATACAACTTATGTATAGGCACACATATACATAATATATGCACATATATGGAAGATGCACATATATAGAATATATGTGCATATATGGAAGTTGTGCATATACAAAACTTCTGCATATACCAAAGTTATGGATATAATTTTTTTTTTTTTGTGTTTTTCACCCTCGTGTGAAAATTTTATCCTTCAAAATTGACTCAACCATACACCAATTTTAGTTATTGCTATCTAATAATATCCATAGTTTTGGAGATACAATATGTTGTGGTTCTAGGCCTTGCCTCTCACTTCAACATTTCTTTATCTATCTAGTTGGGAACAAATACACCTCCTTCCTAACTTCCATGCACCTCAATTATTTACGGCTTAAGATTTTTTTAGTTAGGATGTAGTCTTATTAGACTCCCATTGCAATATTCATGAACATCCTACCTATCTCTCTTCTCTCTCTTTTTTTATTTTTAAACATGATCCATGTTTTTTTTGTGAAGGTGTGAATTGTTGTCTCTGGCATACCATCTTCTAGCTAGATCCATCCCTTTATAGGTTTAGGTTTCCTATCTAATTCGCTCTGCTTCTAAATTCCAAGAACCTATATAATGTTAATTAACCATAGATATTTTCCTTTGCTAGTAGGATTTGTTGGGAAACATTTTCAATCAACATTAGTTCATTGATGAACAATAGAAATTGTTCTTCGTTAAAATGAATTTCAATTACTAGAATTTAATATATTGTTATTTACTAAATATTTTTGAATACTGTGAAACTAAAGGTCTTCCTTTTAAGTGTTGGTACACTCTTCTGACGAACTTCTTATATTTTTAATTTCCTTTTCTTAAGCGATGCCTCTATGAAAAATACATATGTCAACTAGCCTTGGCTAACATGCATCACATATTGATTTTCTTCCCCCTTATTCGCATAACCATTTCCAATGTTTCCAACCTCTTGCATTACATTTTAGCTTTCAAATTGCATGAAATATACACCCTTATTCATAGTTTGAGACATAGGGGTTGGTGTGGTTAGAGTTCATCCCTCCCATCTCAGGGTTTCTATGTCCATCTCATTGGGGTTCAAACACACACCAACCTTAATTTCTACACATATTCCCTCATCCTTAACTGTGAAAGATTATACACATTTTGAATGTTTTAAACTCTTCCCTTAACTTTTGATTTATCTGCATCGTCATTTCCAACTGATTCCCAAATTCCAAAAGCTATACAGACAAAGCCACTTTCGAAGGCTTATTGGAAGGCATAAAGCCACTTGTGAAGGCTTCTTGGAAGGCATAAAGAAACTTCTCAATTCCTGTAAAATTATATTTTATATAATAATTGAATTATTTTTTAATTTGATTTATAAATTTATATCAAAGTTTACATAAAACATTCAATGATATTAAAATATAACTAGCCTAAATCTATTTTACCCCTATATTTACTAAGGAATGAGATGGATTAAATATCATTTCACTCTAAAAGAGGTTTGCATCTCAACTGATTGCATCTCTAGTAACCTAGCTTAGTAGATCTAAAATTAAAATGCATATAAAATTATTTAATTATTAATTATAATTATTTATTTTATTTTGTTAATTTTTTTAAATTTTATTTTCTTTTATGAAATAAAACATTTTAATTAATAATTGTAATTGTAATTCTTTTATTTTAAGATTTTTTTTGTTTTTTTAATTTACCAAGTTAAAATGTTTAGTTAACCTAAAGTCAAAATGTTTAATTAAAATAACATAATAAGATAAAACCCCATCTCTTGTATGTTGACCTCTCAACACAAATAAAAATTTATTACCAAACTTTATTTACAAATTAAAATAACTAATATCATATTTAACAATTAAAAAAACTTAAATGGGATGAGAAGCACGAACATATATTTTAATTTTTATTTTAAAATTACTTTTATTTTTTATAAACATATACATAACTTATATTAAATATATACAATTCTTCCTAAATATATTAATTTTTTTATATAAATTTATTTCTCAAATATTATAATAATAATAATAAATTAAATTATTTATTTTTAAAATTAAATTATCTATTAGAATATAAAATTAATAAATATTATTATTTATATTATATGTGTGTGTATGGAGTTTTCATTTATAAAACTGTATTAAGTTCATTTATTATAAAAAAATTATTTATTTTATACACTCATTTATTTTATTTTTATATATTTATTATTTTTTTGTTATTTATTTTATTGGAGTTTTTTTTTTTTTGATTGAAACTAGACATTTTGTTATTCAAATTATTAGTATTATTAGGTATATTAATTATAAGAAAATGTTTTAGAACATAGAAGTCAAGATGTTTTCTAATATTACTTCTATCTTTTATCAAAACCCCTAATATTGATATGATTTTGTAGAATAAAAATAATACTATCTCAACCATATAGATTAAATGGATGGTAAATTTCAATAAGCAACAATCGATCACAAACAACAAACTAATTACTAAAACTAACTATATTATAATTTCATTTTAAATCAATATTATTGTTACTGTCATAGCTATTGTTAATTATAATAATAATAAATATATAAGTTACACATATATATATATTTAAAAACATGTAATAAAATTATTAACCATGAAGATTATGTGTGCTTAACCATGGGGATTCTTAATTTATAAATAAGCTTTGTTAGAATACCATGGCATATTAATATTACATGCAAAAAAAAATACAACTCACTTTATTGGAACTTGTTCATATGACATTTTTTTGGTTAATAAAAATATTGTTACTTCCAAATTTAAGGAAAATTTGTGGGGAAATAAAGAGTTAAATAAAAATGAAACTAAGATATTATAAAGAAGTCATCAACCCCAATCATGAAACCCGTAATTATTTATCTATATTGACGAGTGTTAACAAGAAAATCAACATTACTAAGGTTTAATTACTAAATCTCGTGAGCTTTGTAGTGAAATTGAGCATTAGTCTAGCCATGGGAAGAAAATATTTATCACTAGAGTTGAAAATGAAACAAACTTTCTCTTAGATTTCCGAAGTTATCTAATTTTAAATTTTTTATCAGGCTACCAATCTTTTTGAACATAGAAATAATATATTAATAAAATTAATTAATTTTTCTCATTTTTAATGCCTCATCAAATTGGCCTTACTAGAAGTTAATTATCATCATCATCAATTTATAATTATAATGAAAATTTACTTTTATTTTAAACTTCCCTATACTTTTTATATTAAACTATAATAAAATTTTAATATTTTTTGATAAAATTTCATTATAATTTTTTTATTTAATTTATAATCGATATTTTACCAAAATTCCTTTCTAATTATTTTTTATGAAAATAGAGAATCAAAAACACCACAAGCTAAATTTAATAGATACAACTTTCTCACTATTCTATATTTTAATCAAATTTATATATAATTTTAAATTAATTAGACACCTTTATCAAGATTACTCCTCATATATACTCTATGAAGATAATGAGTCAATCACTTATGGATATCCATCAAGTATTTTTCTTCTTTTGTAGTTAAATATTAAATATGTTAGAATCTACATATATTTAAATGTTGAGACTCATTGACTTTTATATAATAGAGATATAGTTTTTAAAATGAAGGGATTTTATTATCTAATAATATAAAAATAGGTTTGATTTCTTCTATTCTTCTTCCTAAATTAACATTTTTTTTATTTTTTTCCTATTTACCTGAAATAATATTATTTTATTTTATTTTATTTTGAAAATTTTAATGTTAATTTCTATAAAATAAAATAAATATATTTATTAGTTTTATTAGAAAATAGATCCATTTCATAAAATGAGTTTACTAATTTTTTTTTTTAAATTTGAACAAATTGCGAGACCTCCATTAACAGTTCAAATTGTGCAGCCTATAAGCTTTTAATCCTAGCAAACTATCATTTAAATTTTAAAAAAAAAAATCCGATTTTAGAATATTTTTTTATCATTTAAATTTTTAAAAAGACTCCATTGTCCAGTTCATGACCGTTCATGCCCAGAAAATACAGCAGTGATGTCATTTAAATTTAACAAAAATACTCCATTCTGGAGTTTATTTTTTCTATCATTTAAATTTTAACAAGGACTCATTACAGTTCATGCCCGGAAAATGCAGTGGTGATATCATTTAGTTTTAACAAAAGTAATCCATTCTGGAATTTATTTTTTCTATGGCCATGAATCCCTGGATTCACTGGTTCTTGACTTGTAAAATGTGAACGACGATGCCTAAATGCCGGTGCCTTACATTCTAGCAGGTTGCAAAAAAAACAATGGAGCGGCAAAGCTGCGAAAAACATTCGCTGAGCAATTATATAAATTTAAATTTAGAACGCTGAAGCTGAATTTGAAATTAGAGGAGTAGATGACGCGTTGAATACATAAGTTGAAGAAGTTGTCTACCGAGCCCTTTGAAATAGTTTAGATGGCAGAAAATTGCTGGAATTCGGTCAATTAAAACTTGAAAAATCATGTGCTTGGAGTGTTTAGAATCCATTTTTGATATTGGAAATGGATTCAGCACTATCAAAAACCCTTAGGGCACTCAAAATATTAAGTTTAACAACTATAAACAAGATTCTGGACAAATCTTTGCTGGATTTTCTGAAAATCATTATCTGATTCTGAAACTCCACCTTTTTAGACTACGCTTTTATTGAATGCCTAATCCACACGCTTCAGAACGTGATGCCGAGTCTCATCGCTAGATGTCGAGCTGTCCAATATTTGCATTAATTACATTGGAGAATGGAGCTTGCAGGAAGTAGTGTTCTAGTTGCAGAAAAGTCCATGGATACTTATGGCTCTCATGAATATGGGCGATCAATATTTCATAAGCTATAGGATATTTAATAGCTCACTAATAGATTCTGACAATACGGTATGGCCATCCATCCAGCTATGCAACCATCCAGCCATGCTGCATGAATTTTGATTTTCCGGCCACTCCACCGTTCGTATTCCTGCAAGCGTAACAGCTCGTGATTGTTGATGCAATTAATGGTGGACAAGGCTTCTCTAACTCCCTTAGTGCAGATGTAGTTAATGTAGGCCCTCAAGATTTCAAACAGAGCAATCTCGCTCAAAAATTCTGAATTGAAAATTTGAAATGGAATTATAATGTGTCGGATGGAGAGACTAACCCAAATTATTCCATGCAGCGGAATTGCGAAATAAAGAAATAAAGGATAGATTGTAGTGGAAATTTTGGTTTCTCACTGAAACAATTGCGTTTGGCAGCGTTATATGGCTTTGGAGCGTCTAGGGTGTTAGAACATCTCTGAAACAAACGACAACAATTCCAGGAGTTGGCTTGAGGGCTGGTGTTTCCCATAAGTTTGATTTGGAATATCAAGAAATTACGATATTTCCATAATTAACAAATTTGAGATAACAGGTACTCATATGAATGGATTCTCTATTTTTTAGAAATCAATCTCTCTATATTTATATAAACTCAATATGTATTTGTGATTTGTGATTCAGTTCCTAGGCTCTTGCTACACACCGCGTTTTTAATGGGATATGTAAGGCCTTCGATCAACAAAGTTGTGGCCTTTTTAAGGAATCTGTTGAAGTTGGGTGGGAAGATCCTGATACAACGTGATTCGCTCTTCTTAGGGTAGAGGAGAATCAACGCTGAGTGCTTGCGCTGTATGTTGGAATTTCTGAATATTCCTAACAACAAAGAGGAAATACTATTCCTCTTCTAAACACAATATTTAAATAAAAACTGTATGTACAATGAGAGATGGAGTAAAACTCTTCTTCTATTAAAATGATGCATTATTACAAAATGAATCTTTCCTCAAAACTAAGTTCTGGATTTACAAAATGAAATGCTTCTTGCTCGGATGCTACAAAGACGCAACGATGTTGCTCTCTCTACGTACACTCTGTTTCAACACATAGTCTCCCTTATTGCTTACTCCCTTTGAGAAAAATTAGATAGTCAATGTGCTTACTTTGTATTACTCAGCCTTCAGGCTTCTTATATACTCTATAGTACAATGCACTATTGTTTTATATATATTATAAACGTATAATGTTTATAATATATATATATATATATATATATATATATATATATGACCCTTAAGTTAAAAACATAATGCGGCGTTTTATAAACATTATACCAAGTTTTTGAGAACTTTATACATCGCAGCGCATAAAACAAAAATGAAGCATTTAACCTAAGGTTTAAAACCTTACTACATGTTATTTCGCAGACTTTAAGAATCTTTATGCAAAACATGTTACTCCATTATCGCATCCATTCTCGAGCTCGCTGACTGTGCATTGGATTTGTGCGATATGTGCACTATTGGTTGAGCCATGACACGCTAGTGGAATTGAAAAATCAATTCAAAAACATTTAAACGTTTATCGTGTCCATTTTGGGGATGGGCTGATTGGACTTCAAACTATGCGATAGCACTGCTATTGGCTCATGCTTTTGACGTGGCAGAGGTGGGACCGGTTCATCGCACGGTTTATGGATATGGTGACGTAGACTTCGGGCCATTGCGAACAAAGTGTGATTGGTTTAGGGATTGCGACATGGAGACGTGGGCTCCACTTAAGGTGGCGTGGGGCTTTTTAAATACAAAACAAATTCGTGGGGTTTTAATGGTTGGTGCGTGGCCTTTAAAGCGGGTAGGTGCTACGGATAAGAAGCGGCGTTGCATTGAGTAGACCACGGATTTATTTGCAGAGGAGTATGGCTATGGCCTTTGAAAAAAATATTTATTTGCAGGGTTATTCAATCCCAGATTGAATGCACAGTGGTGTGCTAGTTTAAACAAAATATCTATGCACCTATCCTTCACAAATTTCCATCAAAAATTAAATTTCAATCCTCCTCCTACTCAGTTGCAGTTTGAATTATTTCCAGCACTCCTTATTAATTACAACTGCTGCATTCTTGCATACCTAGACACTCTGTTAGGTAATTAAAACTTTTATGCCCCAATGGTTTTTTCAAGATATCAGCAAATTGCTCTTCTGTTCTACAATCCTGTAAAACAATTTCTCCATTGTTCACTAACTCTCTGATGTAGTGATACTTTGCATCAATGTATTTTGTTCTCTTATGAAACACTGAATTCTTGGATAAATCTATAGCTAAGTTATTATCACAATACACTGTTGTGCCTTTTACCTGTTCATGACACAAAATTCTTAACATTATTCTCATCCACACTGCTTGACATGCTATTGTTGTAGCTGCCACATACTCTGCCTCTGATGTTGATAAAGGCACAATTGGATGTTTCTTAGAAGCCAATGAAATGACTTCTGATCCCATATGAAAAACATATCCAAAGGTGTTTTTCCTGTCATCTATACTTCCAGCCCAATCACTGTCAGTATATCCAATCAATTCAAAATTTTCTGAAGTGGTGTATAAATTACCATACCTCTTTCTTCCTTTCACATACCTCAAAATTCTCTTTGCTGCTTCACAATGTGCCTCCTTTGGCCTTTTCATAAATCTGGAAATTAAAATTACAGCATGCATAATATCTGGACTAGTTGCAGTCAAATACATAAGGTTGCCAACTATGCTCTTATACAAACTTGGATCAAAATCCTTGTTGTTGTCTTCCTTGCTCAACTTCAATCCTATCACTGTAGGAGTAATTGCTGCCTTGCAATCCTGCATGTTAAATCTTTCCAAAAATTCTTTAACATACTTAGCTTGAGAGATAAAAATTTTATTTTCATTTTGCTCTACTTCTATTCCTAAGAAGTATCTCAGCAATCCCATATCAATCATCTCAAATTTTTCTTTCATGACTATTTTAAAATTCTAGATGAGGTAAGCATCATTACCTGTGAATATCACATCATCAACATAAAAAACAACAATGAGCATCTTACTGTCTTTCTCCTTGATGTATAATGTGGGTTCTCCTTTACATTTCTCAAACCCATTTTCCAATAGATTGGCATCTATCCTACTGTACCATGCTCTTGGTGCTTGCTTCAGCCCATACAGAGCTTTCCTCAATCTGCATACCTTGTGCTCTTGGCCTTCTTTCTCATAGCCCAAAGGTTGTTCAACATAAACTTATTCAATCAATACTCCATTTAAAAATGCTAATTTCACATCCATTTGGTAAACTTTCCACTTATGTTGTGCTACTATGGACAACACTGCTCTTACTGTTTCCATTCTTGCAACTGGTGCAAAAATTTCCTCATAGTCTCTTCCTTGTTGTTGCTTGTAGCCTTTGACAACAAGTCTAGCTTTGTGTATTTCAATCTTGCCTTGAACATTGCTTTTGGTTTTATAAACCCATTTCACTCCAATAATTTCCTTACCTTTTGGGAGATCAACCAATTCCCATGTCTTATTTTTCTCTATGGCATTTATCTCTTCATCCATAACATCTATCAATTTCTTATCTTTTACAGCTTCTTCAAATTGAATAGGATCTTCTACATGACAATACAATGCAAATAAAGAGTTCATACCTTCATTTGCTGCGTCTTGCTCATAAATTTCATTGAGACTTCTCAATCTGGTTTCTCTTTCACTTGTTGAACTTGTGCTTGTAGAAGCACTCATATCTGCTCCTTATGATGTGTTTGGAGAAGCACTGTCATCACTTCTCAAGGGTGTTCTCATACCTGCTTGTGGTGTCTCTTTCTGTCCTTGTGTTAGTGGAGCTGGTGCAGCGAATGAGGGATATATTTCAGCTATTTATTCCTCATCTTCATCATGAGACAAACAGCTTTTTACATTCACTGTTTTCTCAATACTTCCATCGCAAGCTTCTTCTTCAATAAATTGTATATCGCTTCTTATCATAAATTTCTTGGTAGATGGGTTATATAATCTGTATGCTTTGGATTCTTCACTGTATTCAACAAATATGCACTTCTCCCCTTTATTGTCAAACTTATTCCTTAGCTGATATGGAATGTGTGCATAAGCCACACAACCAAAAACTCTCATGTGGGTGACAAACTATTTTATGCCACTCCATGCTTCTTCAGGAACTTTGTTCATAACACTATTTTTTGGGCATCTATTCAGCATATATGATGCACAATGTACAGCTTCAGCCCAATATTCATTTGGCAAATGTTTTTCCTTCAACATGCTTCTTACCATATCCATGATGGTTCTATTTTTCATTTCAACAACTCCATTTTGCTGTGGTGTGTACCTTGCTATAAATTGCTTGTGTATCCCATTTTCTCTGCAAAAATGCAGAAATTATTTGGAGATATATTATCCTCCTTTTTCTGTTCTTAAGACTTTATATGTTGTCCACTTTGATTCACTACAAGAGCTTTAAAGTGGTAGAATTTATCAAACACTTCACTCTTCAACTTCAAGAAATAAACCCATTTTTTTCTTGTGTAATCATCAATAAAGGTCAGCATATAGTAGTTGTCTACTAATGATGGTGTTTGCATTGGTCCACACAAATCAAAATGGACTATTTCTAAGGGTGTCTTTGCCCTTATGCTCTTTCCTGATGGAAATATTTCTCTATGTTGTTTTCCCAAAATACAGTCTTCACATAGCCTGTCTGACTTTTCAATCAATGGTAATCCCTTTGCCTTTCCTTTCCTATGTAACAAATTCAGACCTCCAAAGTTGAGATGTCTAAATCTTAGATGCCATAACCATTAGGGGATTTTTGAGGTCTCAAATGGATCTCCTAAGGAAAATGTACAATCAAAATTCACTTTATGAGCACCAATCACATTTTATGGGATGACATCATCCCTAATGGTTGAGGTGGCATTGCTTGAGTTGAAGGTAGTTACTTGTCACATTCTCAATGGTGGATAAAAAATCATGGTTAACCATGGTAGTGCTCTAAGTACTTTAAAATTCAAAGTAAAGTACCCATAATAAATATCATTTAACATTTTTTGAATAAAAATATATTATTGTCATTTCATATTTCTTGAAAGAAACAATGCATATCCCTATACATTTATTATATTATATTATATTATTTTTATATAGTATAGTAATTACATGTTATTATACAATTTAAATAATATAAATTTCAATTGATAGCATATAATATAATTAAGAATTTATATTTTATTTTAAGTTATTTAAGTACAAAGGACAAATGCATTAGTTGTTCAATGATAATGATTTTTTCTTGAAAAGCTCATTCCTATTTATAGTCACATCAATAAAAAAAAATTATTATTTTTATTTTAGTACAACTTTTGAATTGAATTTAACTATGGTTACATGGATTGTGGTGCAAAAAGTGAATTACAAATTAAGAAATATTATTTTAAATGTTTAGCTATTATTTTATTATTTCCTTAGGAGGCCCATTTTAAACCTCAAAATTCCCCTAATGCAATTTTCAACCTTTGCTTCTTTTTGGAATCTCTCTTGTGTCACTGCTGCCATTGCAGCTCCTTTCTTCAAATCTACTCTCATCTTGAGAGGAAACATTATGTTTCTTGTCATCTTCACTTGTGAAATTATTTTCTTGCTTGGTGGTATGTCCATGATGGTACATACATCATCCTCAAAGAATACATTGTAGCCTTTCTGAATGAGATGTCCAATGCTCAAAAGGTTACACTTCATACCAGACACATAGTATACATCTGATATGGATCTCTTTTCTCCTTTCTTTGTCAAAACACTTACTTTGTCTTTTCCCATGATAGAGACCTTACTGTCTGTTCCCAATGTTACTTGAGATTTTTCATTTTCATCAATCATGGAAGACATAGAAATGTTTCTAGTCATATGGTTGCTACATCCTGAATCTAGGAACCATATATCTTCATTTCTCTCTTCAGCCATATTACATGCTAAAAACAAATTCTCTTGACTGAGATTATCTTTATTAAAGTTTGCACTGGGTCTACTACCCATGTCATTCTGTTTCTTCCTACATTCAATGGCATAATGGCCATAATTCTTACAATAATGACGTTGGACTTGGGATTTATCATAACTTTGTCCATGTGCTTGATTTTGTCCACCTTGTTGGGTACTACCTTGGCCTTGGTTTTGATTTTGATTGCTGCCCCTTCCACTTGTATTTGCAGGGCTATTTATGCCTCTGTAGTTTGCTCTGCCTTGAGATCTTCCTCTTCCAAAGGACATTTGGGTCTTGAAGGCATGTTCCAAAAGTGAGTTTGTTGTTCTGCTCAATCTTTGTTCATGTGTCATCAATGATGCATGCAACTCATCAAAAATAAACAATGAGAGATCATTTGTATCTTCAATGGTTGTTACTATCACATTGAACTTTGAGGGTAAGATCCTTAACACTTTTTCCACTATTATTCGCTCTTCTATGGTTTCTCCATGAGATCTCATTTGGGTGACCAACCCAATCAACATTGTGAAGAATGAGTCTATTGTATCAGACTCCTTGAAAATGCAAATGACTTCAAAATCTCTTCTCATTAATTGAAGTTTTGTTGTCTTTACCTTATCCATTCCTTGATAGGCTATTTGGAGAGCATCCAATGCATCCTTGAACCTCTTTGTTGTTGCAATTCTTGGAAATATGCTTTCATGCACTGCCTAATAGAGATAGAAGAGGGATTTTGAGTCCTTCTTCTTATTACTCTCGAGAAAATCTTTCTTTGCATGTGTTAAGGCATTATATGCTTGTTCATCAGTTGGTTCTTCTAAACCATCGTCAACTAGCTCCCATAAATCTTCAGAGGCAAACATGGATCTCATTGTGATTGCCCAATAGTCATAGTTCTTCCCATTGAACTGTGGGAGTTGAGTAATTCTCATACTCGTGCTTGTGCTAGCTCCTGCCATAGATAGCTTTACTGAACTATGCTTAAAAAAATTTCTGTGTTTCTAAAAAAACTCTCTCTGCTTAAGAGATAAACTCTGTCTCTAAAAGACTTCTCTGGACTGCACTCTTTAAAAACAAACACAAAACTCTGTTTTGGTAAATAACTTGTTTTGTTGAGCCTTCACACTGCTGGTCAAAAAACTTCAACAACTCCTTCTTTCGTTCAGATTATTTAGCAAATGTAAAGAGTCTGGATTAACTCTTATACCATGTTGGAATTTCTGAATATTCCTAACAACAGAGAGGAAATAAAATTCCTCTTCTAAACACAAATATTTAAATATAAATTGTATGCATAGTGAGAGATGGAGTAAAACTCTTCTTCTATTAAAATGCTACACTATTACAAAATGAATCTTTCCTCATAACTAAGTTCTGGATTTACAAAATGAAATGCTTCTTTCTCGACTACTACAAAGACACAACATTGTTTCTCTCTCTCCATACACTCTGTTTCAACACACAATCTCCCTTATTGCTTACTGCCTTCGAGAAAAATTACACAGTCAATGTGCTTACTCTATTACTTAGCCTTAGGGCTTCTTATATACTCTACATTACAATGCACTGCTGTTTTATATATATATGACCCTTAAGTTAAAAACATAATGTGGCGTTTTATAAAAGTTATACCAAGGTTTTGAGACCTTTATACATCACAACGCATAAAACAAAAATGAAGCATTTAACCTAAAGTTTAAAACCTTACTACATGTTATTTCGTGGACTTCAAGCATCTTTATGCAAAACATTTTACTCCATTATCGCATCCATTCTCGGGCTCGCTGACTGTGCATTGGATTTGTGCGATACGCGCACTATTGGTTGAGCCATGATATGCTGGTGGAATTCAAAAATCAATTCAAAAACATGTAAATGTTTATCACGTCCATTTTGGGGATGGGCTGACTAGACTTCAAACTATGCGATAGTGCTACTATTGGCTGACGATTTTGACGTGGTGGAGGTGGGACCGGTTGATCGCATGGTTTATGGATGTGGTGACGTAGACTTCGGGCCATTGTGAACGAAGTGTGATTGGTTTAGGGATGGCGACGTGGAGACGTGGGCTCCACTTAAGGTGACGTGGGGTTTTTTAAATACAAAACAAATGTGTGGGGTTTTAATGGTTTGTGTGTGGCCTTTAAAGTGGGTAGGTGCTATGGATAAGAAGCAACGTTGCGTGGAGTAAACCATGGATTTATTTGCAGAGGAGTATGGTTATGGCCTTTGAACAAAATATTGATTTGCAGGGTTATTCAATCCCAGAAAGAATGCACGATGGTGTGCTAGTTTAAGCAAAATATCTCTGTAGCTATCCTTCACAAATTTCCATCAAAAATAAAATTTCAGTCCTCTTCCTCCTCAGTTGCAGTTGGAATTATTTCCAACACTGTAAAAATTTAGTGTGATACAAGAGGAATTGGGAGATCAGCATAAAAACTACTACGTTGTGTGTGATGTTTGCTTGAGTGAGTTTGCTATGTATAAGGTCCTATTTCTCGCCAACTGTTGTCATTGAGAGTTTATCTCAACTGATCCTAAGTTTGATTTCTATTGTTTTTGAAATTACATTTTTTAAATTATCCATTCACTGAAATTCTCCAGAGTTCCCTTCAACACTTTCCTGCCCACAATTATCTGAAACTTGAGAGGTCGAAAGCATATCAACTTAATGATGCAGGTTCCAATTTTAATTTGGATGCAAATTGTGTCTTTCAATTACAATTAAATATGCATACTCTATAATGGCCAACATCATAAAATTTTTTCCTCTTTAAGAATAATAACTCAATCATTTGAATTTATAAATATATTCCTTGTAAAAACTAGCATGTAGTAAGAAAAATAAACAATTTTTGTGAGGAGTCGATAGTTTTCCTGTTAATAGCAAACCCAATGGATATCTAGATGGACATGCTGATTTTATTGTTTAAATGGATATCAATGAGGTTGTTTGCTAAAAAAGTGATCAACTAAATTTGCGATTGAAATTTGCGAGTGGAGGGAAGATAATTCTCACATCTCTTTTACTTGGTTACAACTGATCTTTGGTAGGTTTCATCATAGCTTGAATAAATTAAGTAACAATTAAAATATTTATTATCAGCAGCACCACAGATGTACCTCCTCCCTCGTCTGAGATGGAATGAAATCCCATATTGGAGTGAGGCCACATCGAAATATTCTTTCACAACATCTTGGGATTGTAACTTTCAGAGATTTATCACAAATGGCACACCCTACTTTCTAACCATATTTAATTTAGTGAACCCACTAAATTAATCAGTGTGGGAGGAAACATCCCGAGGAGATGGAGATTATTGCAAGCAGGGTTGGAAATTCAATTTTTTTTACTCACCATACAATATTTTTGGAAGTTTTGGATTTTTATAACTAGAAGAACATTATGTTTAAAAATTGTGGCATCTTATGTTTAAAATATGGCTTATTGAATTATATGATTTAGTATTCCTTATGATTAATAATACTAACATATTTTTTATCTTAAAGTTCATTTTTTTATTAAAATTTTTCAATAACCAAATTAACAATGAAATTAAGATCAAAATTGATTCTCAAATATTAAAATTCCTTTATGATAAGAGTTGTTCAAAACAATTATAAGCACTTATTTTTGAAATCTTGTTATAATTTCAAAATTAAAACAAAATAGAAGAAAAAGTTGATTTAAATTAAAAATAAAGGCCAAGTAGAGGAGAGATAAAGCAACTCTACATCATAGAATGATTTGTTGTGAGTTGGCTTAGATAAAGATGATACTCGCAGATTTTAGACTAAAATATGCCATAAAGCTTAGTAGAGGCACAAAGTATTTACATTATATAATAATTTATTGTAGATCAAATTGTTGTTGATATCTTTAGATAAAAATAACAATTATTGTCTTTACCAAAAGAAAGGATAATTGGATATAGATTACCTAACCATGTAATAAGAGCAAACACACCATTGTATTATCATTATTGCTTTTACATACGAGGAGGTAGCTCAGATAAAGAAAACACACACACACACACACACTATATATATATATATATATATATATATATATATTGCAATTAGGCTGGGATATTTGATCCATTTCCATCTAGACTTAAGACATGGATCTAAGATGGTTTAATTATTAATAATTGTAATTACTAGTTTTTTTATTTATTTTATTTTTACTTTTATGTAATTTGACATGCTTACATAACATAACATTACAACATCTCTTCTATGTTGGGTTGTACCTCTTCGTGCAACTAGGATGCCCCTTGTTAAAATTTAATTCCTCAAAATATGGCTTCCTTCCTCAACCCCTACCATTAAATTTGAACTAAAATATGGTGTGATCCCCACTCAAGTTGACAAGTTTAGTATTCACCACAAATTTACATTAATAATCATTCAAAGTACAACCAATGATAATGAACATGTTTCCCTACAACTTTGATCAAATTTTACCGCCGCTTAAATATGAAATTTACTCCCCTGAAGGGGTAGGTGGATCACGGTCACCAGGTCCTCATAAATTGCAAGTATCCTAGCTTTTCCAAACGACTAATATCAAATTACTCCAACTCCCAGTACAACCGAACCCATTAGATTCAACCAATTTTTTTTTTGTAGCTAGGTTGAGCCTAGGCCGAGGCTGGTCCTTTTATTCGATGGAAGAAGATTGGTCCACCCATAACGGTATGCTTATCACTAGGATCGTGCAAGGCTTCGGTGAGCATAGACACTCATTGGGAAGTTTAATTCGATGAAAGTGGCTTTCATCCTCAACCCCTCCCCAGAAGGTCTGACCATGTGATGTGGCGGGGACTAAACCCCATGCAAGCCAACTCATATACACCTCATGGGTTAATCACTCAATGTCGCTCAATATTAAATAGTGATCTATAACTTGTCGAGGGAAAAATAGAGAGTGCCTCCTAGCCGCCGAATCTCATTTACAGTAGAAACCTGCCACCACAATAAGTGCTTAGCATTAGTTGCTAATATAAAGGTGTACACAGGATGAATCTAAAATGCTAGCACTTGCACACAACTCACTAAAATATCCTTTAAAAAGTTTATATATATATAGCGATTCTAAAATACAATTAACCACTCCTAATGCTTACTAGGATGACTTTTCACACTATTAGTTTACTTTCTTAAAAATCAAATTTAAATATTAAAAAATATATAATAAATAAAATAAGGTTTATAATTTTATAAAATTAAAATATTTTAAAAAAATAATTGATTTTTTATTTATTTATGTATTTTACCAGGAGCATAAATAAATAACAAACATAATGGATTTGAGAATTTAAATTTTAAAAATAACAAAATTTAAAATTCACATAAACTATAATGTTTCGAACAACGTGTCTAATCCAATTAGTTATGCTATATTTTAAGTGAATTAAGAAAACCATTTAAAAATATGATAAAAATTAATTTATAACAACAGGTCAAACATGTTGGTTGTCTTATGACAAACTGTAAAGTGGAATTTAAGAAATTTGATATTAACTTCAACATGTATGAAAAATGCGGGTTTTGTAGAAGTCCAGCTAGTTAGTAGAGCCTCTAATTTGCGGCTCAGAAAGGATGTGAGTCACTAGACTGGAGAGCATGAGGAAAGCAAACATTAATGTTTTCCTATTATAGGTAGTCCTACTCCATGCTCTATGCATAAATGGATATGAAAACCTCTTTGGTGCGTTCATTGAGCTCACTTTCAAGTGGTTAATAAGTACATAACCAATCAACCCATGACTTAAATAGCACTAAGAGGTCGAAGTACATGCGCATATCTTCCATATATCCACAATTTCCGTATATGCGCATATATATTAGTGTCCATATATGCACAACTTTTGTATATACACATATATTTTGTATATATGCAACTTTCATTTATGCGCATATCTTTTGTATATGTGTAACTTCTAGATACACAATGTATATATGAAAGGTATGCGCATACATGAAATAAGTGCATATACGAAAGATGTGCATTTACGGAAGACATGTGCACATATCGAAGATTTGCATATGCGACTCGTATCTTTTGTATATGCGCAACTCCCATATATGCACATACCTTTTGTATATGGGCATATATTTCATATATGTACAAATTTTGTATAGGCACATATACGAAAGTTAATATATGCATATACAAAAAATATGCACATATATAGAAGTTGTGCACCATTTATGTATATACACAACTTCTGTATATGTACATATATGAAAGTTGTGCATATACGGTAGATGCACATATACTGAAGGTGCACATATATGGAAGATGCACATATACATAATTTATGCGTAACTTCAACCATTGTATATGTGTAGCCTCTGTATATGCGCAGCTTCCGTATATGCACATATTTGTTTGCGCATATACAGCAGATATGCATATATGGAAGATGCACATATCTTCCATATAGGTGAAACGTATGTATATGTGCATCTTTTGTATATGCGCATATATATAAGTTACACATATACGAATTCTACACATATATAAAGGTTGAATTTACGCATAAATTATGTATATGTGCATCTTCCATATATGTGCAACGTCTGTATATGTGTAAATTTCATATATGTGCATATACATAAGCTACATATATATAAAAATTGTGCACAACTTCAACCTACGTATATGCGCAACTTCCATATACGTGCATATTCTCTTTATATGCACAACTTTCGTATATGTGCATATACAAAATTTGTAAATATATGAAATATATGCCCATATACGAAATATATGTGCATGTATGGAAGTTCCGCATATAGAGAAGATATGAATCCATATGCACATATTTCATATGTATGCATGTCTTCCATAAATGCACATCTTTTGTATATGTGATTCTTTCATGTATGTGCATATATTTCATATATACATTGTGTATCTAGAAGTTACACATATACGAAAGATATGCGCATAAATTAAAGTTGCACATATACAGAAGATATGTGTATATACAAAAGTTGTGCATATATGGAGACTGATATATATGCATATTACAAAAGTTGTATACAAATTATGTATATGAGAAACTTCTATATATGTGCATATACGGAAGATATGTGCATATACGAAAGTTGTGCATATATGGAAGATATGCGCATATACGAAAGTTGTGCATATATGAATATATGCACATATACGGAAGACATGGACAAATTCCATATATGAATAACTTCCATAAATGCGCATATACAGAATTTTTGCATGACTTCAACCTCCATATATACGTAACCTTTGTATATACACATCTTCCATATATGCGTATATCTTTTGTAGATACCATTGGAACATATTGGCTTACATTGATTTGAGCTTGTAAAGGTAAAGATTGATGAGTGGGAACTTGGAATGCATATGGTATAGGTTGAGAATGTACAAAGGTACTCACAACCGAACTAGGTTGGATGAACAAAGTATATTGTAAAATATTATAGTGAAACCAAGATTAAGTGAATTTAATGAGGGTTGAGTACTAAATTGAGGCATACTGATGATAGTTTTCTCCCCTACCAAAGGAGGAGGGGATGATGGAGGCAACTTTCCACCAGATGGAGAGTACCCAATGTAAGGAGAATTGGGCTATTGAGGGTGTCCACTAATGTAAGGACCAGCCTATTGTCCAACTGTAGGTGTAGGTGGATGAGAAGGAGCAGACTGTATATTACCCATTAGTGAAGTGCCAGATGGAATTATAAAAAAAAATGTCATGGGACAAGTCCAACGTCTAGATGTCGCACCAAATAAGGTACCAGACAGTGCTGGATAACCAGGCGGGACAAACAGGCCACCATAGAGGAGAGTTTATGGTGATGTCGCAAACATGGATGAGGAGGAAACATTTGATGTCTCGGCCATAATGGAGACAGGATGGGAAACCATAGCAGATTTAGTCATGGCTAATGATCCCAAAGATGATTATCGTGAGAAACTCACAGATGAACTAAAAGGAAGAGAATCAGATAAAGGAGCTTTTGATGGAGTTTGAACAGAAGGAAAATTAATATATTCATAAATATGTAACCCTCTCAAATGAATATGAGAAGAGGGATGAGGTTCTTCCTATGGGATCTCTTTAATACTCACAAGATCGTATGGAAGAGGCTCACCGTCGGGTCAAAGATTGCATCGGTCGTTCTTATTGAATGTTGGATGGATTGCAAAATAATTAGCGTTGTCATAAATTTAATATTGATGCATGTTTTCATAGAGAGAAGAAAAATTGCATGTGTCCTTGCCTCAGTCTAGATTGTAATGTACCTATCCTCCTATCAATTCATTCCTTTTGAAGTAGATTCTTGGAATTCATTCTTGTCTCCAGATTCATAGTGCCAAACTATTGTCTCCAGAAATTCCTTTGTGTGCATTTGTATGTCATCTACTTGGACCAGTAGAGATTTTTGGTATTAAACACTTACACATTCGCTTGTTTGGTCATCCCAAACCCACTTGCGATCTCGGTGCATGTTGTGTTTGAGTGTTTCGATTCATTATGTGTGTTTGTTTATATGTGCACACATTATTGTAATATTTAAGGAGGGAAGGAAGTATATCTTAAAAAAATCATTGTTGAAATATTTTCAATCGATATATCTCATCGTGGTGTAGTAACACTAAGAGAAGAACTAGTAACACATGCAACATGTTAACTAGTGGCGATATTATGGGGTAAATGGATACAATTTCCTGCAATAATGCTGCAATGGTACCAAAATAATGCCAAAGCATTGGAGAAAGGTCTTGAAATAATTCACGTCTCTTGGATAGGTTTAAGAGAGTGTTTTCTCTGTGCTCTGGAATCATGACCATCCTCGAGGAGCTACAAGGCAGTGTGGCTACTGTGAAATCGACACATGTTCAGTGGTTTTTTCTAGTCACTCCCCACCATACCCATTAACACATAAAGCTCTTCCTTTTCCCACCAATTCCAACCTTTGATGTAAGCCAATACCATTTCCATGTGGAATTCTCCTAGAAGCGTCAGTTTCTTCAGCAACAACAAAACTCTCTCTGTTTGTAGTTGGGCACAACTCTTACACTGCTCCTTGAAAAGCATGACTTAGTCCACTTAACAAGGTTTCTCCTTCTCACGGAAAAAAGTTAACGAGAAATAAAACCCTACCTATTAGTTAAAAGAAACCTCACAGTGGTTACCTATTCTTACAATGCTTATATTCTCATTCGTTCTTCTCCAAAATACATTTGCAATAGTCAGGTTCTCACTTGTGCCTTTTCTCATACAATTTTTAGTTCCCTGCTCCATGTTGCCATTCTATCGGCCAGGACTCAGCGTCCTACTTCTAAGATTTGGGGAAAAGATTCTCATGGTAGACAAGTTGTTATGGCACCAACCAACTCATTAGGTTTTTTATCTATTATAATATGGACAATGTATTGAAGTAGTTCGAAAATGTTTTTCCTTCTTGGGGTTTTGTAAGAAAATGTGGCCATTCAATGACCTTTAAATTATTATTTTTTCAACTAAGATATACTATTATACTTTTATCTTTCTCTTGTGGAAGGAAAAAATTGTTCTTGATAAAAAAATAAAAAAACACCCATACCCTACTCCCCACTCTCCCTGTGAACTGTGTATGAAGTGGTTGCCTTTCTATATCATGTTTTCATAGTAGAGAAATACTTGGATAAGAGACCTAATGTGGAAAGGGAGGTATTTGTAGGTTGATACATCTCCTTATTTGTGCATTTATTATATGCGTGCTGGTTCATTAATATTCCTCTTCTGTTGGTTCATATGTGAGAATATATATGCTATCTGCATTGAATATATTACTCTATGCATTGAAGTTTGTGCCTAATTCCAATGTCAAAAATATTGTATGTTAATTGAGCTCTCCATATGTGCATTAAGGATGAGATGAATTATATGGGTTTACTTGGAACTATATGGTTGCACCAGTGTTTTTGTTTTTATAGATAAAATAGAGTTTTCTTTTTGGAGGAGAAAAATCGTTAGTATTGTCTTCCTTAAAGGGTCATTTCAAACTGGTTTTTTTCTACACATTTACAAAAATATTTTGCAGTGACATTGTATTGTTAGAGGGTGTTGTTTCTTCTCTACAGGTTCGTAGTTTTGATCATTTTTTGACTATGAAGAAAATGGATACAATTGAATCTTTGTTATAGTTATTGATAACTCTAATCATGTCTAATACTGAAAGTATAGTGAAGATAAAAAAATACTCTCTCTGAAATTCATACCTATCTCCAATATGCACAAGAAAAAATCGAGTTTTTGCAACTCGAATCTCAATTCTAGTAAGATGAGATTCAACATATTTGTCATTCTAAAATTTTCAAGGTTGAAACAAACATCCATCAACAACCAACAAGTTAGGTTGAGGTTAGTTCACATTCAATGCCCATTTCAAGAGCATATTTGTATACAGATGGAGAAGCTCGGGTTCCACTTCCCCAGCTCGTCATCAGACCTTGGGAAGATTTTATCAACAATATAAACAAAATTTGTCTTGGATATGACAAGGATGTGTCCTTTCATATTCTATATTACTCAAAGCCCATCAAGTTCCATAGTGCAAGATTTCTATATCACAGTTCACCTTCATCATATTATGATCCTCTTCCATAACATATTGTGAAATGTCAACACTATGATTGAGTTGCCCATATGAAAGATCATTGTTTTTATCTTCACCCATGAAAGCATTGTGGTCATCACACTCATTCTTCAAAAAAATGCTTCAAAAACAAGCCTCCTACAAGAACAAAGATTCATCTTGGATGGATCGATTCTTGGAAATGAATATCAACAACCAAGAAGATGTTTCAATCATATGTCATAATATCTTCTAGAATACTAAAAGGTCTTGTAGTTAACTTTTATCCATCATATCACCTTGTATATGATAGGGGGAGAAAGTATGGTCATATATAAGCTTCAAATCCACATCAAGTGAGCCTGAGCCACAACCTGCCATACTCGATTTAGAGTTGTAGCGAGAAACATAGATGCCCATGATCATGCCATTGGTTTGTGGTCAACCTTAAACCATCCATGCAAGGTTGAGGTTCTCCCTTTTTATGCAGGTTTTATACCTCCCTTTTCCAGGTTGAAGGTCTCCCTCTTCAAAGCATTAGGATCACTTGCTCTAGCAAAAAACCTCAAATTCTTGCCAGATTTGGAAGAGTGCACTAAGCGTTAATGTGTTGGTGGTCATCCTTAAACCACCTCCTTATATCTACATATCAGAGAGCACATTCAGCCTAGTCTCGCCATTTTGTATTAAATCTCTCTTCTTGGACCCATTGTTGTCTAGGTAAATCCTCTTTGCGGATGGAGACGATCCCTCTAGCCCTACGGTGGGTCTACCAACAAACAAGACAAACAAGAATCTACTTTCCTAGATTACATTCAATTCGAAACAAACGATAGGAATACCTACCTTAAACTCACACCGATTAGTTGTTCCCTTGGAGTGCATTCACTTCTCTTTCGCTCCATATCACGTTCCTTAATCCTTTTTACAATCAATACTTGTGGCAAGAGACAAAAGAAAATACGGAATGATATAGAACAAATAATACTCATATTAAATGAAATCTATCTAATAGATCAAGGAACATTATAATTTTCATCATAATAACAAACAAAAATGGAAATTAAAAACTAGTTGTATTATATTAATGATTAGAAATCGGAGTTACAACCTGCGCCTTAATGTTGAAGCCCTCCTTCGACTAGTCCGAATTCGGGTACGTCTCCAAAGCAATATTTTTCCATCTCAATGTGAGAATCCTAAGGGTTTGAAATATCTCCTTCTATGCCTATAACAATCTTCTGACTAAAAGAGAGATTGATCTTCAGACTGTAAGGGGTTGAAAGACATGTTTTCATGATAGAAAAAGTACACAGGGATCACTGTAGGGGTTCTCCAAGATCTAGGAACAGGGAGTACAGGGAAAATAAAAAAATGATGTTTAACAGATGCCCCCTAATCCATGAAGGCGAAATTAGAGTGAGGGTTGAAATTCTTTACGAGTGCGTGCTAGGACTAGGACGTCGTCATTGGAAAACCTACGAATCAAGTACATATATATAACTTAAATCTATGATATAAAAACATGAGTATAAGGCATGGACATAGCCATCTATAAAATAGATCACGTAAAAGGATCTATGGTATGGACATAGCCATCCATCAATAATAAGGATCACAAATATGGACTCAGGTATGGTCGTAGCCATCCATAAAAAAAGGTCATATATACAATCATGAATAACTCATATCGCCTCTCAACTTAGACTTGATAGGAAAAAATATAGGGTCTTGTGCTCTGTCACGACCCAATCAAGTACAAATTCTAGCATGTGAATGAGTGAGCTAAAGTCGAACATACAAGAAAATCGCCTGATTATCAGTCAATGATGTAAACCGTTTTGAAGTGCGAGAGAGACCAACAATAATGACAATGGCCTTCAAGGTACTAGTAGTAAAATCCATGAGATGTGAAAAAGGAACTCAAGTCGAATACTCATGAAATCACCCGATCGAAGGCCAATGAGGTGAACCTGTTGTTGAATGTGAAAAACCTACCATTAGGGCATGCAGGATCTAAGGTTCTAGAAAGAAGTCTCTAGATTAGCTTCCCAAATAATAAGCTGAAGTCGAAAAGAAGCGATCCATTGAAGGAGGGCCATGATATCCCACATCATCGATGCGAAATAAAGGAAACAAGATGGTTGTGAATCAATACTGAACAGAGAATCAGGTAATAAAAAAACTACAGAAGGAACTGCTTTTGAACATATTGGCAACACAACTTCGGAGTATGGAAGAATTTGACTCAAGTAGAGTCATAGGTCATGTTGACGAGATTGGTAATCAAATGAGAGGCAAACATATTTCCCAAACCCTTTGGAGGCAAAGTGATGAATGTAGGATATCCCAACCCGACACGAACTGCAGATAAGTGTCATGTTCAAGAGTGACATACTGCCAACACAACTAATAAATACTTTAATTTCCCCCCCACCATTTCGGGCAAGTACCCCAATTATTTTTTAATACAAGCTTGAAGGAGGTAGCATATTCTTGACATATAAGTTTTTCCTTCATACAAATCCATCCTAGTATATTTTACGAGCCCTAGGAAGGAGGAAATCGATATCATCATGGTGACAAATCCAATTTCATTTAAAGTTTAACGAGTCCGACAAAGGTGAAACTCGATGCCTTTTCATGTTTAGAGAGTTTGAAAAGAGGCTGAAAATAAAAATCCACAGGGTCCTTTTCGTAGATAATACCTCGAATCCAAAAAGGTAGAAAACAAATCTCGAGAGAAAGTCTTAGTCGTGATTGAATAAGGTATTCCTTTTTCATAAAAAATTTATCCCAACCCGAAAAAGGGGTAAATTTATATTGGGTAAACGATGTTTTGTTTCCTTTAAAAAGTTCAAAACGACAAGTACTCGACAATCTTTTCATGATTCGAGAGTCAGAAAAGAGCTAAAAGTTGATTCCTCCTATAAGAACGAGTGTTATAAAGGATAGCAGCCGGTCCTAGTCATGGTGGAATTTCTCAAAACAAGTAAAGGTTAGGAGGTTGGCTAAAAATACCACTCATTGCAACGATTCCTTAGGAATGGGTAAAACAACCAAGTGAAGGCATATGATCGGCCAAGCATATGGTGTCGATGGAATGAGAAAACCAAGGTTCATTTGGAAAAAATAGGCTTAAATAAAATGGCAATAATGAGAGATGAAATGAGAATGGCTTCATTTTTACACAATCTTGAAATAGGGGAAACTCTGCTTGAAATTGATCTCATTTTTACACAAGCATGAAACATGTAGAAAAACTATGCTTAAAATTGGTTTCATTTTTACACAAGATTGAAATGGAGACAAACTATGCTTGAGATACGTTTTCATTCCCCCAACATGGTGAATAAATTTAAGGTACATGCCCCCTCCAGCTCCAGTTCATTCGATTTAGTAGATTGTTCGTTACTAATAGGTGTATGGAGAGAAGGCTCATTTACAAGAGAAAATTAAAGACTCGACTCAGATTTTACGAGATCCAATCAAAAGCTCGAATTGAAAGGGAACTTGTTTCATTTTTTATTGAGGTTGACACAGTAAAAGAACTATCCTCAAGAGGACGTATTTAATTTTTTAAACGAGGTTGACATAGTAAAGCACTATCCTCATGATACCTTGTTTCATGTTTTATAGAGCTTGACACAAGAAAAGGAACTCTACTCTGACAGGCTTGTTTCATTTTTTAAGGATAATTGACACAAGAAAAGGAACTATGCTCCAAAGGGCTTGATCATGACACATTAGAAGTCATGGATTCCAAGAGGTCCTCATTTGATGGGAGAAAAACACTAGAAATCAGGGTCTAATGCCCCCAAGACACGATACACTACATCATTGACTGAACCATCAATGGATGCAAGCATGGAACAAGTCTCCACATAATTAACCCCAGGTGGGGAAGATACCATTGGCGTGTAAGGAACATTAAGGGAGGATGGTAGACTCAGGGAGACCACAAGCCTAATATTTTCTAATTCATGAAGGTGCCCCAGTGCCTGTTATGCATAATTTTCTTTCATACGACCTAACTCTTTATGGTTTAAGGTGTATGTTGTAATACAAAGGATCCACTCGACATCCAACTCATAATGCGATCTAATAACTTAAAGAATTAAAAATAAACATGCCATGCTTCTATGAAACTCTTTATTATAATTACCAGGAGGGCTCAAGAAACAACTCCCTTTGAGTGTCATGGGATAAAACATTCTTCAATTTTTAATCATGAGTCCTACTCATCTTCTTCAATACCCAAAGGTAGCTTCATAGTATGTGCTTCTTACTTATAAACATCAAAAATTCATGAAATGGTCTTATCTTCCTTCTAAAGCCTATTCATCAATCATGGAGACTTCAAATACAACCTTCTCAATGAAAATTTGAACTAATTCATCTCCCTGGTGTACGTACTATTCCATTCAATGTAGGATCACACTCTATAAACTATCACATTGCATCAACTAAGAGTAAAATAATGATCGAATAAACTATCTAGGCCATAATGTAACTTCTGAGCACATTAATAAATATAAGCTTGTAGTGTAAGGAGGTCTACAAATTTTTCATACTATAGTAATCCAAACATCATCAATCCTTGAAACAGTCAAATTTGTAGTATGTTATGCATGGAAACCTTTATCAAGTTAGGAACCAAGAAATATGTCAAGTTAAAAGCTCTCCAATCTTGTCACCTCTTTATTTCCAATGCCACTTAAGCTTTATGAAAGAGGGTCTTCACCAATCTTATTTGAGAAAATTGAATTCAAAATGCATACGCATGAATCATAGACTTTCAATTATACCTTATTCCATATTTACTTATATATTCTTCAAGAGTGTTAAAAAAAATTACTATTAGTAGATACATACTTATGTTTTATTAATTAGGCATATTCACTAGTAGTTATTCCCACAATAATCCATGGAATTCTTTGCATTATTTATATTTTTACCAGGAATTACTGCCCACCATAATTTATGGAATTATTTGTATTCTTTAGGTAGGCGTAAAAATTTAAATATGTTTAAGTAAAGATTGTAATAACCACAAAAATTTAATGCTCGATTGAGGCCTTTCTCCACCAAAGCTTTGATACCATGTTAATTTTTATTGTATGTTCTATGGTTGCAACAATTACTTCAATGACTTATCATCATTGACAATAATTGTAGATAGAACATCGACAATACATACAAGAAGATATGAAATTATTTGATCACAACATAGGGTCTCAATTATATACCTATGTAGGCGCCCATTCACTAATGGCCATGTCCTTGGAGACATGACTCTTGAACACTAATTATTGGCGTAGTCTAACTTATAGATGAAATATACCGACAAAACAATTTCAAGAAGGAATGTGTTTTTGTATTTTTAATAATGAAATTTTGAATGCATATATGAATTTAGCACCCTGAAAAAAACCCCGGGGCTCTTGAATTTTGCATATTAAACAACTTAAGCTCAAGTTTTTAAAAAATCTCCATCGGATATTCTGTATGTGAAAACTTATGTATATACACATATACGAAAATTGCTTACATAAATAAGATATAACGATATACAGAAAACATGTGATATAAAATGTGCATATATAGAAGTTGTGTAACTTCTGTATATGCACATCTTGCATATACAGTGCATGTCTTTCGTATATGCACATATCTTCCGTATATGTGCATATTTCGTATATGCACATATCTTCCGTATATGTGCATATTTCGTATATGTCCATATCTTCTGTATATGTGCATCTTTCGTATATGTCCATATCTTCTATATATGTGCATATATAGAGTTTGCACATATATAGTAGATGCACATATATGGAAGATATGCATGTATGTAAAAGTTATGCATATACAAAAGTTGTGCTTATACGAAAGGTGTGCATATATTGAGGTTGTCGTATATAAATATTATGAAAGTTACACACTACCTTTGTATATGGGTAGCTTCCATATATGTGCATATACAAAATTTGCACATATATATAATATATGTTCATATACAGAACTTTCACATATACAAAAGATATGCACATATACAGAAGTTGCGCATATATGAAAGATATGTGCATATATGGAATTTGTGCATATAAGGAAGATATACGCATATACGAAAGATGTGCATGACTTCAGCCTCTATATAAGTACAATTTGTGTATATGTGCAAACATATATGCACATATACAGAAGTTGTGCATAATAAAAAAAAATCTTATGATACATAAATTTCGCATATACAAAGGGTGCACATCCACAGAATCAACCTCCAATGTGTAACTTCTAGATATGCCCATATACGAAAGATATGCACACATAGGGAAGAAGCGAATGCACATATATGGAAGTTACACATATATGTAGGATATGTGCATATGTAGAATTTGCGCATATACGGAAGGTATGCACATATATGAAAGTTGCACATATAAAAAATATATGCACATATATAGAAGTTATGCATATATGGAGAGTTTCATATATGCATATTACATAATTTTCGCACAACTTATGCATATGCACACATATACATAATAAATGCACATATACGGAAGATGCATATATATAGAAGATATGGGCATATATTGAAGATATGCACATATATGGAAGTCGTGCATATGCAGAAATTGTGCATACACAAAACTTGTGCATATACAATTTTTTTTTAATGTTTTCCACCCTCGTGTGAAAATTTTTTCCTTGAAAATTTACTCAACCATACACCAATTTTAATAATTTTTATCTAATAACATGCATAGTTTTGGAGATACATGATGGTGTGGTTCCATGCCTTGCCTCTCACTTGAACATTTCTTTATCTATCTAGTTGGGAACCAACACACCTCCTTCCCAAATTCCATGCACCTCCATTCTTTATGGCTTAATAATATTTTAGTTAGGTTTTAGGATTATTAGACTCCCATTGCAATATTCATGAACCTCCTACTTCTCTCCCTTTTTTCTTTTTAAACACGACCCATGATTTTTTTGTGAAGGTGTGCATTGTTGTGTCTAGCATCCCATGTTCTAGATACATCCCTCCCTTTATAGGTTTCGGTTTCCTATCTAATCAGCTTTGTTTCTAAATTCCAAGAACCTATATAATGGGATTTGACCATAGGTATTCTCCTTTTCTAGTAGGATTTGTTGGGAAAAAATTTCAATCGACATTAATGCATTGATGAAAAATAGAAATCTCTCTTCTTCAAAATGAATTTCAATTAATAGAATTTAAGATATGTTATTTACTCAATATTTTTGAATAGTGTGCAACTAAAGGTATTCATTTTAAGGATTGGTACACTCTTTTGGGGTACTTCTTATATTTTTAATTTCTTTTTATTAAGAGATGCCACTAGGGAAAAGTCATATGTCAACCAGCCTTGGCTAACATGGATCACATATTTATATTCCTCCCCCTTCTTCACATAACTATTTTCCAATGTTTCCAACCTCTTGCCCACATTTCTCCTTGCAAATTTCATGAAATATACACCCTTATTCGTAGTTTTGGAGATGGGGGTTGGTGTGGCTAGAGGTCATGCCTCTCATCTCAGGGTTTCTTTGTCCATCTCATTGGGGTTCAAACAAACACCCTCTTTAAATTTCACACATCTTCCCTCATCCTTAAGTGTGAAATATTGTACAAGTTTTGAACTTTTTAAACTCTTCCCTTAACTTTTGATTTATTTGCATGGTCATTTCCAACTAATTCCCAAATTCCCAAAACTATACAAACAAAACCACTTTCCAAGGCCTCTTGGAAGGCTTAAAGAAAGTTCTCAGTTCCCATAAAATTATATTATATATAACAGTTTTATATTATAAATGAATTATATTTTTTAATTATAATTTAAAAATTTATATTAAAGTTTACATAAAACACTCAATGTTATCAAAATATAACTAGCCTAAATATATTTTACCCTGCTATCTACTAAGGGATGAGATGGATTAAATATCTTTCCACTCTAAAAGAGGTTTGCACCTCAAGAGATTGCATCCCACTATAACTAGCCTAAATCTATTTTACCCCTCAGATATACTAAGGGATGAGATGGATTAAATATCTTTTCACTCTAAAAGAGGTTTGCACTCTATCGGCTTGGTAGATCTAAAACTAAAAATTAAGATGTGTATAAGATGATTTAATTATTAATTATATTTTTTTTTATGGAGTCAAAACATTTTAATTAATAATTATAATTATAATTCTTTAATTTTAAGATTTTTTTTTTTTTTAAATTTAAATTCGACCAAGTTAAAACGTTTAGTTAACATAAAGTCAACATTTTACTTAAAATAAAATAATAGAATAAGACATGACCTCATCTCTTCTAGGTTGGCTTCTCAACACAAGTAAAAATTTATTAGAAAATTTAATTCATAAATTAAAATAACTAATATCATATGTAACAGTAAAGCTTCCAAAAAAACTCCAATATAAACAAAATTAACATTTCATAAAATTAGTTAAATATTATTGGGATTTTATCTACATAAAATGATGCTTAAATGTGATGAGAACCATTGACACATATTTTTATTTTTATTTTAAAATTACTTATATTTTTTATAAACATGATACATAACTTATATTAAATATATACAAATTCTTCTTAATATATTATAAGGAAGTAGTCTAAGAGTTAAAGAAAAAGGAAACTAAGGAGTTAAAGAAAAGGAACCTAAGATATTATAAGGAATTCATCAATCCCAATCTTGAAAACCATAATTATTTATCTATATTGACTAGTGTTAACAAGAAAATCAACATTACTAAGATTTAACAACTAATTCTCATGAGCTTGGTAGTGAAAAGTTGAAAATAATTAATATTATTTTATATTAATGGAGAAATGGTTACACAAGTTGTAACGTATCTCCTTAGTTTAGGATTAGTTCCTACAATTTAGGAGTTTGTTTGCAACTTCCTAATTCCTAGTGATGTACTTAATGATGTAATTTCTCATTCATGAATGTAGAGTAAAATCAGAGTGTTCTCTCTGTTTGAGTGCAGTCTCCAGGTGCAGTACTCACCTGTGAGCTGCAACTCCTTTTTCAATTCAGTGTGATTTTTATCTTGGTATCAGAGCACAGAGTAGGGAGAGCCTTATTTACTTTATTTTTTAGCATCATTGATTACAGAACTATAGTGGCTGTGAGTATATAGAAGCTTTTGCAGAATCAGGTGGACTGTAGTAACACCTAAAACACAGGCCTCAGATGACTGATCATCTCTGAGCGGGAGAAAGGATTGGCGCGGTTTTTCCGCGAACAGTCGCTCCATTGGCGCGGGTTTGAGGGAGATAAGCGCGCCAGCGCACCAAAATACACTATTGGTGCAGAAGTACACGCAAAAGTCGCGCCAGTTTTGGGAGACTGCGCATTTTGATTTGGGCGCAGATTTTTCGCATCAAAGAAGCGCCAGCCTCTTTCTCTTTGGGAAGGTCTGCAAATTTTTTGCAGATCGGCCCTGCCCGGTGGTGGCACATTGAAGTTCCGAGTTTGCCCGGTGGTGGCAGATCGGACTTGCCTGGTGGTGGCACATTGAAGTTCCGAATTCGCCCGGTGGTGGCAGATCGGACTTGCCCGATGGTGGCACATTAAAGTTCCGAATTTGCCCGGTGGTGGCAGATCAGACTTGCCCGGTGGTGGCGTATTGAAGTTCCTGATTTGGTCGGTGGCAGCAGATCGGACTTGCCCGGTGGTGGCGTAGTGAAGTTTCTGATTCGCCTGGAGGAGGCAGATCAGATTGCCTGTTGGTGGCATATTGAAGGTACGAATTTTTTTTTTTCCAGCAAGACAGTGGTCAAGATCTGGTATGTGGTGATTTTTTTTTTTTAGTATCCTGCAATTGTTCAGTTGGGTAGAATTATTCATCAGAGGATCAGAAAGTTTATCATTCCAATATGAATAACAGTATAGAATCGTATCTCCACGAGTCTGGCAAACTCGATGGATCTAATTTCACCAACTGGAAATTCAAGATACAGACATTACTTGAAAGCGCAAATGCGTGGTCGATCGTTATAGGAAATGAGTTGAGACTAGGAGCAGCTGCACAAGAACAAGACTGGGATAAAAGGGAGACCAAAGCAAAGGTCATACTGAAGATGTCCGTCAAGGACAATATTATCCCGCATATTAGAGACTGTAAATCGTCCACTGACATTTGGACGACGATCAAGAACCTATACCAGACACAGAATACAAACCGTGTCTTGTCACTCAAAGGAAAGATATTTGCAATGAAGATGGAGGAGAATGAGTCTGCTGCTGGATTCATTGCTAGAGTCAAAGACCTGAAGGACAGATTGGGAGATATCGGAGAGAAAGTTTCTGATTCAGATCTGGTCACGATCACATTGAACAGAATGACAGATGAATATCATATGTTCATCACTGGACTGGCAGCGAGGGAGAAAGCCCCTGCGTTTGAAGAGCTGACAGGGATTCTGCTACAAGAAGAAGAGCGACAACAAAATTTGAAAACACAGAGCAATGATCTTGCTGTGATGGCCAAAAGGCGACAGTATAGAGGGAAGCAGCCACAACAGCAACAAAAACCACAACAGCAGAAAGGAGCCAACACGTTTCAAAAGAGTCTGTTTAAAGGTATGTCTGCTAATAATTTTCCCAGCAAGAAATTTTTTTACTGTGGAAAACCTGGTCATCATATTAAAGAATGTTATAAGAGGCAGGCAGACGAAGCAAGAAATAAACAGAGAAAGCACAAAGGATACTTTTTTGAGGAAGATGAGGACCATAGCCATGAACTTCGACTATTTACAGCTGATTGTGCCCTTTCAACTTCAAAGGGAGATGAGGACGACATATGGTATGTTGATTCTGGTGCATCCTCACATATGACAGGTAAGAAGGAATGGGTTGAATGTCTTGAAGAAACTTCATGTGGGTCGAAAATCTATTTAGGAGATGATAGCGGATATGAGATCAAAGGATACGGTCATATTCCGGTAAAGTTACCTAGTGGTGACATTAGACACCTTAAAAATGTATTGTATGTGCCCGGAATTAAGAAAAATTTGGTCTCTGTATCTCTGATCACTGATCAGGACATGCAAGTTCAATTATTTAAGACTAATTTTGTCATAAAGGATAGCCAGATGGAAACAATTGCAACAGGAGTGCGCGTGGGGAGCCTGTACAGACTAGATGTGAAAAGTATGCCACAACAAGCCATGGTCGCAACCGGATCGATAGCAGAAAATCTCTGGCACCAGAGATTTAGCCATCTTAATCTGTAAGACCTCATCCTACTTCAGAGAAAAGGTATGGTCGATGGACTCCCTGTTTTCCATAATGTTCAGTTGGATTGTGATGGATGTGCATTAGGGAAAATGCATAGAGAAGAGTTCCCTTTGCATGTTAATAGAAAGGAAAGAGATATTTTAGAACTGGTGCATACAGACATATGCTGACCTATGCAGACTAGGTCACTAGGAGGTGCATATTACTTTCTCTTATTTACAGATGATTGCAATAGGTTCTCATGGATATACTTTCTAAGTAAAAAGAGTCAGACCTTTCAGTATTTTAAAGAGTTTAAATCTATGGTAGAAAACCAGACAGGAAAAAGAATAAAAATTCTCTGCTCAGATTAAGGGGGAGAATACAGGTTGGGAGAGTTCATGAATTTCTGCAAGTAGCATGGGATTGTTCAACAGTTTACAGTGCCTCACACACCACAGCAGAATGGAGTGGCAGAGCGAAAGAACAGAACTCTTGTGGAGTGCGCAAGGAGCATGCTTCAAGGTAAGGGTCTATCAAATGGTTTTTGGGCAGAAGCTATTAACACTGCTGTCTACTTAAAAAATAGGAGTCCTACTAAATTTTTAGGCTTCAAAACCACTTTTGAAGCATTATTTGGATTCAAACCAGCAGTAAGTCACTTAAGAATATTTGGGTCAAAAGCTTACGCTCATATACCTAAGGCAGATAGGAAGAAGTTAGATCCTAAAGCCTTGAAATGTACCTTTGTTGGATACGGCACTGAGTTCAAAGCATATAAGTTATTTAATCCTATGACTCATAAGGTTTTTGCAAGCAGAGATGTCATATTTCATGAACAGGTTGAAGAAGGAAAGGATGATTGTAATAATGATTGGCACATTCCATTGCTAATGGAAGAAAACAGTGAGGATGATGAAGAACAAGAGCAGAAACAAGAAGAAGAAGTAACAGGTAATGTAATCAATGATGCAAGCCCGGAGAAGGCTGAAATAGACAGATTTGAGGTAAGTCCCCTACCAAGGAGATCAATTAGGAAGACTCAATTACCATCCAAATTGAAAGACTATGCATTAATGACAAACATTTTAAACATTGAAGAACCTGCAAATTATGAAGAAGCATGTCAATCTGATGCATGGAGGGCTGCAATGCATGAGGAAATTGAATCAATTAATAAAAACCATACTTGGGATTTGGTTGAATTTCTTGAAGGTAAAACCCCCATAGGATGCAAATGGCTGTACAAACCTAAAATAAATGCATATGGGAGTATAGAAAAACTTAAAGCTAGACTGGTAGCAAAGGGTTACTCACAGCAAGAGGGAATAGATTTCGATGACACCTTTGCTCCTATAGCCAAATTAAACACCATTAGAATGCTAATTTCCTTAGCAAAAAAACATAAATGGCAGCTACACCAGCTAGATGTTAAGTCTACATTTCTGAATGGTGACTTGAAAGAAGAAATTTATTTAGTTCAACCTGAAGGTTTTGTGAAAAAGGGGCAGGAACATCTTGTTTGTAAATTGAAAAAGGCACTTTATGGTTTAAAACAAGCACCCAGGTCATGGTATGAGAAGATTGACTCATTTTTTGTACAGCATGGCTTCCATAGGAGCTTGAATCATCCAAATCTGTATACCAATTTTAATAAACAGAGGCAAATTATTTTGATTTCTTTGTATGTAGATGATATGATCATAACAAGGTATGCTAACAATCTGATCAAAGAAATCAAACGGCAGATGTCACAAGTGTTTGAGATGAAAGATCTCGGAAATCTCTATTACTGTTTGGGATTGGAAGTATGGAGATATTCTGGACAAACTTTTCTTACTCAAGGGAAGTATGCCAGAAGCTTGCTGGAAAAGTTCAGAATGGAGCAGTGTAGATCAGCAGCAACACCATTGCAGCAGAACTTAAAGTTGAGCAGTGATGATGGTGGATGCCACTATGTATAGATAGCTAGTTGGCAGTCTGATATATCTTACTACAACTAGATCAGATTTGGCATACTCTGTTAGTACGTTGAGCCAATTCATGTCAAAACCACTCGAAAGTCACTGGGTCGCAAAAAAAGGTGTGTTGAGGTATCTTAGTGGTACTAGTAATTATGGTATTTTGTACACTAACACTTCTGATGTTACTCTAGCAGGTTTTTCAGATTCAGATTGGGCAGGTAACTTGGATGATCGAAGGTCTATCACAGGTTACGCTTTCAACATTGGATCCGGGGTCATAGCATGGAGCAGCAAAAAGCAAAGCACTGTAGCCTTATCTTCATGTGAAGCTGAGTACCAAGCATTGTGTGCAGCCACATGTGAAGCTATCTGGTTGAGAAGACTTCTCAACGATGCAGGAGAAGAACAAAAAGAATCAACTATTATCAAAACTGACAACCAGAGTACCATCAAGCTTGCATACAATCCAGTCTTTCATAAAAATACCAAGCACATCGATACTCAGTTCCATTTTGTTCGAGAGAAACTACAGTCAAAAGAGATATTTGTTGAATATTGTAAAACGTGTGACAATATGGCTGATATATTTACTAAGCCTCTTGGGCGTGTAAAATTTGAATTGTTTAGAAGCATGCTAGGAGTTTAGGATAATCCTTTCTCCATTAAGGGGGGGAGTTGAAAATAATTAATATTATTTTATATTAATGGAGAAATGGTTACACAAGTTGTAACGTATCTCCTTAGTTTAGGATTAGTTCCTACAATTTAGGAGTTTGTTTGCAACTTCCTAATTCCTAGTGATGTACTTAATGATGTAATTTCTCATTCATGAATGTAGAGTAAACTCAGAGTGTTCTCTATGTTTGAGTGCAGTCTCCAGGTGCAGTACTCACCTGTGAGTTGCAACTCCTTTTTCAATTCAGTGTGATTTTTATCTTGAAATTGGGCATTGGTCTAGCCATGGGAGAAAATATTTGTCACTAGGGTTGAAGATGAAACACACTTTCTCTTAGATTTCCCAACTTATATTCAAATTTGTTCTAATTTTCAAAAAAATTATCATACTACCAACCTTTTTGAACATACAAATAATATATTAAAAACAATCGATTACTTTTTTCACAATTTTTAAGGCTCTCCCAATCATATTGGTCATAGTAGAAGTTAATCATCATCATTATCAATTTATAATTATAATCAAAATTTATTTTTATTTTGTACTTTCCTATAAATTTTATATTTAACTATAATAAAATTTAATGTTTTCTTAATAAAATTTCCTTATAAAGTTCTTATTTAATTTACAATTAACTTTGATACTTTTACCAAAATTCCTTTCTAATTACTCTCTGGAAAAGTAGAGAATCAAAGACACCAAAAGCCAAATTTAATGGATACAACTTTCTCACCATTCTATATTTTAATCAAATTTGTATATATTTTGAAGTTAATTAGACATCTTTATCAAGATTCATCCTTAAATATACTCTATGGATGTAGAGACTCAAGCTGTGATGATATCTATCACACATTTTCCTTTTTGTAGTTAAATATTAATTATTTTAAAATCTACACATATTTAGAGGTTAAGACTCATTGATTGTTATATAAAGCATGTACTTATGGAGATATCAAGCCCTCATGATATCCATTGGGTATTTTTCTTCTTTTGTAGTTAAATATTAATCATTTTAAAATCTACACATATTTAGATATTTAGAGGTTGAGACTCATTAATTGTTATATAAAGCATTTAGTTATGGAAATATACTGATAAAAATGAAGAGTTTTTACTATCCAATAGAATAAAAATAGATTTGATTTTTTTATATTCTTCTATATTAAATAATATTTTTTATTTTATTTTATTTTGAGAATAATAATGTTATTTTTTATTTTTTATTATTTTGAAAATTGTAATACTATGTATTTAATGTAAGTTGGTGATAATCTTAAGTTTTTTATAAAATAAATATATTTATTAGTTTTATTAGAAAATAGATTTATTTAGTGGTTGGATATGGAAATATCAAATGTATATCTCCTCAAACTATGTTTCTTTAAATAAATTCATACTTAAATTTAAAAGCAATTAGGTTTGGGCATTTCAAGAGATAGAGTGATACTTGGAGAGTTCAATCATTTTTACCTGTTGATGAATGTAAATCTCCTAAAAAACATGGCATGCATATTATTATACTAGTGAATTGTTTTATATTTTGGTAAAAAATATTTTACTTTTAAAGAAGTTATATGAAATTTAAATTAAAAAAATATTTAACATAGAAAATTAAAAGTTTTTTGGTGAGAATTTTTAACAAGTGATTTTTTGGATTTATATGGCCAAGAAATCACAAATTTAAACCTGACCGGCAACTACTCGTGTAGAGACCCAACCTCGTCGATCCACCAATATATTCTTCAACGAGTTTGATGGGACATCCTTGTCATATTTCTATATGTCGAATATCAAATTTCCGACCACCTCTCCACTTGATGCTGGCTCCATTAACACCATTTTTTGTGGATTTTATTATGGCTTTTTGCTTTTTCATTGTACATTTTATTCAGAAGTTAGATTCCAATGTGATTCAAGTGCTCTGGTACATGTAGAGCATTCTCATGTATTTAATCTATTTGAAAAAACTTTAATTTTTTAAAGTCAATTATGTGGTTAAAAATGGTTTTATTTTAAAGTACTTAACAAAATTTTATATTTCATTACAAAAAAATGTTTGTAATTGGTATTTGTTTAATTGTGACTATCTATTTATAACATAATAGTATTTTTTAACCTCATTATTTTATAATGATAATAATTATTATGTTTTTATAATTTAATAATAATTTATATTTTGAAAGACAATTTTTATATTAAAAATGTTAAATAATTATATTTGAGATGTTTTTCTTAATTCCTTTTACATAGAAAATTAAATTAAAAATAGAGTATACTTTAAGACAAGATAGATGACAATATGAGATTTGAAAATTCACTATAAAATTGATACTTACTAGTGGGGAAATTATTGTAACATTTTATTTCCTCAAAATAGAAACAAGCTAATAAGTCTAAACAAAAACTTTAAAAACCAACATAGATTTATATTAAGCATGGATTTAACATGAACTTAGAAGGATCAAATTTCTTTAGATGCAAACTTATTTTAGAGTGCAAAAAAAATGTGTAATTTTTCTTTCTTTTTTTAAATTTTATTTTTGAATGCTATAGAGATTACATAATTTAAACTTGTAAGTTCAAAAAGAAATTTAAATATTTTCTTTTAATATATATGTGTGTGTGTGTGTGTGTGTGTGTGTGTGAATTTGATATCTACATAAATCAGTTAACATAGATCTTCAAATAATTTATTTAAATCATGTGTTCAAATAGTTTTGAAACTATGAGGTTTAAACGTCTTACTTACATGTATTCTTTACTTCTAATTAATTTACATGAAATTATACCACCTCACTCAGACAACTAATTAAACATTCATAACATATATTTTTATTATTTTTATTATTGCTGACATTTCTTTTCTATTTAGAGAATATTTTATTTTTAGTTTAAGAGGGACACGTGTCAACTCCAAGTTGAGCATGAACATACTTACACATCACCTTCACACTGAGTTGTAGAATGAGTCTCTCATCTCAATAAGGTGTCAACAATGTTGGTGGGTAAACATAGAGACCTGAGGAATAATACCATGAAAGAAGAAACGTGAGCTTCAGGAGGATAGTGAGGCGTTGAGGTTTATGGGTTGTTCCTCCCTTTGCATGGCCAAGGAATTGGTGAACTAGGAGGAGACCCCATCTCTAGCCTAGCCAACCATCCTTTAACCTCCAACATGAGGTCCTTGAGCTAATGTAGAAGCTGCATGAAGGTTAGTTAAGTATGCCTTTCATCCACAAAAATTATGTCCAATAGTAGCTCAGAATGCTAGTAAAGGTCCATTACATGAAATTAATGCTTATATCTTACCTATGAAATGCTTGTATGGAGAACCCAAGGAGAAATATTTACCATGACATTTGAGTCCAAAATCTTCTTCTTTTCCCACCAAATTTCCTCAATAAACGAAATCTCCTCCTAAATATCTAAAAGGGTGTTCTAAGGAAAGATACAGGCTGAAAATTCTACCTGGAATCAAGCTTTGAAATCGTCGGATTCTCTTCAACCACCTCCTCCTCTATCACAAGCAATGCGCTGACATTCCATGCCTTTTGGAGGTAGTATGACACCATTGTCGCTTGCCTGGAGTTGAGTTGGGAGTTGTATAAGCCTGTTATGGAAACAATTGTCTAGAATATCATACCAAAAGGCTACACCTTTGAAGGACTTTGTGAAAGTCCCTCTCCGTTGGGAAAAGCCACCAAGAGTAGAGGGGAAGCCACAGGGGCTAGGTGTTGAACCTCGGAATTATCCTCTCTCTAACATCCTTTCTCACCTTTTTCCCTTACTTTCTCATAAGTTCACACACTCCAATCAATGATAAATGTCATTATTTGTCTCTAGGAATGCATTTAAATTATTTCCATGTTATATTCTAATGTTCTTGCTATTCAAATGGATTTTTGTAATTTGGCTACAGAACGCAGCCTATTCTGCAGCTAATCGTAGATTCTGTAGCTACTCTGATGGTCTGATGGGTTCCAAATATCAAATGGAGAATTGAGCCACATGGAAATTTCTAGAATATCATTATCACTTTGCTAAAATGTGCATTAGGAAAGTTTTATCATGCATGTCAGAGCCTAAAAGTCAATATTTTTGCTATTTTAGGCCGGAAAAGATATTTTGGAAGATATTTTGTGCCTTGGACATTGTAAGGCCTCAAGGACAAGTTAGGATATTTATTTTTGGCCAATAGGCTTCTAGATGCTCTAGTTAGATCTCCCCCTCCTTGCTTGTTATATAAGCCATGAGGATTCATTTTAAACATGGGGACTTGATGTGTTTAAGATAAATGCATGGTTTTATGAGCTTGGAGAAGATATTGGTCTTGTGAAGTGGATGAATGGCTTGCATGGCTTGATGATAGAGAAGCATGTTTGCAGGATTCCATAGATTGGTGAATGGTGATGTTTTCTTGATTAGTTATTGTTTTCTTGTATTCATTTATGTTTCATTATTCTTGGTTGTTATAGATCAGAAAAGTATAGGTTGAGACCTGCTCATGGAAGCACCTCAAACCTCCTGTTTGCTATAGATTTGATGTTTTCTCTTTTAGCCATCTTAAGGAATTCTTGAATGCTCCTTAGGTCCACTAAAATTTGTTTTTGTTTCATGAATGGTTAATATGATAGCTTACAAGTGTGATTCATGGTATTCCCTGCTTATTTGAAGTTCTCTAAACCCTATTTTGAAGCCTTTCTATGGATTATTGATTGAATAGGTTAAGTCAAAGAGGTCTTGCTCGATCTTGCCCTTTATCCATGCTTACCAACTTATTTCATAGTTCCCAATAGCTTGATATATGCTGTTTAGGAGTTCCCTCTTCATAAATTTAGTTATTTTTTTATCTTATGTGTTTTCCCCAAAGGTTGAAGGTGAATTTCTAAAGTTAGGAGTTCTTATGCTTCTATGTTTCACTGGAATGTTCACCTTATATGTTTATTAGTTTGAGTATTGTTCATAGAGATTAATGGTTTACCCTACCTCATGAGTTGTTGCTTCAGACTATATATGTTTAAGACCTATTATTTTTTTCCCAAACTTAATGTTCATTACACCTCATACATCACCCAAAGGATCCATAAAGCTTGCTAAATCGGCTCTGCAGTACACCCTTTTCATCATTTAGACACTCTTGACTTCATCTTACCCCATAGCCCTATTGATTCGATCATCTCTCTTTCCACCTATCCTACTTGAGCATCTTACCCCAACCCAAAACAAACAAACAAACTGTACTTAAACAACTAGCCTAAAATCAATTATTCAAAGCGAACAAGTTCACATCCTTCGCATAATAGAGAGAGCCCTCTCTGAGTCTAGGAAGGCTAGGTCGTAGGACTCCAAAGATTGGTCTGATGTTACCCTATCATTTGGTCTCCCAATCTGCCAAATTACGGGACACTAACATAATGGCGATCACGGTGGGACCCTGATTACATAATAGCTTAACAAACCCTTATAGACTCATTATTCCTTCAAATTAAATGAGAAAATTAGCTGATAAATCTATAGAGTAGACTCTCTTTGTTTCGCCACCTTAGCTAAGTGATGAATCAGGTATAGGACACTCTTACAAACCGGGCTACATATAGAAACTCAGAAAACCCAAAAAAACATCCCTAGATTGGTTTTTTATCAGTTATTGGTGGTGGAACATAAATACATATCTCTAAAAAACAAAAACATCCACCTGGCAACTCCACTAAGCCTCTAGTAGGCCTAATACTCCACTAAATTCTCGAAGACTCCCATAAGCATGCTATCCTGTTGATTTATCCCATCGATCACTAATACAATGATGATCATGATGCAACCTCTGATATCAGTGAAAAACTAAGTATCCCTTAAGACTTCAGAAACCTTCATCAAATCATAGAGAAATTAACTAATAGCTTAAGAGTAGAAATATAGCTTTCTCACCATCCTAGCAAATGATGACCCAGCGTAGGACACTCTTACAAATCTTCGGGCTACATATAGAAACTCAGAAAACCTCAAAAAAATTTCTTAGATTGGCTTTTGTCAGTATTGGTGGTGGACCATAGACAAACATATCTTCAAAACAACTAAAAATATCCACCTGGCGACTCCACTAGCCTCCAATATGCCTTCTAAACTTACTAGTACCTATAAACTCCTATAGGATTGCATCAAACGAGCCCTGAGAAGTCCAAAAGCCTAGTCACACACTGTGTGAGTTTGATAGCACCTAAATAGGTCATCCTTCCGAAAGAAATCATAAAATTTCAGCGTCTCTAACTTTTGAGTTTGAAATATGGCTTCGTGAATAATCAATACCAGATCTCATCCGGACCCAAACCCTCCTACTATAGTTGATGACCCAGAAAATATTTTGTGGCAAACTTCTGAAACTGGAAACTTAACCACCAATAGGACTATTCATAAAGAAAGCTCTATACCCGAACATCTTACGTCCTTGCAAGATCCTCAGTTTGACTTGCATCACACAAAAAAGATTTTTAGAACCAAGTCACAAAGTAGAATCGAGCATACCGATCTTGAGCCCATAAACTTACAGCAGAGTCTTAATAGAGAAGCTTCCCCTTCCACACCACCTGATTTCCAACTTCTCCACCACTTCGGCTCTTTCCACCCCAAGTCTGCTCAAAATCAGTTTACCGGTCCAAGTAATTCCACCACACCCATTCACACCACCACTCTGCAAATCACTTCATCCCATACTACAAATCCTCCGCTTGTAAATCCACCATCAGCTCCCATCATGGAAGCTTGGTATGCACCCTTAGTGTTACCTCAACCTTTGGTACCTTTGCCAAATGATTACCAATCCAGAATCCCACACTTCACCGGGGTTGAATCCACTACCGCCCAACAACATGTAGATAGAATGAATGATGCCTTTTACTACATGGAACTAGAAGATGAAACCATGAAGATGAGGATGTTTTCCCAAAGCCTAGGCGGAGAAGCCAAAAAATGGTTTAAAAACTTAACTCCCAACAGTATACAAGACCTCCCGTCCCTTTACCAAAATTTCATAAACAGGTGGGAAATCAAGAAAAATGCCCTCCAAATCCTTTCTAAATATAACAATCTTAAAAGGAACACAGGGGAAAGTGTCCAAGATTATTGCACCAGGTTTACATGTGTCTATAATTTCCTCCCGCCTCACATGAAACCTCCACCAGGTCTAGCACTAGTAAAATTTCCGAAAGGTTTCGATCCGGACATGAAATACCAGTTAAGAGAAAGAGACCCCGCAACTTTAGAAGAAATGCAAAGGGGAGCTATTAGTGCAGAAGCCAACCTCACTTAAAAGAGGGCTAGGATGAGGTCGGAAAAGAAGGTCACTTATCGAGATGAAACCATGCCTTCCACTTCCTCTTCAGATTCCAAAATTGACAACCTGGTTAGGACCATGGAGAGAATGATGGAAAGGATAAACCTGAACCAGAGAACACCTCCATGGGACAACCAGCCAAACCCCCAAAACTGAAACCGGAATCAGAACTTTAGAAGAGATCCGCCCCAAATCAAACCAAGAGAAAATGATCAACAAATCAGGCCACCCTTCCAAGATAACTATGTTGATGAAGGGGAAAGAGATATTGAAAAACCAGATGAAAATAATCTAAACTTAATAGGCTCTGATAGCGAGGGTGATGTTTTTCTCACAAAAGAAGAACAAGGTTTTTTCTCCTCAAACTAAGATGAAACAAGTTATGAAGATTCCAAAGACCATGAATTAGGATTATAAAATGCCATAATGGAAGTCCATAGGCAATATGATCTCAGGAGTAAGAGAAACCAAGACAACTCTAGGAAAAACAACTCAGTCTTTGATGTTAAGAAAACTTCTGAAACCATTCTTAAAAGAAAAACAGATAGTAACAATACCATGGCTAAGAAAATGGATCCTAACAAAGACAAAACTAGCCAACCAAGTATTGACCCAAGCTGTCCTAATACCTCTACTAGTGTCCCTGAGAAAACTTTGTTGACCAAATCCACGAATCAGGTTCAACAAGATAAATTGATGGAAAAGGTTATGGCTCAGAAAACTGATGTAAATATGTCTAAAATACAAGTACCTTTCATTTTTGAAGGAGAAATTGCTAAAATTAAGATCACCATGCCTCTCACTGAACTAATTGCCCAAAGCTCATACAAATCTCAAGTTCTGAAATTTCTGAACATAGGAAATGATGCCAACACTTTACACTTGGATGATGACACACCTGAGTTGTTGTTTGGACCCAAAATAGAAGGGAAATATCAAGAAGGAGCCACTCCTCCTTTTTACATCAGCCTAAATGTACATGACCAAATCTTACATAATGCCATGCTAGACTCTGGTGCCTCTCACAATCTCATGCCAAAAGTGGTGATGGAAAGATTAGGCCTAGAGATAACTAAACCTTACAAACACTTATACTCTTTTGATTCAAGTAGAGTCAAGTGTTTAGGCCTAATAAAATATCTTTGTGTCAATCTAGCACAAGTGCTGGCTAAGCACCTGGTCATGGACATAGTGGTGGTAGACATTCCCCCCAAGTATGGAATTCTTTTATCCAAATCCTGGGGAGCCAAGCTTCAAGGAAAAATTCAACTGGACATGTCTTATGCTACCATCCTTTTTTTTAACCAAACAATAAGATTATACCGAGAGTCACACACGAAGTATATGGTTAGTAGTCAAGAAAGGCCAGACAACGTACCTCTTTATTTTGTACATTCAGATCTTGACTCTTTCATTCTACATACCGAAGAGGACACCGATGAACAGTTAAGTGAAGTTGAAACAACTCTAGGTACACTACATCAGTCAAACTAGTTTCTCTATGATGAGCTTGACACTCAGAACTATCATGACCCGGAACATTTACATCACGATGAAACTAAACTTGATTTTCTAGAAATAGAAAATGAAACTTCAAAACAAAAAGTCAGTTTAAGTTCCAAAGCAAGTTGTTCAAACCAAGGAAAAACCTCAAAAGCACAATCACCCCCTTTTTCCGATCTAGAAGCACTAAAAAATCTTCATGGGACAAAAATATTTGGTAATCAGGGTCAAGAAAGCCTCATGTTTTTACCTTACTTGAAAACCTTGCCATCCAAGGATTTTTCCCCTCCAAAAGAATCTTTAACTCTTGCAAATACTTCTGTAGATCCTAAAAATGTATCTGGTAAATTTGATATTGAGGGATATGGTGAAGACAGTCTTGAAATACCCGAGATGATCGAGTTGTCTAAAATCTTATCGTTACACATAAAACTAAGAAATGCAAGACTGAGCAAAATTATTCAGAACACTAGTATATGTCGGGAAACTAGTTCAAAACCTTGTGACATACATCATTCTAAGAAGTCACCCTTTCAAAGAAGAACACAAAAACCTTGAGCAGATAATCTCACTAAAAAAGAAAACAACCGGACATAGGATGTGTCTAGACTTTAGGCACCTAGATAAACCTTCCCTAAAGAACACTTACCTTTTTCCAAAAATAGATCGTACTTCACAAAATCTAGGGATTTCTAACCATATGCCATTGCATGATAGTGTTTTAGGTTACCATCAGATGATACCACTTCAAAGAAATCAAGTCAAATACTTTTTCAAGTTTACAGGAAGCAGTTTCAAGTTTAAACCAATGCTTCCCAGTGTAAAAGATGCTGGAGACACCTTCCGAAGAACTATGTTTCCAGTTTTAAATTTCTTCACTATGGTATACCTTGATGACATCATCATTTGTTTTAAAAATGATAAAGAATACCTTTTCTACCTAAAGAAAATCTATAACAGAAAATGGTATAGGAATCAAGAGTATAAGGAGAAGCATCAAGGAGAACATGAGCTATTTGAAGATCCTAGGAAAAATCCTTATACCATGTTTGCAAATGAAAATAACTATGGTCTCTTTTCCCGAAAAATGAATGGACAAAGAGTGTCAGGAGATCCTTTTGAAGATAGGATGCTCAAGTACCACTGCTGCAAAGATTCTTAGCTTTAAAAATTTTCATTCATTGTACATACCATTGTTTGAAGAAAAAGTAAAAAGAGGGAAAACACAAAAACATAGAAAAGTAGAAAAAGAGGGCAGATTCTAAAGAAAGGTACAGCCCCATACCCAAAAAATAGTAATACTGAAAGTGTGCAAGTCTAAATGCCACTACTAGTGAAAAATGATGTCTTGTTTAGCTATCTAGCCTAATCATAGCTGAACATGCTTTAAATTTATTGTCGATAAGTTAGTGAAAAGAATGTTGGTCAAAATTGTTAAAGCTTGACTTGTCGAAGAAAATATATTAGGAAAGGAAAGATACTGGTTCCACATGCTCAAAACAAAACCAAAGAGGAAAATAGGGATGAATAGCAAACTATGTATCCTAGACCTGATTTTTCTAAATCTATTTTGTACAAAAATAACATTTGTGTGCAGCTTGTTGTTATGCCACAAACCCATGATAAATCAGACTGTCTAATCCCGATTTAGTCATGTTTTCAATTTCATGTTTTTAGCTTAGTGAATGAATCATGTCAAACAGTTTAACCTTGACAGTTGAATAGTATAGGTAGAGAATCAAAGGAGTTCATTAGCCTAATCTGAACTCCCGGAAGATATAGGCATAGAAGTAGATAGTTTGTTTTCTCTTTAAAAATAAAATGTCAATGGGTTTGCCAGTTCAAGTGCACCCAAGGAAGAAAAAATGTTAGGCAAATTAGGTTGGGTAGGTAAAGGTGAAGTTGAGATAATCATGCTTTCATATTTTCAAATCACCATTTCAGGGAAAGCAGCAAAAGAAAAAGAGAAAATTCGCCCAATGGTTGAGGCACTGGTCTTCATAAGCCAGAGATCTGCATTTCTGGCCACCTCCCGAAAAGGAGCTGCCCTCCCCAAATGGAGCCATTATTAGTCATCAATAATTTTTACCTGTTTAGATGACTAAATGCCTTGTCCCAGATTTCTAGAAAAAAAATTCAAGAAATCATGTGTGTTCTAGAAATATCCTCAAAGAGAAATTTTCCACTATCCCTCCTCTCTATTCAAGCATGGTCAATCTATCATCCAGATAAAACCCCATCCTGGACTAATGTCCCTCAATATCTCTGTATTTTCCACCTTTGCCTATAACCCTCTGTCTCAATTTTCCTAAGCTCTCTATCTTTACACCTTGTTTCACCAAGCAAACCAATATTTTTCCCCTACTCACCAAGTGCCTCAAGCAATGGTGGTGTCAAAATCCTTTATAGAAAGCCCTTTGAAGTAAAATAAATTTTTCTAGCTGTCTAGGATGGTGGTGCATAGTAAAGTGTCAAAACCCTATCTCCTCATCCAAAACCCTGATTCAAACCTTTCATTCAAAAACCTATTCCAAGGTCATTACAAATGAGTCAAATAGGTTCACCTAGGTTATGCACTATCATGGTTCTAATTTCACTATTTCCACAGTTATTCAAAGGTGAAGTCAAGAGGAACAAAGATAATGCTTATCATTGTCCCAAGTACATCAAGGGCCTCCAAAGAATCCTCTTGATCCAGCAGTAAGCCTACAGAAGAACAATATACCATGTCCAAGAATTTCTACAGGAATGCTTGGTAATTGGTCAAACAGTAGAACAGAGGCATAGAAGGAGACCTAGAGAGCTAATGAAAACATCCACAACTGGTAAATAGGTACAACAGGCTAAAGTCTATAGGGAATATCATGATCCCATGATAAAATGTTGTGAATCGCTACCCATCAAAAGTTCTGTGCAGATTCTAAAAAGACAGCGGCACATAAGCAACATTGCACATCACTGAAAGAGATCATTGAAAGGTTAGATTGGCCTCAAGAATGAAGCTGGAAGAGGGACAGCTGCCCTTGGCTCACATTCTTGCAAAAGAGGACCAAAAATCCGTCAGATAGGCCATGAGGTGTTATAGCATCATTTTTCACCCTCATGTGATTCATGATTGTCTCTTTGGCCTTGGGCACCCTTTCCCACAGAGTTGAACAAACTTCATAAAAGCAGTGTTTCAAAATCCATACATGGCTATGCCCAGACGTTTTCGCGTGTATACGCCAGTCCAAAGATACTTTTCCACATATGCCATTAAAATCATTAAATATATATATATATATATAAATCCCTATTTTCGAGGCAGGGTTGATGGTTATTCCCATAATTCAACCACCCGAGCCCGTGCCCAACTGTTTCCAACTGATTGAAACTACTTTGAGGGAGTATAAAAGCCCCTCATGTGCATGGCCTAAGGGAGAGAGAAAAATAATAGACATTATACTCTGTTGGAGCCCAAATTCAAGTTTTATTTCCCATGCCTCCTGCACTTCCCAGGTATTTACAGGAAACCCTTGTTTCCTAGAGATGTTCATTAGCTTATATGTAATCTCGTGTGCACACTTCTTGGAAGAATCCTAGTGAGGCAAGGGCATGACAGATCTAGACGACGGTCTGTTCGAAGATCGTGGAAGGATTCAGGTGATCTCTTCACCTTTCTATTATTGTACATGCCATTTATAATGAGAAGAACCATCTTGTTTCCGAAATTCACGTGTTAATATCTATTTATGTATGTGTAAAGATCGTTAATTAAACATTTATTATTGTTGACATGATATTTCACATGGATTGCACTGAAATTTAGGAATGATATATGTTGTACAACTAGATTTCCGTGCACGTTTCTTCTTGATTTTCAGGTTATAAAGGAAGAAGGGTTGCTGGGGGTTTGCACCCCGCGGGATCTACATCAAACTTAGGACTTTCTGGTGAGTTCTGCAATCCATAATATCTAGTTTTTCGCATACAATATAGGTTGTGTGAGTCCTTCTTGAATGGTATGCCCCAATCTGTGAAGGTTGCTGACCCAATTTCCTTTAGGGAGTTATTTCCCGAAACATAAGTGGCAACTCCACTGGGGATCGCATTCTTGTGATTTCCCTGTTGGGTTGTTTCAGTTGTTTTAGAGGTTTCAAACAGTTTTAATCACTATTTCCAGTCCAATTAGTTTTTTCTCAGTCAGACTGAAGACCTGGTTCTTTAACCAGGCTTGAATTTTTTTATTTTTCATTATTTGATGTTTCATACGCTAGTTTGCTTCTACACAGTCGTGTATACATGCTATTTCTGTCAAAGGGGGTCGTGTATATGCGAGTTTCCTTTGCCACAGTCGCGTATGCATGCTAGTTTCAAAACTGCTAAATAGCGTATGCCTGAGCAAATTTTGAAATTTTTGGTTTTTGGATTTTTTGGTCTTGTCTGCCTATGGTGACCTGTTCCTGCATTGTCCTTTCAGTCTCTGGATTGTATTGAAATTGGTTATTGGTCTTTTTCTCTCTTGTTTGTTTGAAGACCAGCTCATTTGGTAAAATCTTGACTTTTGTGCTTGCAATTCTGGTTTGAGTACCAAGATCTTCTTTGGGAGACGCTGGGTTGTTCTGCTTAATCAGAACAGAGAGCTTCTGCTCATTTTCTCTTTCCTAACTTTATGTCTTGCTTTGCATCTCGATTTTTGCCTGCTTTACAGTTGGTTTTCTCGATTTATTTTGACTAGGTCTTGTTGCAATTTTCGAAGAGTCTTTTTGGTTCTTTGGAGTTTTTGTTTGCTGCAAGTTTATGCTATTGTGTTGGGTTGATTTGCTAAGTTTCTAGTCTTCTTTTTTTCTCATACAAGTCTTGCTACGAAGTGGCATTATTGATTTGGAGCATTTTGTTGAAGTTTTTTTGCTTAAAATTCAGAGTTTTCTTCACTCAGTTTCCGGATAGTCTCTTAGTCTCTTTGAAGTCTCTTTTTCGTTATAAATTCAAAAGCCCAAAAAATATTTTTGCCATTGCTTTTGTTTTTCATTTTGTTTAAGGGTTTTCTTTCATCTTTTGAAGCCTTGTTGAAGTCTTTGTTCTTCGGTTTCCGACTTGATTTGGGAAGGGAGTCTTCTTTGATTTCTTTCTCTTATTTGGAGCATTGTTTGGCGTCTTTATACTTAGATTTTCTGATTTGGGAACTAGCTTTGTGGACTACCGAAAAAGTGATAGAACTGTGGGATTCTTAAAGATTTATCTTTGCTTTTCTAGATTTTGAATCTTAGGATTGGCATGTTGTTAGTAATTTGCATTAGGTGCACTTGGAATTTGTTGTATTTTTCATAATTTTTGAGTGTGTGAAGTTTGATATCTGAAAAGAAAAGAAAAATAGTCTCGTAGAACCTGTGTAGAAATTACTTTTCATCGAAAGGCAATCTTTGCATTTGCATATATTATGGTTTTCATTAATTTCTTTCTGTGTCATAAAAACACCACAAGTTTCATTTTCATATTCCCTTGACTTAATATAACATCCAACTAAAATAAGTGCAATAATTTAAAAACAACTAGCAATTTTTTTATTAGTGTCATACATCAACTAGCTAGGTTGTAGGGCCTTGGATTAGGTGAGTGGAGAGTTAACTCTCCAAGGCCGCTTAAATTTAAAACATAGAAGTTTATTAATGAGCGAAATCCAACACCATTAGGTGGACCAGGAAAGCTCTCCTCCAGAGAGTCAAGCGCGAGGGAAAGTGTAGCCAGAGAAGAGAGATATCCCCTCTCTAATTTGTTGAATCTTGCCTTAAGACCGTTCCGCCCGGCTTCTGACATGGATTGGTGCCCTTAGTTGCCCATCCTAGGTATCACACAGGTGACTGCGGGGGGGAATACCCGTGGTACCTGAGGCAGACGTCATATCACTTCCAGCGGTACTTCTGGAGGGTGCCCCAGCGAAGCTTGGGTACTTGCACCGGCAAAGGCTGTTGTTAGGAGGTCAGTGTAGATGTTTATGTTACCTTCGCTAGTAGGCCTAGGCCGTCATTATCCCAGACTACTTTCGGGAGGCCCAATTTTTCGCTTTCTTGTATTTTGGTGTTCGGTCCTAATCACCCAGAGTGGAAATACCTGAAGGCCGCTTTCTTGGTTGTATCTTAGGGATTTTATAGTGAGTTCTCTTTTCTCCTAGCTTTCCTAGATTTATAATTTTTTGAGTCTAATTAATTTGTTAAAGTGGCTGATCAAGCTCCTCGTTGATCGAGGAGGATCTGGGGGTTATCTCCCGTGAGTACCGAGCCTTCTGCAAGAAGGCGTAGGAGTAATATAGCAGGTGAATATTACCCGGTTTTATCTAACACAGTGGAGAGAGATCCTCCTTTAGGACTTGAGGGTTTTGTAGCTGGTTCTAGTGTTGGTGTTGGTTCCGAGAGGAGTACTCCACTCACCTCGAGAGTCTTGTTTCCGGGAAAAGCAAAAGAAGAAGTAGAAGTAGAGGAAGTACCTTAGCCTCCTGAGTCACTTCCATCTCCTCTTCCTCATAATTCTCCGTGTGTTTTTTAGTACATCGGACCTAAGTCTGCAAGACCAGAGAGTCCTTATCCATCGCATTCTTACCTTTCGATGGCCACAACTGGGAACACAGCTTTGGCTGTGAGTGCTACAAGCATTCAGACTCCTGCTTTAGTTGAAGGAGGAGGCACTATTGCTATATCTTTGATTTCTTCTAGTGCTGCTATGTTTGGCTCTGGTCACACCCAAGCACAGGCTTCTCAATCTGGTCCCTTTTGTTTTGGAATGCCCATTAGTGGGATTCCTTCGTTTTCCTTTTCTGCTGCTGCAACTGCATCTTCACCCATGTCCTCTATGGCTAGTGGGTTAGCTTCTTTTCAAGGGTTCCCCTTCGGAAGTGGGAATATTCCTAGTTTGAATCCTTCTTTAGGGTCTTTTCCTTTTACTTCCCAGACTCAGAGTTTCAACCCTTGGTCTGGAGGTCAAAGTTAGACTACCTTTACGGGTTGGAACCCTATTTTTATAGCAGTAGGGGCAGGGAATCAGTTTCTCACTGGTCACCAATGGAATGTTCCTTTCCCTTCGTCGAGTACTTACCAGACCTTTTCTCCTTTTTCTAATGCTTGGAACCCCTACTAGGGGGTTTCTTCTTCATTCACTACTTCAGTGGGGTGAACTGGTATGGTTTATAGTCACTCAACATTGGGAGGGGGTCCTTCTCCGAATGTTGGGTCACAAGGATTTTCCTATGGCCCAACGTTTTCTACGAACTCTTTCTGGAAACCTAGTGCCTCATCAAATCCAGGCTATTCTTTTCAGAGTGTTGGGAACCCATCCCACCAAAGATGGAATTCCCAGGCTTCTCCTCAATTACCATTTCTGGCAACGTTAAACTTGCCAGATTTGTCGAAATTGACGAATGATCCAATCCGATATAGTCCGGGGAGGCCTCCGGTCCCCACCAAACTATCTTTAGACATTCCAAAGTTTGAAGGGAAGAATGGAGAGGATCCGGCAGATCCCATCACCACTTTCCATCTATGGTGTTCATCTAACTCCCTGATCGATGATTCGATTAGGTTGAGATTGTTTCAATGCACCTTGACTGGAAATGCAGCCAAGTGGTATATTGAGTTAACTGGGGGCAATTTTTCCACTTTTGGATATTTGGCTACTATATTTATAAATCACTTCCAATTGCCTATTCGTTATGATGCTGGGACTGAACTCCTGGCCAGTTTTAAGTAGGACAAGGCAACCCACATTTCTGATCATATTCAGGAATGGCGGAGAAGGAAGAGGCTCATTAAAGCTTCTATTCCAGAAGAATTTCTCCTGGAATGGTTTTTGAAATCCTTGCAGCTAGATATTTCTAAGGATGTATCCCTGTTAGGGGTATTTTCTAAGGAGCAGGCCATTTTCAGGGCTAAGCAACTAGAATTGATATATTCTCAGTCTAGGGTCCTCCATAAATATTTGCCTAATGCTCCTCACTCCAAATTGGACTTGTCCAAGACTAAACCCGGTCCTCATGGTGATGGACTTATTGGGTCGATCGATAGTGGTGCAACTAACCTGCTTAGTCAATTGCAGTAGTTGTCTATACAATCTGCTTCTTCTGGTCAGGTTGTGCCTTCAGGGTCACTGCCTTCTCAGTATTTGTCGGTAAATTCCGTCCAGGCTTCTAACCCCACAGGAAATCAACAATCCGAAGGGAAGAAGAAAGGACAGAATAATAATAAGAAGAAGGGCAAGGATGGGAAGGGTAATGCAAATAAATCCAACGAGCATGTTGGTGAGGGTCAAAAGGATAAAAATAAAGTGAAGTTTCCATGCAAGTTATGTACTGGAGATAATCTTACTCACCTTTTCCCTAAGATTTAGGATGCGCAGCACTTGTTAGCTCAGTAGGGTTCTTCTAGTTCCCAGGCTGTGTTAACAAACCCTTTTCCCCAAGGGAAACAATTAGTTGTTGGCGCGAATCAAAATATTGGGGCTTCCTCTGGGGGCACCCAGGAAGGGGAAACTCCGTCAAACATATATATGATGAGTTCTCACGTGGATATCGCTACAAGATCCCATGATTATGGCGAAGCTGAGTCTTCGAAAGACAAGGGTGCTCTTGATAGTGCTGAGCTGCTTCACATTACGAGGCCTACTGTTGAGCCTATACCTCAGATGCCAAAAGCATCTACAAAGTGTACGAAGATTAATCCAAATGCCAGGGCTGCCCAGAACTACTCTATTGTAGAAGATTTGGCATAGAGTCCTTGTGCTATGTCTACTCTCGAGGTGCTCCAGTCTTGTCTAGCTCAGTGCAGTGCTTTGCTCACTGCTATTTGGGCTATCGATCCAAAGAACTCTCTTATGATTGCATTCGACATGTCTAATTTTAAAAAGAGACTCCCACAACATATGGCTTTCCATGTCAAATTGTCATTTCGTAAATTCAATATCTTTCGAACGGTTGTAGATGAGGGTGCTTCCACATGTGTGATGTCTCTCGCATGCTGGAAGGGAATCAGATCTCTTGCCGCTGTTCCATCTGCTACTCTTCTGACTGCGTTTGATGGTCATTCTCACAGACCGCATGGTATTGTCCCAGCTTTGCCCATCTGTGTTGGGGGAAAAACTGTGAATATAGAGGTTGAGATAGTTGATGCAAGCTTGAACTACAACCTTATGTTGGGGTGAAACTAGATTTATGAGATGGATGCTATTGCATCCTCATTATTTCGGATTATTTGTTTCCCTCATGAAGGAAGGATTGTTATAGTTGACCAACTGGACTGTTCTCCTGTAGACCCGAATGCATCTACTGACTCAACTATTCCTTTGCTGGATAATACCAAGCCGCCTGTTGAGAATCTAGGGGTTGGGATGTATTCTTCTTTGATGGGTACCTTTGATATTCCACCTCCTACCGTTCATATAAATGCAATTTCATCCTCCAGGGCTCCTATTCGAAGAGAGTTCTACCGAACTCATTATTTTTCGGATCCTTGGACCTGACCTTCCCCTACCTCCACATTAGCGGAAGGTCAAGTGAGTGGAATGACATTTCCAATGTCTGCAGCTGAGATTTCTTATAAATCTATTGTTGACTCTGCAGAATCCATTCCAGCTTCTCTTTCTCCAGAGGAATTGGATGGCGATGTGGCTGCGGCTTGGACACTTAGTTCTTCTTCCGCCCAAGATTGCCTTGATACCACTCTTCCATCTGAAGAGGCTATCTTGGAAGCTATGACTGGTATAGATAGACCGTGGGATGATTTACATCATCGGTCTTACTTTTTACCTGATTTGAGCGAAGTTGCATCAATTTTTCCAAGTCCTTCGTCTTCTGGTCCTGTTCACCCAGTCCTGAACCCTTTAGCACCAGCACAGGTATTTGCTGAAGGGAACATGGCTGTGATCGCTCCGACTATCCCAGTGAACATTTCCAGGAATCCCAATGTTATTGAGAATGTTTTCATCGGAGTTGAATGTTCCCCTGAAGAGATTCAAATTTACACCGACCTGTTTCGAGAGTTTAGGGATGTGTTCGCTTGGTCTTATGAGTAAATTCCTGGTATAGATCCATCTATTGTCTAGCATGGGATCAAGACTTACGAAAATGCTAAGCCTGAGAGGAAAAAGCTTCATCCAATCAACCCTAGGAAGGTGGCAGCTATCAAAGCTGAGGTAGAGAAGCTGCTAAAGGCTGGATTTATTTTCCTTGTTCCTTTGACTGAGTGGGTTTCGAATCCCATTCCCATGGATAAGAAACAAGGAAAAATTCGAGTCTGCATCGATTTCAGAGACCTTAATAAAGCATGTCCAAAAGATAATTACCCCACACCATTCATAGAGTAGATTATCGATGAGTGTGCCAGTAATGAGATTTTCTCCTTCATGGATGATTTCTATGGATATAATAAAATTACTATATGTCCTGAAGATCAGCATAAGACTGCCTTTATTTGTCCCTGGGGTACTTTTGCTTACAAGAAAATGCCTTTTGGTCTTAAAAATGTTGGGGCTACGTTTCAGCGGACCATGTCATATGCCTTCCATGACATCAAACATATTATCGAGGCGTACTTGGATGATTTAGCTGCTCGTTCTCAAAAGAGAATGGATCATCCTGCTCACCTCCATCAAGTATTTGAACGATGTCGGTTTTACAAGATTAGGTTGAATCCGAATAAGTGTGTTTTCATGGTTACATCCGGTCATTTATTGGGATTTATAGTGTCTACGGAAGGGATTCGGGTAGATCCCTTCAAGGTTGAGGCAATACTTCTATTGCCTCCCCCGTCGTCTATTCGTCAACTTCAAAGTATACAAGGAAAAGCTAATTTTATTCGGATATTTATCGTAAATTATGCTGAAGTTACCAAAGGATTTATGAGATTGTTGAAAAAAGGAGGTCCATTCTTTTGGGATTACTTCACTCAGTGCTCATTCGATGCTTTGAAAAAAGCATTGACCTCTGCTCCTATATTGAGTCCACCCGATTAGAGCAAGGATTTTCTTTTGTATCTCACAATAGCAAAATCTACCATTGGTATGGTTCTGGTTCAGGAGGATGATGCTCTTGCAGAGCATGTTATATACTACCTTAGTCGAGGCTTGGTAGGACCTGAACTCCAGTATACTATGATAGAGAAGCTAGCTTTAGCAGCTGTTCATGCTGTGCAGCGGCTCAGATATTATATTCTTCTACGAAAAACTTATGTTTTGGAAGCAGCCAATCCATTTCAGTTTTTTCTCAGTAGGCGAGTGATTGGGGGCAAATACAATAGGTGGATTGTGATTTTGCAAGAATTTGATCTTGAGTTTATGTCTGCCAAGTCCAAGAAATCATTGGTTTTCGCGGAATTAATCTCTGAGTTGCCCTGTGGAGAAGAGATCGTTTATGCTGAATCCTTCCCGGATGAACTTCTGTTTCTCATCTCTGCACAGGATCCTTGGTATGGGGATATCATTATGTATCTTCAGACTGCAAAGTTTCCCTCTAATTTTTTGGAAGATGAGCGTCGTAAGTTGCGTACCTAGCTAAAAATTACTTGATCATTGGTGATGCTTTATACTGTCGAGGGTTTGATTCGATCCTTAGACGATGCTTAACTCTCAAAGAAGCTGAGGTTGTGCTCAATGATTGCCACAATGGAGCTTATGGTGGTCATCTATCTGGGCTTGCTACAGCCCAAAAAATCTTGCGTGTTGGATATTTTTGGCCTTTGATTTTCAAAGATTATATGGAGTCAGTCAAAAGGTGTCATCCATGTCAAGTCTATACTCGAAAAATGTGTGTTCATCTAGCTCCGCTTTTTCCTATTATCACTATCAGTCCCTTTACAAAGTGGGGTATTGATTATACTACTTGTAACCCACCTTTGGCTAAAGGTCACAAGTACATTATTGTAGCAGTAGAATACTTCACTAAGTGGGTCGAGGCTATGCCTACTTTTGGTAATGATGGTGAGACAACAGCTCTTTTTCTCTTCAATCAGGTCATTGCTCATTTTGGTATTCCTAGAGAGATTGTCACTGATCATGGCAGTCATTTTCAGAACAACATGATGGCTGAGTTAGCTCTAAAATTAGGTTTCCGGCAGGAGCATTCATGTCCTTATTATCCTCAGGGCAATGGGAAAGTGGAAGCCGTAAACAAATCCTTGAAGACCATTCTTCAATGGACAATTGATAAATCTTGATCCAACTGGCATATCATGTTGTATCCTGCACTTTGGGCATACCGTACATCAGTGAAAACTGCAACTGGTTTTACTCCGTTTCAACTAGCTTACGGGTTGGAATCCATATTTCCCATTGAGTGTGAGATTCCTTCTCTGAAGTTAGTCGTAGAGCTTCATCCTGACACTTCTAGTCTTGAAGAACGTCTCCTTCATATGGAACATCTTGATGAGTAGCGTCGAGATGTCGCCACGATGAATGAGGCGCATAAGAAACGAGTCAAAATCCAGTACGATAATGCGGTCAAACCTAGGGTTTTCTCTGAAGGCGACCTCGTTTTGGTCTATGCCGAGGAGAAAGATGCCCTGGGGGGAGGAAAGTTTAAATCTATGTGGTATGGCCCCTTCATCGTTAAAAGAGTCCTTAAAAAAGGAGCTTATGCCTTCGTTCATTTTGAGGGAAATGAGTTAGCGGAGCCCAGAAATGGGCTCTATTTGAAAAGGTATTATGCCTAGGCTTCGGCCTGGCATCTTGATTTTTGTATATAGTTTTTTTTTGTCTTGTACATATCTGAGTTTTCGATCTTTGATGTGATGGTGATTTTCTTGATCTGCTTTGGCAGGTTGTGTTGGATGTCATAAGTAATTATGGTTTCGCTGATGGTGCTAGTAGACACACAAGAAACTTGGCTTCCGCGGCTTGGGTACTTCATTATCCATCCGGTCGGCTGTTAGTGTCAAGAGGATTTTGCATTGGTCCTGCTTCCAAAAATATAGCAGAATACACTGCAATTATTTATCTACTCTCGGAGGCAATATCTTTGGGTGTTGATTCGTTGGTATTTTTCTTGGACTTCCAGCTGGTGGTGTCACAGTTGAATAATACTTATCAGGTTCGAGATCAATTTTTACTTTGGTTGTTTTTGAGGGTAAGTTTGTTACAGAGATCATTTCAATTTTTAACATTCATTCATATTCCTCGAGCTGACAATTGGATGGTAGACTCATTAGCTAATCAAGAAATTGACTGTCATATTAATCATTCAATACATTAAATTAAATCATCAAAAACATCATGCATTTTCACACATTTGTCACATCACATCATAAAACGTTGTATATATATATACCATCAAAGTGTTAAAAAACTATACAAAATTTGGATCCATATGTCATAAAAAATCAGGGCTTATGCCTGATCATGCTCAATATCAAAAAAATATACCGTCATTCGGTAATCATATCTATCTACTCCTATGATCCCTGCCCAATATTCGTGTTCCTATAGAACACGATAACAGTAGCAACACGGTGGAATAATCGCACCTAGTCACGTGGTACTCCCACTACCCGTCTCTGGATAGCCTCAGGTAAATCTTCCACATCAGACATAGGTACTTGGCGAGTCAAACTCTCCAAGTTTCTCTAGATAGCATGGAGGGTTCTTCTTGGGTCTTCAGTATCTGCCTCGCCTCTGTGGTGCTTGTGCCGTGGGTAGCCCTCAGGACGAACTGGTCCAACATCTGTATCATGGTCATCATAATCTTGTAAGTCATTTTGAATCCAATCAAAAACATGTTTTGTTTTCTCATTTTTTCACATATATTGAAAAAATAAAAATAAAAAATCATATAATCAAAAAATTGCAATCTCACTGATTGCGCCCCCTGCCGTGCTGGGTGGAAGGACGAGGTTTGGATCACCACGGAAATCCATCCCAGCATAGGGGTATTCCTCCACTGCGATAACTTGTTCCTCCCACCATTGGAATAACTCGCCATCCCATGTGGTTCGGGGAACTTCACTTCACCCCAGTCTCTTCATCAGATCAGCCCATCGGGCAATTCTTGGGTCTCTTGGGCTGTTGATTGAGGAGATCACTTTGGGTCGAAGCCCAGGAATCTTCTCAAAGAAGAATGTCATCAAAATGGTTCCATACCCGAAATGCTTTGTCTTAGCTTTCCGAATGGAGGTCAGTTGTTTCTTCATGTTTGTTAACAGAGTTGTACACCAATCATACAAATGAACTAAGAATTCCACAACTATGCTCATTTGAGTCCTGGATGCCTGGTGCAAGGAAGCAGGCCCTACTACCCTGCCAATGGTAAAAATGAGAATCTTCATATGCAGATTTTTCAAATATTTTATGGCAATTTGAGTCCCTACTTTCTAGGACCCCTCTACACAGTAGACGCGAACATAATCCTCCACAGTGAGCCCTCCCACAGGCTTGCCATGCAAATCCACCGGATCTCCCCTGCGAGAGAGTCTAGTAATGAAGTAAATGTCTTCCACCTCTATGTGTATAGGCATTTGGTCTATCATGAAGCAATCTTCCTCCAGTTCCCAATAATTTACCAACATTTCAAGCAACCGGACATTACTTTTCATATTCGACATTTTGAAAAATTTGAGCAATCCACAAGTTCGAAGGATATTGAGTGACTGTTGATCTTGCATTACTTCATTATCAATTGCACTATGCTCACGTTCCCTCCAAGTGATGGTCATCCTGAAAAAATTCATCCATTTGTTCATTAGATACAATTTTTGAAATCACGGACTGCGCATACGCGACTTCCCTTGTAGACAGTCACGTATCATACGCAGGTTCGTCCACATGAACCCGCGTATGTGCAGAGCCCTAAATTAAAATAAATCATTTCTACGGTGAAATTTCCAAATTTTTAAATTATTAATGGACAAAATTGATAATAATAATGGATTAAAATCTTACCTGACTAATCCGGCGAAGTTTGACAGCTGATTTCTCCTGTTTTGACGAAAGAGGTTTTCTCTCCAGAGCTCTTTTTTCCAAATCAGCAAAGTAACAATGAACCAAATATGAGGTAAAAATGTGTATTTATGCCCATAAATTGAAATTTTTTGCAAAAATTTGTTATGCTATTTTTTCAATCTATCTTAAGTTGCATAACCCGGGTGCTTGTAAGTGTCAGGATTGGTATATTTTCAGGTACATTTTGCTAAACTTGAGATTTTTTCGATTTTTGAATCCATGACCACTAACCTGTCATGGCAGGTATATGATCTTCACTAGCATATAGGTTAGGGAATCCACTTTCCATTGCATTTTGCATATTAGCCTCCATTTTGCATATTAGGTCATGAGTACTCAACCCATTTCACTCGCCAATTATTTAATCATGACTTGGTGGTAGAGCCTTCCTTTACATGGGCTTCCTAGTTAGTTCCTCGCTAGCACTTGTTGCCCATGCTGCACTTTATGTAGGCTCGGGAGTCCTCTTTAGTCCCGCCATGACTTATGTGTTGAAGGTTCATTCTTCTCCTTCTTCACTATCATTTTTCTAGCTATTACCCTAGAGGCTCCCTGGTGTCATTTAGTTGTATTACTGCATTGCATACTGGCTACTTGTTTATCTTGGCCTTCAGCTCGATTCATTTAGACTCGATGTTTAAGCCATCTTTTTCCTTGACTCTCTGCACAAGTTAACCATTGCATGCACTTAGCTATCGCGACTTGACACCCATGTTACCCATGGATGGAACACTCCTTTGAGTATCGCTGACCAGTTTCCGCCACCTTGCATTGAGCATAGGATTGTTCCTATCCCAAGAACTAGTGAATCTGTTTCATGATACTCGTTCTATCCATTATACCATAGCATTATTTTATTCTTTTTTAGGCTTATTATATGAAAAAGACAAAAAAATCAAATATGATAAAAAGAGTGGGAATAGGATGTTACTTCATAGTTTGATGGCAGTTACAGTATCAGTTTGTCGCCCTTGAACAAAACACACACACCTATGTTTTTCCTTCATTTGGGATGGTTTCTAGATTTGACCTAGGATCATCCATTACCATGTTTCACTGGTCAGTTCTCCCCCTATTGGTTATCTCTTCCAATCATATGGAGAGTTTGTTTTTGCCTCCTGATTAACAGACTTATACAGTGTCATTATTTACTGCCATGGTCATCATGAGTCGTGCTTTTTTTCAAGGGAAGTTCAACAAGAGTCAGCCATTCTGCAGTGTCTCTTGACTTATTATTCAGGTGGCCTTCCCGGTCTTGTCAGTATCTTGTTCTATCACATCAGATGTTTGGTCTTATGCTCGTGCTAGTTTGAGAAGGTCTCCATTGATTTCTTGCCGGCCGGTTTGTCTCTTATCGACTACGACATATTTCTCTGAGAGTAAACCTAGAGCCACACCCTAGCCTTATTTACATCATTGATAGGTGACCTTGTGCTGATCATTTGATCATCATTATGGGTCTTTGAATGAGTGGTTTTCCTTGTGTTCGATGTCAACATACATTATCACACTTGGGATTCGTGCAGTACCTTGATTTCAATTTTACCCTATCAGTGGATACCTTGCCTCTTTGTCATCTTTAATTATTGGTTGGTTCATAGGGTTTCTATCGTGTGCTAGCTTCATCTTGTGCATGCTGAAAACGTACTTTGGGTTGGTTACTTCACTTTACTTCATCCGATTCCTTCCAAATATTGGCCTGCGGGTTACACTCACGCTGGAATGATGTGGGATGCCTTAATGCCTTCCTTCAAGCAAATATTTTCCCATCGACTTCGAATCATTGCTCTGGGAATAAGGTCTAGAGTATTTTTTTCAGTACCTTAGGGTTTGTAGTCATCAGTGGCAGACTCTTCGCTATCGACAGTGGGGATTCATCATTGCCTCCTGATTGATAGATTCTTCCAAGTGTTCGACTTCAACTCATTCATTCGCACTTGGTAGATTGTACTGGGGCACCTTGACACTCATTATCATTATTGGTGGGTTGTCTCACGTTTGTTAATGGTACACATCATTGACCGGTAATCAAACGATTTCTCACATGGTCGACTTCAGCTCATTTATTCCCGTTGTGTAGAATTGTGCCATTGTGATTGGTGAAGACCTCAGGTTTGCATCAGCATTTTTCGATTCACTTTTGACAGTCCATTCAGTTTCTGCCAGTGATACCGTCCACCCTTATATGTTGCAGTTTCAGTACAACAACATCCTATATGTTGGCTCCCGAGTTGCGTGATTGTACCATGTGTTCTGCCCCTTATGATTTGGTACTTGGAGATTCAGTTACTTTTTTGATCAGACATCTATTTGCAGCATCATTGATCAGTCTTCTATATGTGATACTTGGACATTGATTCCGACTTGTACTTCTGGGCCATTCTCAGTTGATTCTTTATGTGCTTTACAATTCAGCTATACTTCTATACATTTTGGATCTATTATGTACTTCATATGTAGACATGTTGTTCACTGAGCATGGGTATGCCTGCCTCAGACATGAGCTGACTCTCTGATTTCTTTCATTGGTTTTTTGGCAGGCTAAAATATAGTGAAGTCCTCTCTTGTCCTCGCAAGGTTCTTTCTATGCACATAATACATTTCGGCCATCATGTACCCCTTCTGACCTCATATATTAGGGGGCATCTGTTATAGCATCATTTTTCACCCTCATGTGATTCATGATTGTCTCTTTGGCCTTGGGCACCCTTTCCCACAGACTTGAACAAAATTCATAAAAAACAGTGTTTCAAAATCCATACGCGGCTATGCCGAGATGTTTCCGCGTGTATACGCGAGTCCAGAGATAATTTTCCACATATGCCATTAAAATCATTAAAAAATATATAAAAATCCCTATTTTCGAGGCAGGGTTGATGGTTATTCCCATAATTCAACCACCCGAGCCCGTGGCCAACTATTTCCAACTGATTGAAACTACTTTGAGGGAGTATAAAAGCCCCTCATGTGCATGGCCTAAGGGAGAGAGAAAAATTATAGACATTATACTCTGTTGGAGCCCAAATTCAAGTCTGATTTCCAGGTATTTACAGGAAACCCTTGTTTCCTGGAGATGTTCATTATCTTATATGTCATCTCATGTGTGCACTTCTTGGAAGAATCCTAGCGAGGCAAGGGCTGAACAGATCCAGACGACGGTCTGTTCGAAGATCATGGAAGGATTCAAGTGATCTCTCCACCTTTCTATTATTGTACATGTCATTTATAATGAGAAGAACCATCTTGTTTCCGAAATTCACGTGTTAATTTCTATTTATGTATGTGTAAAGATCGTTAATTAAACATTTATTATTGTTTACATGATATGTCACATGGATTACACTGACATTTAGGAATGATATATGATGTACAACTAGATTTTCGTGCACGTTTCTTCTTGATTTTCAGGTTATAAAGGAAGAAGGGTTGTTGGGGGTTTGCACCCCACAGGATATACATCAAACGTAGGACTTTTGGGTGAGTTCTGCAATCCATAATATCTAGTTTTTCGCATACAAGATAGGTTGTGTGAGTCCTTCTTGAATGGTATGCCCTGAGCTGTGAAGGTTGCTGACCCAACTGCCTTTAGGGAGTTATTTCCCGAAACATGAGGTAAGATAGGAAAATAAGGACCAGCACAACAAAAACACTAACAAACTAGAAGAAAGAAGTAGGTATGTGTTTATTAAGAATTTAAATGTATGACTGATTTGACCAAGTAGTGGAGCAATACTTGGGTTACAAAAGCTAAAAGAACTCCTCAAACCCTCCAAATGATCATTGAAGACTCTTAGGCATGAGTGATGAGTTTAAATAAGTGTTTCTTTAAGGACTTTGAGGATAACCTTGTTTGCTTTTTCTAAACATCCCTAAAGGTCAGAAGTTGGGAAACTGGACAGGATGGTCATAGACAGTGACAAAGAAACCTCCTTCATCAACAACAGATGGTTTCAAGATTTTTCGAACTATCTTCTAAGTCTGGCAAAAAATTATCAACTCCACTACATCAAGGGTAAGATCATAGATCTAAAAATATCTAAGGAGATAGATTATGGGCACTGTATGCCACTTCACTGAAGGAGACAAAACGTCACTTCAAGGGTCTGATTTCTCACAAGCAACAGTCAAGGGCATGATCAAAATGTCTAAGGGAAGCAAACATGATTTTAAAACACCCTAACAAGTAAATTGTGACAAGAATGAGTCATTATGGATCTAACTAATTGGCCAAATTCAAAAGAGACTGTGGTCAAAAGGGGCTTTAAAATACATTTAAAGACAGCTCCAAAAGGCATTGGAAAAAGGAAAAAAGTGCAAAAGGAACCTTAGAGAAGTGGGTTTTAAGTTTAAATTCTTTCAAAAATGGTATAAAACACTACAAAGAAACATATTCTTGATATTTTGTTCATTTGCAAGACACAGTGAGGGTTTCAGAATTTCTGTCGGAGTCCTCGGGCGAAATTTTCAGTGTGCTGCATTCCTGTAAGATCGTGTTGTGCTCCTGTAGCTGCCTCCTGTGCATTTTCCTTTTGCGTGTTGTGCGCCTGTAGGTTTGTGCTGCGCTCTTGCATCTTTACCTGGCATGCAGGAAGGAAGGCCCAAACGGCATGCAGCCTTGCCCGGAGGTGCTACGTTCCTGCCATAGTATTCAACCGCTCGACACACACCAACGTGTTGCGCTCTTGCACGGGCGTGCAGCTCTACACGAAGACACGTTCACCAGTTAACGAAGGCACACGACACAATTGTGCTGCGCTTTTGCACAGTTTTGCAGCTCTGCACGGAGTCTCGTTCAGAGGTAACCCGAGCCGCCCGACAGATATATGATGTGCTGCGCTCTGGAAACAGGTTTTAGCTCTACACAGAGTCTCGTTCAGAGGTGACCTGAGCCACTCGACATATATATGGTGTGTTGCGTTCTGGACACAGGTTTCAACTCTGCACGAAATTCGTTCAACGCCCGAGCTGCCCAGGCGCTGCACTCCTGCCACTAGCTCCAAACCTCTGCCCAAGCGCTGCGCTCCTGCCACTAGCTTCAAACCTCCACCTGGCATGCTGCACTCCTACCACTATTTTAAAACTGACGCCTGACTTTGCGTTCAGGAATGCCTAGCGTGTTGCGCTCCTGCCACAGGGGTGTAGCACTGCACGAAAATACGTTCATCATCACCTGACTCACCCACAAGCTTTGAAAAAGCCATTTTTTCTGCTATGAAGAATATTTTAAAATTTAGTTTCGACTTTCATCATCTATTCTTGGTTTTCTAAGAAGATAAGGTCGCTAAGAGATTTTAAAGTTGGTTTTAAAGGAAGCGGGGAAAACTTGAAAAAGGCACCTAACCTACTCTCTGCTAGTATCGTGACCCTGCTAGAAAAACTCAACATCTCCTTGGACCCCCTTTCCACATTTTTTCACTAGAAAATACCATTTCTCTTTAAATCTCTTGAGTCAGGGGTGAAGAAAAACAAAATGTCTGAAGAAGAGAGTGTTGACATAAATGAGGCAACTCAAAGACCAAAAAAGAAACAGAAGAAGGGAGGGATGCCAAATAGGTTTGAACCTATAAACACTGAAGAGTTAGGGTGCTATGAGTTCTGTAACAAAGTGTAAAAGATAAAAATTCACCCTTAGTTTACAAAGTTATTTTCCCTAAGACTTCATAAGCATAAAGTACACCTAGCTGGGGTAAATTTTGAGTTTACCACCAATACCATCTCTAAGGCCACTGGAATGCCTTGCATAGGAGAAATATGGTTCAAACAAAAGCAGCTTGACTTAATCCATTACCACCCATTCTTGAAACCAAGTTGTCAAACTGACTGTAAAACTATTTTCCCTTTCTCTCATCTATTGGACAGATATGCCCTCCTAATGAAGATTATCATGAAATAATTCGCCTTTGAGGGTAGGTTCTCTAGAGTCTATTCCTATCACATAAGACTTCTCATGCATTTCACCAAAATCAAGCTACTACACATGCCCTACTACCTTTGCAAAATTATTGAGAAAATGTCTTCCATCATGCAAAAGAGGCCTCCATCCCAACAAATGTCAAGCCTCTTCCATCATTCCCTCATCAAAGTAGTTGTCTCATACCAACTAGAACAACAAGGCATTCCCTGGGAGGTTTTTATCGCCCATGATGATTTCACAACTCCACAGCCCATCCCTCTGCAAATTATGCCATCATCATCTCAAAATATTCCTCACACACCTCCATCACCCTCCACTGACCTTGGTTCATCTTCATCACATGAATCATTCCCTCAAACAGACCCTCCTCATTTGCCTTCCCCTAAGAAATCTGAACATGAAGAGAGCAGTCATGGCCTAGAAGAAAACAAGGAGGGAGAAGACAATGAAAATGAAGAAAGAAGTGATGATCATGAAGAAAACAGTGAGGGAGAGAGTGATGATCATGAAGAAAACAGTGATGGAGAGAATGATGAAGATGAAGAAATAAGTGAAGAAGAAGAGGATGTCAAAGAGGGAGATGGCCAAGAAGAAAGAAGCAATGGCCAAGAAGAAAACAGTGAAGGAGAAAACAGTGATGAAAATGATGGGAAAAAAAGTCAAGACAGTGGGTCCCATGGTGAAGAGGGTGACTCTAAAGACACAAAATCAGAGGCAACTTTTCAAGAAGAAGACAGTGGGTCCCATGGTGAAGAGGATGACTCTAAAGACACACAATCAGAGGCAGATTTTCAAGAAGAAGACAGTGGGTCCCATGGTGAAGAGGATGACTCTAAAGACACACAATCAGAGGCATCTTTTCAAGAAGAAGACAGTGAGCAAGAAAACAGAGTTCAAATCATTGAGTCCCATGATGAGCTAAAAAGCCAAAACAATGGGTCTCATGATGAAGAAAATGGAACTGATGATACATAGGAAGACAGTAGGGAGGGGACATATGAAAGAAATGAAGAAAACAAGAATGAAAGTGACAATAATGGCAAAGGCAGCCAAGAAACAAAGTTTAAAGTTGTTTTCAATAGGCAAGAAAAAGATGAAAAAGAGGACAGTCATGAAAGTGAAGAAATGCCAAACATAGGTGCCTTTAACATTGCAAAAATAGAGCATGGCAGTCTTAAAGGTCTTGGAAGCAATGAAAGCATGAAAGATGTTGAGGATGCTTATCAAAATGACAACCAAGAGCAAGGTAAGGAGGATACTCACACAGAAATCATCCATGAAGAAGAAAACAATCCTAAGGTCATTATTGATCAAACTTTGCAAATAAAACTTATGGCACCTTTCACCATCACCTATCAAAAAGGAAGGAGGCATGTGTTTGCTGCCTCCAAAAGGCAAGGGGCCATGCACTCCTCATCAACTCAACTGAAGGGAAAAGGTAAACAACCATTGAAGGACAAAGGTAAAAAACCAATGAAGGACAAAGGTAAACAACAATTGAAGAAGGAAGAAGACAATCATGAGGAAGAAAGAGAATTTGAACTCATTCACATAGACAGTCATGAGGAACATGAGACAAGGATAGTGAATTCTCTTCTACAAGACCAGAATGCACAGATTAAAGACTTGGAGGCTAAGCTAGAAATATCAAAGGATCTCATTCACTTCCTACAAATGCAGAACAAACAAATGAGTGGCCAGCTGGCCATATATGAAGCAAGGGCGCTCAAATATAGGAAGGAGGCTCAAAGGTCGCAAGTGCAGTTGGAAGAATACATGGGCACTTATGAGGAAAATAGTGATGAAGAGGGGCAATCTAGAAAGAGACCTAAGACTATGGGTCTTAGGAAAGCGTTGGCAAAGCAAAGAGAGGAAGAATCAGCCCAAGCACAACAATTTCCTCTCACCGAACTCCTTTCCATGGGAATTGAGCATAACAAAGAATCATGGCTTGAAAGGGAAAATATACATTTAGAGGCCAAACTAGAGAAGGCCAACAAAGACTTCAGCTTACAAAGGAGGATGATTGAGCACTACAAACGGAGAAATCACTTTGTAAGACAAAAGCTCAAAACTGCCCAAAATGAGGGCCTGACACCAAATGATGAAAAATATCATGCTAGGCTTGGTATTTTGGCCCAAGTTTCTCTACATGTCTCTAAGGACCCTTGAGGCACCTACCTACCAAATTTGAGGAAAATTGAACAAGTTTTTGTTTTTTGCAAATTTTGAGCCTAGGAACGCAGCACACCCTGTGTTGCGCTTTTTCCTAGGGCATCTTCAGGAGGAGAAGCTTAAATTTTTGGATTCCCCATCATGATAGTAGTATGCTCACCAAATTTCAGCTCAATTGGAGTTTTTTTGGTCCCTCAAAAGGGTCAAAAACTCTCATTTTTTCACCTTTCTGCACTCTTTTCTGAGCATGTGTTTTGCTCCTGGAAGTCTTGGATTTTTACACTTTTTGGGAAACTTTCAGAGGTCATATTGAGGAAAAAAAGGTATATCTAGAAATTAGACTTCCACAGACTTCCAACAGGCCATCACGGAGCCTTTTCCGACATTAGGAAGGCCTCCAAAACTCTGTTGCAAAAAGACCTTTTTTTGTGCTGCGGTCTTGGAAAATTTTAAAGTTCTGAGACAGTGTGTTGCGTTCCTGTAGGTAACTGAGAAAATGTGTGTTAGACAAGTTTTATCATGCATTTCAGAGCCTAAAAGTCAATATTTTTTCTATTTTAGGTCAGAAAAGATATTTTGGAAGATATTTTGTGCCTTGGACCTTGGAATGCCTCAAGGACAAGTTAGGATATTGATTTTTGGCCAATAGGCTTCTAGATGCTCTAGTGAGCTCTCCTCCTCCTTGCTTGTTATATAAACCATGAGGATTCATTGTAAACATGGGGACTTGATGTGTTTAAGAGAAATAAATGGTTCTATGAACTTGGAGAAGATATTGGTCTTGTGAAGTGGATGAATGGCTTGCTTGGCTTGATGATAGAGAAGCATGTTTGTAGGATTCCATAGCTTGGTGAATGGTGATGTTTTCTTAATTATTTATTGTTTTCTTGTATTCATTTATGTTTCATTCTTCTTGGTTTTTATAGATCAGAAAAGTATAGGTTGAGAGCTGCTCATGGAAGCACCTCAAACCTCCTGTTTGCTATAGCTTTGATGTTTTCTCTTTTAGCCATCTTAAGGAATTCTTGACTGCTCCTTAGGTCCACTAAAATTTGTTTTTGTTTCATGAATGGTTAATATGCTAGCTTACAAGTATGACGGTATGCCCTTCTTATTTGAAGTTCTCTAAACCATATTTTGAATCCTTTCTATGGATTATTGATTGAATAGGTTAAGTCAAAGAGGTCTCACTCGATCTTGCCCTTTGTCCATGCTTACCGAATTATTTCATAGTTCCCAATAGCTTGATATATGATGTTTAGGAGTTCCCTCTTCATAAATTGAATTATTTGTTTATATTATGTGTTTTCCCCAAAGGCTGAAGGTGAATTTCTAAAGTTATGAGTTCTTATGCTTCTATGTTTCACTGGAATGTTCATCTTATATGTTTATCAGTTTGAGTATTGTTCATAGAGATGAATGGTTTTCCATACCTCATGAGTTGTTGCTTCAGACTATATATGTTTAAGACCTCTTAGTTTTTTCCCAAACTTAATGTTCATTACACCTCATACATCACCCAAAGGATCCATAAACCTTGCTAAATCAGCCCTGCGGTACACCCTTTTCATCATTTAGACACTCTTGACTTCATCTGACCCCATAGCCCTATTGATTCGATCATCTCTCTTTCCACCTATCCTATTTGATCATCTTACCCCAACCCAAAACAAAAAAACAAATTGTACTTAAACAACTAGCCTAAAATCAATTATTCAAAGTGAACAAGTTCACATCCTTCACAGCTCTCTCTGAGTCCAGGAAGGCTAGGTCCTAGGACTCCAAAGATTGATCTGATTTTACCCTGTCATTTGGTCTACCAATTTTCCAAATTACAGGACACTAACAGCCCCTTGCGCGAGGTCTTGGGAAACGACATGGGAAAAAAAATTGGACCCTATTTTTCGGTGTGCAGACCCACCCATGGTTATGTTCATGTGTTTGCACATGATTTTGGGGCATGATGGTTTTTGGCCCCTGGTATTTTGTAGATCTGGTCAAGGGAAATATGGTTATGTTCTAATCCAGGGTTAATGGATTGGGGTTTATGAATGCTTTGGCATGTATATATATGTGTTGTAACACTAAAAGGAACATAATGAAAAATCAAGCTAGTAGTCCTGACTTGGGATCCAGGGGAAAATCTCTGTGTATATCTATTTTATGTTTTGTTCTCTTGCTATTGCTTATTTTCTGTTTTTAAGATTCGTTTGCAGATAATTTCTGTACAGGGTTAAAACCTACAATCAATACCATACAAACTAATTTCATTCTAAATATAAAGTTTCAATGCGTACATTTTGTGTGTTTTTCACATTATGGCGATCAAAATATTGCTCCATCACAATATAATTAGAATTGACATAACAATAATAATGTAAGGGCACAACAATAACAATAGTAGGCATCTATGGGGCACAACAATAACAATATGGGCTACATGGGTACAAGAATAAAAAGAAAGGGGCTACACTAATTATAAAAATAAGGGGATACACTAGTATTATAGGGACCTAACATCATGTGGCTGAATTTGAAAAGAGTCTTGTGACACTACAACATTTGGCTAACTATTAGTCCTTCTTCCTCGTTTTGGTTACATCTTTTGGTCAATTATATTTTGATGGAAAATATGACATGTGTAAGGAGAGATTTGCATTGAACCATGATCTTTATGTCCATTCTAGAAACCTTACACATGCACTCAGTTCTTTATGTTTTAATGTTTTCCATTCTTATCCAATAAAGTAGGGAAGGAAAAGGGGAAAAAACTAAATGAGCAAACCAAAATCAGAGGTCTTTATATGCTTCTCTGAAGGAACAACCTCTTCTATTGTCAATAGGTTGGGATCCCTCTTCCACCCATGAAATGAATAAGTGCACAATCTTATATAAAATACATAAATAAAGGGTGAAAGAACAGAAAGGATTCCTACGTAGGGAGGTGAAGCAAGAAACTTTGACGAGGTACTGTCCATGCTCACTAGAAGCAGAGAAATATTTGTGTTCTTTTAGTGACTTCGTCGGGGTACTATATATGCCTGTTGGTAGTAGAGAAACACCAAAGATGAAAACTATACTCTGAAAATTTAAAGCTCATGAACTATGCTACCCTTTCCCAATTCGAAACATTGCAATATGGTAGTTTTTAAGTTTTTGTTTGACCAAGAAAGGAAAAAGGGGACTAATTTTTTGCATAGGGTAAATGGGGAAACCAAAGTGGTACGAATGATGAATCAATACTTCCAGACGAACAAGACCCTGCACAAAAGAATCAACTAAGGCAAAGAAGATGGAATTCTACCAGTGTGCACCAATTGTTGTCCTGCAACAACACTCTCCAAAATTTTGGCCTACACCCAAATTTTGTAGCCAAATTTTATTTTGCATATTGTTATCGCAAGCATTAAAGTTATTACATGTGTTTTATCTAAGTGTCTTTGTACCATTTGTAAGAAAATCAAAGTGTAGTCTTTTAGCATGTGGAGTGTCACATGCACAAAATATATTTTGGTGGTTTCAAGGGGTGATATTTGATTACATGAGTTGGTCTTACCATGTAAACATGTGTCACACTCATTTCCGAAGTTTCAAGCATTGTCACACAAGTGTCGTCACATGTGTTGCAAAGTGTATCTTTGGTGTTACACTTGGCATAAGTCATAAAAAAGTTGTCGCATTAAGGAGTGGATGTTTTTCATGTGTTTTGAGTGTTCCTTGTTGTGTCATAAAATAATATAAGTGTGTGGTTATGTTTGAAGTAATGCCTTTTCCCATATTTCTTTCATTGATTTGAAAACTCCCTAACCAGGCCACTCAACCTCTTTCAACTAGTATGAAATATGCATTACGTAGTCTCATCCCTCAATCAATATCCTTGTCTCTTGGCACTACACAATGCATAGTTTCTTCCTCCCATAACTATGCACTATGCAATCTCAGTGCTCAAGCCCAACCCTTGAGCTCCAAAACTACGCAATCCTTCCCTCAATGCAGGATTGAAATGTGCAATGCATAGTTTTGGTCCTCAAACCTTAGCATTGATCTACTCAATTATGTAATTTCACAACCACTTGGCCTCCTTATTATTCTAGCACTGTGCAATGGGAAAAATCATTGCTTAAGCCCTCAACCCGATTCCTTGAACCCCCCTGTTGGAGAGGTAAATCCCCTCTACAGACAGAGGCGATCCCTACTAGCCCAGATCGGGTTTAGCAACAACCATGTGACGGTAAGACGCAAGTTCCTAATTTAAAAAATACCAATATGCGACAGGAGGCCTACCTTAAGTCCTACGTTGCTGTCGTTTGTGGAGGAGATGGCGCTTCCATCCCTTGCTTCGGCAGATCACAATTCTCCTGCTCAATGCGATCAAACACCTACACGTACAAGAATAAAAACAAACAAACAAGCGTAAAACCTAATACATGCAATTATGTAACAGTCAGAGAAGATACAACTCATAACATAAAACATGAACATCTGAGTGGAACATAATCGAAGTCGTTTATTATTAATCAGAACAAAGAAAGATACAACCTGAGCTCTGACGCTGGATCTTCCTTCGGCGGGTTGACAGAGGAGTACGTCTCGGTAAAGCTTGTCGGGAAAAGGACAAGTCTCTCTCTCTTCGGCTGTTTGATGATGATCTCCTTACAATTGATTCAAATCTATTCAGGCTTTCAGCTATTCAGCTAGTTCAACCATTCAGCCCCTTCATCAATGAAAGATGGCTATATTTATAGAGGAGAGGAGGATTTTGGGATCCCTATAATAGTGGAAGGGAGGCCTTATCCCTTGGGAGGTTCCCCATAAGGTGGAAACACGAGGCCAAAGGAGGAAGGCCATGGTTATTCAGTCGAAACCACTCCTCATGACTCATCCACGATGTTGTTGTAATCGAAACTTCGCCTCTTTTTTTTTTTGAACTTTCCATAAGAAGACTGGTGCGGGTGCTTAACTGGGACAGAGAGCCAACTGGCGTGGGCTCAGATTTAATTTTCCTCATTGGCGCGAGGACATAACGGGCTACCAGCGCCAAGGCAAAAACAAGTGTTTTTAGGGGTCTGCTCAGGAAATGATCAACAGAAGGAATGTTGTCCTCATGGCAAGGGATGCAATGATGGTATTTGCAAGGCATGACACTTCTTATTGGTCACAGAAACGACCCTCCAATGGGCGAGATGGGGATTTCAGGGACAGTGACAAATTACTATGTAACAGATGCTCCCTAAAGCATGAGGCCCGAGAGAGAGAGAGAGAGGGGTGAAATTCTTTACGAGAACTGTCGAACTGAAAACACTACCGTCGGAAAACCTACGTAGACAAGTATAACTGATATCTCAAATACATGATATATGTGGTATGGGCGTAGCCATCCATAACAGAGTATACAATAATGAAGATCCAAGGCATGGACGCAGCCATCTAGTAAGGATCGATAAATAGACTCAAGTATGGTCACAGCCATCCAATCAATGAGCCATGTAACCAATCATAATAATCCACAAAATCGTAACCTGGATTTCAACAGACAAAATCCAGGGTCTTGCACTCCATCTCGACCTGAACAAAGTACAAGTTCAAGCATGTGAATAAGTGAGCTGAAGTCGAACATGCAAGAACATCGCCTAATTACCGGCCAATGATGAAAGTTGTTAACAGACGCGAGAGGAACCACCAATAATGACAATGGCTCTCAAGATACTATAGGTACAATCCACGGAGTGTGAACAGTGATCTGGCGTCGAACACTCGCAGAATCATCCGATCGAAGGTCAATGATGAAAACCTTGCTTTGAATGTGAAGAACCTGCCATTGAGGCATGCAGGCTCCAAGGTACCCGAAGGGAGTCTCTAGATCAGCTTCCTGGATAATGAGTTGAAGTTGACAGGAAGTGACCTTGATCAAAGGTGGGCCATAGTGTTTCCCATATCATCGATGCGAGATAGAGGAATATAATGTTTGTGAATCAGGATCAAATGAGAATCAGAGGAAGGTTGAAACTTGAAGAGGTCAACTTCTCTTGAACATATCGGCGGCACGACAGTGGATTTGGTAGTATTTGACAACAAAAGATCAGAAGTCTTGATGATGAGGCAAAGAGAAGATGAAAGGTCAAAAAGGATTACCCAAACCCACGGAGGCAAATAGAGAGTGAGATGAGATTTCCCCAACCTGACACGAATGCAGACAAGTGCCATGTTCAAGAGTGACATACTGCTGACACGACAATGATACTGGTTCCATTTTTCCCCACCATTTCTGGCGAGTACCCCAATTATTTTTGAAGACAAGCTTGAAGGGGATAGCATATGCTTGTCATATAATTTAGTCCTTCGGACGAATCCATCCTATTACATTTAATGAGCCCTAGGAAGGAGGAACTCGAATATCGTCATTATGACTGGATCCGATGTCATCAGGGTTTAATGAGTCTGAAAAAGGAAGAACTCAGTGTCTTTTCATATTTAGAGAGTTTGAAAAGACAACAGAAAAGTAAACTTCGATGGTCCCTTTTCGTAAATAGTTCCTCAGATCCGAAAAGGTAGAAAACTGTCTAAGAAAACCTCCTAGTCACGATAGGCTAGGGTATTACTTTTTCGTAAATAATCTATCCCAACCCGAAAAGGGGGTAAATGTATACTGGGTAGATGTCATTTCACAGCCAATTTAATGAGCTCAAAACGACAAGCGACTCGGAAATCTTTTCATGTTTAAAGAGTCAGAAAAGAGCTGAAAGGTGGCTCTTCCTAGAGGAACGAGTGGTATCAAGGGTAGCAACTGGTTCCGGTAATGGTGGAACTGCTCTGAAAAAATAAAGGTTAAGAGGCTGGCTAACAAGACCAATCATCGCAGTGGTTCCCCAGGAATGGGTAAAACAACCAAGTGAAGGCATATGATCGGCCAAGAAGATAGTGATGATGGAGTGAGAAAACATTATGTTTCTTGTCATCTTCACTTGTGAAATTCTTTTCTTGCTTGGTGGTATGTCCATGATGGTACATACATCATCCTCAAAGAATACATTGTAGCCTTTCTGAATGAGATGTCCAATGCTCAAAAGTTTACTCTTCATACCAAAGACATAGTATACATCTTATATGGATCTCCTTTCTCCTTTCTTTGTCAAAACACTTACTCTGTTTTTTCCCTTGACAGAGACCTTACTGTCTGTTCCCAATGTTACTTGAGATTTTTCATTTTCATCAATCATGGAAGACATAGAGATGTTTCTAGTCATATGGTTGCTACATCCTGAATCTAGGAACCATATATCTTCATTTCTCTCTTTAGCCATATTACATGCTAAAAACAAATTCTCTTGACTGAGATTCTCTTTATTAAAGTTTGCACTGGGTCTACTACCCATGTCATTTTGTTTCTTCCTGCATTCATTGGCATAATGGCCATAATTATTACAATAATGACGTTGGACTTGGGATTTATCATACCTTTGTCCATGTGCTTGATTTTGTCCACCTTGTTGGGTACTACCTTGGCCTTGGTTCTGATTTTGATTGATGCCCCTTTCACTTGTATTTGCAGAGCTGTTTATTCCTCTGTAGTTTGCTCTGCCTTGAGCTCTTCCTCTTCCAAAGGACATTTGGGTCTTAAAGGCATGTTTCAAAAGTGAGTTTGTTGTTCTGCTCAATCTTTGTTCATGTGTCATCAATGATGCATGCAACTCATCAAAAATAAACAATGAGAGATCATTTGTATCTTCAATGGTTGTTACTATCACATTGAACTTTGAGGGTAAGATCCTTAACACTTTTTCCACTATTATTCGCTCTTCTATGGTTTCTCCATGAGATCTCATTTGGGTGACCAACCCAATCAACATTGTGAAGAATGAGTCTATTGTATCAGACTCCTTGAAAATGCAAATGACTTCAAAATCTCTTCTCGTTAATTGAAGTTTTGTTGTCTTTACCTTGTCCATTCCTTGATAGGCTATTTGGAGAGCATCCAATGCATCCTTGAACCTCTTTGTTGTTGCAATTCTTGGAAATATGCTTTCATGCACTGCCTAATAGAGATAGAAGAGGGATTTTGAGTCCTTCTTCCTATTACTCTCGAGAAAATCTTTCTTTGCATGTGTTAAGGCATTATATGCTTGTTCATCAGTTGGTTCTTCTAAACCATCGTCAACTAGCTCCCATAAATCTTCAGAGGCAAACATGGATCTCATTGTGATTGCCCAATAGTCATAGTTCTTCCCATTGAACTGTGGGAGTTGAGTAATTCTCATACTCGTGCTTGTGCTAGCTCCTGCCATAGATAGCTTTACTGAACTATGCTTAAAAAAATTTCTGTGTTTCTAAAAAAACTCTCTCTGCTTAAGAGATAAACTCTGTCTCTAAAAGACTTCTCTGGACTGCACTCTTTAAAAACAAACACAAAACTCTGTTTTGGTAAATAACTTGTTTTGTTGAGCCTTCACACTGCTGGTCAAAAAACTTCAACAACTCCTTCTTTCGTTCAGATTATTTAGCAAATGTAAAGAGTCTGGATTAACTCTTATACCATGTTGGAATTTCTGAATATTCCTAACAACAGAGAGGAAATAAAATTCCTCTTCTAAACACAAATATTTAAATATAAATTGTATGCATAGTGAGAGATGGAGTAAAACTCTTCTTCTATTAAAATGCTACACTATTACAAAATGAATCTTTCCTCATAACTAAGTTCTGGATTTACAAAATGAAATGCTTCTTTCTCGACTACTACAAAGACACAACATTGTTTCTCTCTCTCCATACACTCTGTTTCAACACACAATCTCCCTTATTGCTTACTGCCTTCGAGAAAAATTACACAGTCAATGTGCTTACTCTATTACTTAGCCTTAGGGCTTCTTATATACTCTACATTACAATGCACTGCTGTTTTATATATATATGACCCTTCAGTTAAAAACACAATGTGGCATTTTATAAAAGTTATACCAAGGTTTTGAGACCTTTATACATCACAATGCATAAAACAAAAATGAATCATTTAACCTAAAGTTTAAAACCTTATTACATGTTATTTCGTAGACTTCAAGCATCTTTATGCAAAACATTTTACTTCGTTATTGCATATATTCTCGGGCTCGCTGACTGTGCATTGGATTTGTGCGATACGCGCACTATTGGTTGAGCCATGATATGCTGGCAGAATTCAAAAATCAATTCAAAAACATGTAAATGTTTATCACGTCCATTTTGGGGATGGGCTGACTAGACTTCAAACTATGCGATAGTGCTACTATTGGCTGACGATTTTGACGTGGTGGAGGTGGGACCGGTTGATCGCATGGTTTATGGATGTGGTGACGTAGACTTCGGGCCATTGTGAACGAAGTGTGATTGGTTTAGGGATGGCGACGTGGAGACGTGGGCTCCACTTAAGGTGACGTGGGGTTTTTTAAATACAAAACAAATGTGCGGGGTTTTAATGGTTTGTGTGTGGCCTTTAAAGTGGGTAGGTGCTATGGATAAGAAGCAACGTTGCGTGGAGTAAACCATGGATTTATTTGCAGAGGAGTATGGTTATGGCCTTTGAACAAAATATTGATTTGCAGGGTTATTAAATCCCGGAAAGAATGCATGATGGTGTGCTAGTTTAAACAAAATATCTCTGTAGCTATCCTTCACAAATTTCCATCAAAAATAAAATTCCATTCCTCCTCCTCCTCAGTTGCAGTTGGAATTATTTCCAACACTGTAAACATTTAGTGTGATACAAGAGGAATTGGGATATCAGCATAAAAACTACTACGTTGTGTGTGATGTTTTCTTGAGCGAGTTTTCTATGGATAAGGTCCTATTTCTCGCCAACTGTTGTCATTGAGAGTTTATCTCAACTAATCCTAAGTTTGATTTCTATTTTTTTTGAAATTACATTTTTTAAATTATCCATTCACTGAAATTCTCCAGAGTCCCCTTCAACACTTTCCTGCACACAACTATCTGAAACTTGAGAGGTTGAAAGCATATCAATGTAATCATGCAGGTTCCAATTTTACTTTGGATGCAAATTTTGTCTTTCAGTTACAATTAAATATGCATACTCTATAATGGCCAACATCATAAAATTTTTTCCTCTTTAAGAAGAATGACTCAATCATTTGAATTTATAAATATATTCCTTGTAAAAACTAGCATGTAGTAAGAAAAATAAACACTTTTTCTGAGGAGTCGATAGTTTTCCCGTTAATAGAAAACCCAATGGATATCTAGATGGACATGCTTCTTTTATTGTTTAAATGGCTATCAATGAGGTTGTTTGCTAAAACAGTGATCAACTAAATTTGAGATTGAAATTTGCGAGTGGAGGGAGGATAATTCTCACATCGCTTTTACTTGGTTACAAGTGATCTTTAGTAGGTTTCATCTTAGCTTGAATAAATAAAGTAACAATTAAAATATTTATTATCAGCAGCACCATAGATGTACCTCCTCCCTCGTCTGAGATGGAATGAAATCCCATATTGGAGTGAGGCCACATCGAAATATTCTTTCACAACATCTTGGGATTGTAACTTTCAGAGATTTATCACAAATGGCACACCCTACTTTCTAACCATATTTAATTTAGTGAACCCACTAAATTAATCAGTGTGGGAGGAAACATCCCGAGGAGATGGAGATTATTGCAAGCAGGGTTGGAAATTCAATTTTTTTTACTCACCATACAATATTTTTGGAAGTTTTGGATTTTTATAACTAGAAGAACATTATGTTTAAAAATTGTGGCATCTTATGTTTAAAATATGGCTTATTGAATTATATGATTTAGTATTCCTTATGATTAATAATACTAACATATTTTTTATCTTAAAGTTCATTTTTTTATTAAAATTTTTCAATAACCAAATTAACAATGAAATTAAGATCAAAATTGATTCTCAAATATTAAAATTCCTTTATGATAAGAGTTGTTCAAAACAATTATAAGCACTTATTTTTGAAATCTTGTTATAATTTCAAAATTAAAACAAAATAGAAGAAAAAGTTGATTTAAATTAAAAATAAAGGCCAAGTAGAGGAGAGATAAAGCAACTCTACATCATAGAATGATTTGTTGTGAGTTGGCTTAGATAAAGATGATACTCGCAGATTTTAGACTAAAATATGCCATAAAGCTTAGTAGAGGCACAAAGTATTTACATTATATAATAATTTATTGTAGATCAAATTGTTGTTGATATCTTTAGATAAAAATAACAATTATTGTCTTTACCAAAAGAAAGGATAATTGGATATAGATTACCTAACCATGTAATAAGAGCAAACACACCATTGTATTATCATTATTGCTTTTACATACGAGGAGGTAGCTCAGATAAAGAAAACACACACACACACACACACTATATATATATATATATATATATATATATATATTGCAATTAGGCTGGGATATTTGATCCATTTCCATCTAGACTTAAGACATGGATCTAAGATGGTTTAATTATTAATAATTGTAATTACTAGTTTTTTTATTTATTTTATTTTTACTTTTATGTAATTTGACATGCTTACATAACATAACATTACAACATCTCTTCTATGTTGGGTTGTACCTCTTCGTGCAACTAGGATGCCCCTTGTTAAAATTTAATTCCTCAAAATATGGCTTCCTTCCTCAACCCCTACCATAAAATTTGAACTAAAATATGGTGTGATCCCCACTCAAGTTGACAAGTTTAGTATTCACCAAAAATTTACATTAATAATCAATCAAAGTACAACCAATGATAATGAACATGTTTCCCTACAATTTTGATCAAATTTTACCGCCGCTTAAATATGCAATTTACTCCCCCGAAGGGGTAGGTGGATCACGATCACCAAGTCCTCATAAATTGCAAGTATCCTAGCTTTTCCAAACGACTAATATCAAATTACTCCAACTCTCACTACAACCGAACCCATAAGATTCAACCAACTTTTTTTTGTAGCTAGGTTGAGCCTAGGCCGAGGCTGGTCCTTTTATTCGATGGAAGAAGATTGGTCCACCCATAATGGTATGCTTATCACTAGGATCGTGCAAGGCTTCGGTGAGCCTAGACACTCATTGGGAAGTTTAATTCCATGAAAATGGCTTTCATCCTCAACCCCTCCCCAGAAGATTAGACCATGTGATGTGGCGGGGACTAAACCCCATGGAAGCCAACTCATATGCACCTCATGGGTTAATCACTCAATGTCGCTCAATATTAAATAGTGATCTATAACTTGTCGAGGGAAAAATAGAGAGTGCCTCCTAGCCGCCGAATCTCATTTACAGTAGAAACCTGCCACCACAATAAGTGCTTAGCATTAGTTGCTAATATAAAGGTGTACACAGGATGAATCTAAAATGCTAGCACTTGCACACAACTCACTAAAATATCCTTTAAAAAGTTTATATATATATATCTATATATAGATTCTAAAATACAATTAACCACTCCTAATGCTTACTAGGATGACTTTTCACACTATTAGTTTACTTTCTTAAAATTCAAATTTAAATATTAAAAAATATATAATAAATAAAATAAGGTTTATAATTTTATAAAATTAAAATATTTTAAAAAAATAATTGATTTTTTATTTATTTATGTATTCTACCATGAGCATAAATAAATAACATACATAATGGATTTGAGAATTTAAATTTTAAAAATAACAAAATTTAAAATTCACATAAACTATAACATTTCGAACAACGTGTCTAATCCAATTAGTTATGCTATATTTTAAGTGAATTAAGAAAACCATTTAAAAATATGATAAAAATTAATTTATAACAACGAGTCAAACATGTTGGTTGTCTTATGACAAACTGTAAAGTGGAATTTAAGAAATTTGATATTAACTTCAAGATGTATGAAAAATGCGGGTTTTGTAGAAGTCCAGCTGGTTAGTAGAGCCTCTAATTTGCAGCTCACAAAGGATGTCAGTCACTAGACTGGAGAGCAAGAGGAAAGCAAACATTAATGTTTTCCTATTCTTTGTAGTCCTACTCCATGCTCTATGCATAAATGGATGTGACAACCTCTTTGGTGCATTTATTCAGCTCACTTTCAAGTGGTTAATAAGTACATAACCAATCAACCCATGACTTAACTAGCACTAAGAGGTCGAAGTACATGTGCATATCTTCCATATATCCACAATTTCCGTATATGCGCATATATATTAGTGTCCATATATGCACAAATTTTGTATATACGCATATATTCTGTATATATGTAGCTTTCATTTATGCGCATATCTTTTGTATATGTGTAACTTCTAGATACACAACATTGTATATATGAAAGGTATGCGCATACATGAAATAAGTGCATATACGAAAGATGTGCATTTACGGAAGACATGCACACATATCAAAGATGTGCATATGCGACTCATATCTTTTGTAAATGCGCAACTTTCATATATGCACATATCTTTCGTATATGGGCATATATTTCACATATGTACAAATTTTGTATAAGCACATATACAAAAGTTAATATGTGCATATACAAAAAATATGCACATATATAGAAGTTGTGCATAGTTTATGTATATACGCAACTTCTGCATATGTACATATATGAAATTTGCGCATATACGGTAAATGCACATATACTGACGATGCACATATATGGAAGATGCACATATACATAGTTTATGCATAACTTCAACCACTGTATATGTGTAGCCTCGGTATATGCGCAGCTTATGTATATGCACATATTTGTTTGCACATATACAACAGATATGTATATATGGAAGATGCACATATCTTCCCTATAGGTGAAACATATGTATATGCGCATCTTTTGTATATGCGCATATACATAAGTTACACATATACGAATTCTACACATATATAGAGGTTGAATTTACACATAAATTATGTATATGTGCATCTTTCATATATGTGCAACGTCTGTATATGTGCATCTATTATATATGTGCAACTTTCATATATGTGCATATACAGAAGCTACATATATATAAAAATTGTGCACAACTTCAACCTACATATATGCGCTACTTCCGTATACGTGCATATTCTCTTTATATGCACAACTTTCATATATGTGCATATAAAAAATTTGTACATATATGAAATATATGCCCATATATGAAAGATATGTGCATGTATGGAAGTTCTGCATATAGAGAAGATATGAATCCATATGCACATCTTTCATATGTGCGCATGTCTTCCATAAATGCACATCTTTTGTATATGTGATTCTTTCTTGTATGTGCATATATTTCATATATACATTGTGTATCTAGAAGTTACACATATACGAAAGTTGCACATATACGAATGATATGCACATAAATTAAAGTTGCACATATACATAAGATATGCACATATACAAAAGTTATGCATATATGGAGACTGATATATATGCATATTACAGAAGTTGTATACAAATTATGTATATGAGAAACTTCTATATATGTGCATATACAGAAGATATGCGCATATACGAAATTTGTGCATATATGGAAGATATGCGCATATACAAAAGTTGTGCATATATGAATATATGCACATATACGGAAGACATGGACAACTTCTGTATATGTGTAACTTCCATAAATGAGCATATATAGAAGTTTTGCATGACTTCAACCTCCATATATACGTAACCTTTGTATATACACATCTTCCATATATGTGTATATCTTTTGTAGATACCATTGGAACATATTGGCTTACATTGATTTGAGCTTGTAAAGGTAAAGATTGATGAGTCAGAACTTGGAATGCAGATGGTATAGGTTGAGAATGTACAAAGGTACTTACAACCGAACTAGGTTGGACGAACAAAGTATATTGTAAAATATTAGTAGTGAAACCAAGATAAAGTGAATTTAATGAGGGTTGAGTACTAAATTGAGGCATACTGATGATAGGTTTCTCCCCTGCCAAAGGAGGAGGGGATGATGGAGGCAACTTTCCACCAGATGGAGAGTACCCATTGTAAGGAGAATTGGGCTATTGAAGGTGTCCACTAATGTAAGGACCAGCCTGTTGTCCAACTGTAGGTGTAGGTGGATGAGAAGGAGTAGACTGTATATTACCCATTAGTGAAGTGCCAGATGGAATTATAAAAACAAATGTCATGGGACAAGTCAAACATCTAGATGTTGCACCAAAGAAGGTACCAGACAGTGCTCGATAACCAGGCGGGACAAACAGGCCACCATAGAGAAGATTTTATGGTGATGTCGCAAACATGGATGAGGAGGAAACATTTTATGTCTCAGCCATAATGGAGACAAGATGGGAAACCATAGCAGATTTAGTCATGGCTAATGATCCCAAAGACGATTATCGCGAGAAACTCACAGATGAACTAAAAGGAAGAGAATCAGATAAAGGAACTTTTGATGGAGTTTGAAGAGAAGGAAAAGTAATATATTCATAAATATGTAACCCTCTCAAATGAATATGAGAAGAGGGATGAGGTTCTTCCTGTGGGATCTCTTTAATACTCACAAGATCATATGGAAGAGGCTCATCGTCATGTCCAAGATTGCATCGGTTGTTCTTATTGAATGTTGGATGGATTGCAAAATAATTAGCGTTGTCATAAATTTAATATTGATGCATGTTTTCATAGAGAGAAGCAAAGTTGCATGTGTCCTTGCCTCAGTCTAGATTGTAACATACCTATCCTCCTATCAATTCATTCCTTTTGAAGTAGATTCTTGGAATTCATTCTTGTCTCCAGATTCATAGTGCCAAACTATTGTCTCCAGAAATTCCTTTGTGTGCATTTTTCTGTCATCTACTTGGACCAGTAGAGATTTTTGTTATTAAACACTTACACATTCGCTTGTTTGGTAATCCCAAACCCACTTGCGATCTCGGTGAATGTTGTATTTGAGTGTTTCGATTCATTATGTGTGTTTGTTTATATGTGCACACGTTATTGTAATATTTAAGGAGGGAAGGAAGTATATCTTAAAAAAATCATTGTTGAAATATTTTCAATCGATATATCTCATCGTGGTGTAGTAACATTGAGAGAAGAACTAGTAACACATGCATCATGTTAAATGGTGGCTATATTATGGGGTAAATGGATACAATTTCCTGCAATAATGCTGCAATGGTACCAAAATAATGCCAAAACATTGGAGAAAGTTCTTGAAATAATTCACGTCTCTTGGATAGGTTTAAGAGAGTGTTTTCTCTGTGCTCTAGAATCATTACCATCCTCGAGGAGCTACAAGGAAGTGTGGCTATTATGAAATCGACACATGTTCGGTGGTTTTTGCTAGTCACTCCCCACCATACCCATTAACACATAAAGCTCTTCCTTTTCCCACCAATTCCAACCTTTGATGTAGGCCAATACCATTTCCATGTGGAATTCTCCTAGAAGCTTCAGTTTCTTCAGCAACAACAAAACTCTCTCTATTTGTAGTTGGGCACAACTCTTACACTGTTCCTTGCAAAGCATGACTTAGTCCACTTAACAAGGTTTCTCCTTCTCATGGAAAAAAGGTAACGAGAAATAAAACATTACCTATTAGTTACAAGAAACCTCACAGTGGTTACCTATTCTTACAATTCTTATATTCTCATTCGTTCTTCTCCAAAATACATTTGCAATAGTCAGGTTCTCACTCGTGCTTTTTCTCATACAATTTTTAGTTCCCTGCTCCATGTTGTCATTCTATCGGCCAGGACTCAGCATCCTACTTCTAAGATTTGGGGAAAAGAGTCTCATGGTAGACAAGTTGTTATGGCACCAACCAACTCATTAGGTTTTTTATCTATTATAATATGGAAAATGTATTGAAGTAGTTCAAAAAGGTTTTTCCTTCTTGGGGTTTTGTAAGAAAATGTGGCCATTCAATGACCTTTAAATTCTTTTGTTTTCAACTAAGATATACTATTATACTTTTATCTTTCTCTTGTGGAAGGAAAAAATTGTTCTTGATAAAAAAATAAAAAAAACACCCATACCCTACTCCCCACTCTCCTTGTGAACTGTGTATGAAGTGGTTGCCTTTCTATGTCATGTTTTCATAGTAGAGAAATATTTGGATAAGAGACCTAATGTGGAAAGGGAGGTATTTGTAGGTTGATACATCTCCTTATTTTTGCATTTATTATATGCGCACTGGTTCATTAATATGCCTCTTCCGTTGGTTCATATGTGAGTATATATATGCTATCTGCATTGAATATATTACTCTATGCATTGAAGTTTGTGCCTAATTCCAGTGTCAAAAATATTTTATGTTAATTGAGCTCTCCATATGTGCATTAAATATGAGATGAATTATATGGGTTTACTTGGAACTATATGGTTGCACCAGTGTTTTTGTTTTTATAGATAAAATAGAGTTTTTGTTGGTGCAAAACAATTATTTTTGGAGGAGAGAAATCATTAGTATTGTCTTCCTTAAAGGGTCATTTCAAATTGGTTTTTTTCTGCACATTTACAAAAAAAATTTGGAGTGACATTGTATTGTTAGAGGGTGTTGTTTCTTCTCTACAGGTTCATAGTTGTGATAATTTTTTGACTATGAAGAAAATGGATAAAATTGACTCTTTGTCTAATACTGAAATTATAGTGAAGATAAACAAATATTCTCTTTGAAATTCATACCTATCTCCAATATGCACAAGAAAAAATTGAGTTTTTGCAACTTGAATCTCAATTCCAGTAAGATGAGATTCAACATTTTTGTCATTCTAAAATTTTCAAGGTTGAAACACACATCCATCAACAACCAACAAGTTAGGTTGAGGTTGGTTCACATTCAATGCCCATTTCAAGAGCATATTTGTATACAGATGCAGAAGCTTGGGTTCCACTTCCCAAGCTCGTCATCAGACCTTGGAAGACCTTATCAACAACATAAATAGAACTTGTCTTGGATATGACAAGGATGTGTCCTTTCATATTCTATATTACTCAAAGCCCATCAAGTTCCATAGTGCAGGATTTCTATATCACAGTTCACCTTCATCATATTCTGCTCCTCTTCCATAACATATTGTGAAATGTCAACACTATGATCGAGTTTCCCATATGAAATATCATTGTTTTTATCTTCATCCATGCAAGAATTGTGGTCATCAAAATCATTTTTCAAACAAATGCTTCAAAAACAAGCCTCCTACAAGAACAAAGATTCATCTTGGATGGATCAATTCTTGGAAATGGATATCAACAACCAAGAAGATGTTTCAGTCATATTTCAGAATCTCTTCTAGAATACTAAAAGGTCTTGTAGTTAAATTTTATCCATCATATCACCTTGTATATGATAGGGGGAGAAATTATGGTCATATATAAGCTTCAAATCCACATCAAGTGAGCCTGAGCCACAACCTGTCATACTCGATTTAGAGTTGTAGTGAGAAACATAGATACCCATGATCATGCCATTGGTTTGTGGTCAACCTTAAACCATCTATGCAAGGTTGAGGTTCTTCCTTTTTATGCAGGTTTTAGACCTCCCTTTTCTAGGTTGAAGGTCTCCCTCTTCAAAGCATTAGGATCACTTTCTCTAGCAAAAAACCTCAAATTCTTGCCAGATTTGGAAGAGTGCACTAAGCATTCATGTGTTGGTGGTCATCCTTAAACCACCTCCTTATATCTACATATCAGAGAGCACATTCAGCCTAGTGTCACCATTTTGTATTAAATATCTCTTCTTGGACCCATTGTTGTTTAGGTAAATCCTCTTTGCGAATGGAGACGATCCCTCTAGCCCTAGGGTGGGTCTACCAACAAACAAGACAAACAAGCATCTACTTTCCTAGATCACATTCAATTCGAAAAAAACGATAGGAGTACCTACCTTAAACTCACACCGATTAGTTGTTCCCTTGGAGTGCATTTACTTATCTTTTGCGCCATATCATGTTCCTTAATCCTTTTTACAATCAATATTTGTGGCAAGAGACAAAAGAAAATACAGAATGATATAGAACAAATAATACTCATATTGAATGAAATCTATCTAATAGATCAAGGAACGTTATAATTTTTATCATAATAACAAAAAAAAATGGAAATTAAAAACCAGTTGTATTATATTAATGATCAGAAATGGGAGTTACAACCTGCGCCTTAATGTCTAAGCTTTCCTTCGACTAGTCTGAATCCGGGTACGTCTCCAAAGCACTCTTTTTCCATCTCAATGTGAGAAGCCTAAGGGTCTCAAATATCTCCTTCTATGCCTATAACAATCTTCTGACTAAAAGAGAGATTGATCTTCAGACTGTAAGGGGTCGAAAGGCATGTTTTCATGATAGAAAAAGTACACAGGGATCACTGTAGGGGTTCTCAAAGATCTAGGAACAGGGAGTACAGGGAAAATAAAAAAATTATGTTTAACAGATGCCCCCTAATCCATCAAGTCGAAACGAGAGTGAGGGTTGAAATGCTTTACGAGTGTGTGCCAGGACCAGGACGTCGTCATTGGAAAACCTACGAATCAAGTACATATATACAACTTAAATCTATGATATAAAACATGAGTATAAGGCATGGACATAGCCATCTATAAAATAGATCATGTAAAAGGATCTATGGTATGGACATAGCCATCCATCAATAATAAGGATCACAAATATGGACCCAGGTATGGTCGCAACCATCCATCAAAAAGAGTCATATATACAATCATGAATAACTCATATCGCCTCATAACTTGGACTTGATAGGAAAAAATCTAGGGTCTTGTGCTCTGTCACGACCCAATCAAGTACAAATTCTAGCATGTGAATAAGTGAGCTAAAGTCGAACATACAAGAAAATCGCCTGATTATCAGTCAATGATGTAAAACGTTTTCAAGCGCGAGAGAGACCACCAATAATGACAATGGCCTTCAAGGTAATAGTAGTAAAATCCATGAGATGTGAAAAAGGAACTCAATTCAAATACTCGTGAAATCACCCGATCGAAGGCCAATGAGATGAACCTATCATCAAATGTGAAAAACCTACCATTAGGGCATGTAGGATCTAAGGTTCTAGAAAGAAGTCTCTAGATTAGCTTCCCAGATAATAAGCTGAAGTCGACAGGAAGCGATCCATCGAAGGAGGGCCATGATATCCCACATCATTGATGCGAAATAAAGGAAACAAGATGGTTTTGAATCAATACTGAACAGAGAATCAGGTAATGAAAAAACTACAAAAGGAACTGCTCTTGAACATATCAGCAACACGACTCCGGAGTATGGAAGTATTTGACTCAAGTAGAGTCATAGGTCATGTTGATGAGATTGGTAATCAAATGAGAGGCAAACATATTTCCCAAACCCTTTGGAGGCAAAGTGAGGAATGTAGGATATCCCCAACCCAACACGAATTGTAGATAAGTGTCATGTTTAAGAGTGACATACTGCCAACACAACTAATAAATACTTTCATTTTTCCCCCACCATTTCGAGCAAGTACCCCAATTATTTTTTAATACAAGTTGAAGGCGGTAGCATATGCTTGAGATATAAGTTTTTCCTTCATAAAAATCCATCCCAGTATATTTTACGAGCCCTAGGAAGGAGGAAATCGATATCGTCATGGTGACAAATCCAATTTCATTTAAATTTTAACGAGTCCGACAAAGGTGAAACTCGATGCCTTTTTATGTTTAGAGAGTTTGAAAAGAGGCTGAAAATAAAACTCCACAGGGTCCTTTTCGTAGATAGTCCCTCGAATCCAAAAAGGTAGAAAACAAAGTTCGAGAGAAAGTCTTAGTCATGATTGAATAAGGTATTCCTTTTTCATAAAAAAATTATCCCAACCCGAAAAATGGGTAAACATATATTGGGTAAACGATGTTTCATTTCCTTTAACAAGTTCAAAATGACAAGTACTCGACAATCTTTTCATGTTTTGAGAGTCAGAAAAGAGCTAAAAGTTGACTCCTCCTATAGGAACGAGTGTTATAAAGGATAGCAGCCAGTCCTAGTCATGGTTGAATTGCTCAAAACAAGTAAAGGTTAGGAGGTTGGCTAAAATTACCACTCATTGCAGCGGTTCCTTAGGAATGGGTAAAACAACCAAGTGAAGGCGTATGATCGGCCAAGCATATGGTGTCGATGGAATGAGAAAACCAAGGTTCATATGGAAAAATTAGGCTTATAAAATGGCAATAATGAGAGATGAAATGAGAATGGCTTCATTTTTACACAATCTTGAAATAGGGGAAACTTTGCTTGAAATTGGTCTCATTTTTACACAAGCTTGAAACATGTAGAAAAACTATGCTTGAAATTGGTTTCATTTTTACACAAGATTGAAATGGAGACAAACTATGCTTGAGATACGTTTTCATTCCCCCAACATGGTGAATAAGTTCGAGGTACATGCCACCCCAGATCCAATTCATTCACTTGAGTAGTTTGTTCATTACTAATAGGTGGATGGAGAGAAGGCTCATTTACAAGAGCAAATTAAAGACTCGACTCAGATTTTACGAGATCCAATCAAAAGCTCGAATTGAAAGGGAACTTGTTTCATTTTTTATTGAGGTTGACACAGTAAAAGAACTATCCTCATGAGGACCTATTTAATTTTTTAATCGAGGTTGACATAGTAAAGGACTATCCTCATGATACCTTGTTTCATGTTTTATAGAGCTTGACACAAGAAAAGGAACTCTACTCTGACAGGCTTGTTTCATTTTTTAAGGAGAATTGACACAAGAAAAGGAACTATGCTCCAAAGGGCTTGATCACGACACATTAGAAGTCATGGATTCCAAGAGGTCCTCATTTGATGGGAGAACAACACTGGAAATCGGGGTCTAATGCCCCCAAGACACGATACACTGCATCACTGACTGAACCATCAATGGATGCAATCATGGAACAGGTCACTACATAATTAACCCCGGGTGGGGAAGAGACCATTGGCGTGTAAGGAACATTAATGGAGGATGGTAGACTCAGGGAGACCACAAGCCTAATATTTTCTAATTCATGAAGGTGCCCCAGTGCCTGTTATGCATAATTTTCTTTCATACGACCAAACTCTTTATGGTTTAAGGTGTATGTTGTAATACAAAGGATCCACTCGACATCTAACTCATAATGCGATCTAATAACTTAAAGAATTAAAAATAAACATGCCATTCTTCTACGAAACCCTTTGTTATAATTACCAGGAGGGTTCAACAAACAACTCCCTTTGAGAGTCATGGGATAAAACATTCTTCAATTTTTAATCATGAGTCCTACTTATCTTCTTCAATACCCGAAGGTAGCTTCATAGTATGTGCTTCTTACTTATAAACATAAAAAATTCATGAAATGGTCTTATCTTCCTTCTAAATCCTATTCATCAATCATGGAGACTTCAAATACAACCTTCTCAATGAAAATTTGAACTAGTTCATCTCCCTGGTGTACGTACTATTCCAGTCAATGAAGGATCACACTCTATAAACCATCACATTTCATCAACTAAGAGTAACATAATGATCGAATAAACTATCTAGGCGATAATGTAACTTCTGAGCACATTAATAAATATAAGCTTGTAGTGTAAGGAGGTCTACAAATTTTTCATACTATAGTAATCTAAACATCATCAATCCTTGAAACAGTCAAATTTGTAGTATGTTATGCATGGAAACCTTTATCAAGCTAGGAACCAAGAAATATGTCAAGTTAAAAGCTCTCCAATCTTGTCACCTCTTTATTGCCAATGCCACTTAAGATTTATGAAAGAGGGTCTTAACCAATCTTATTTGAGCAAACTAAATTCAAAATTCATACGCATGAATCATAGACTTTCAATTATACCTTATTCCATATTTACTTATATATTCTTCAAGAGTGTTAAAACAAATTACTATTAGTAGATACATACTTTATATTTTAGTAATTAGGCATATTCACTAGTAGTTACTTCCCACAATAATCCATGGAATTCTTTGCATTATTTATATTTTTACTAGGAATTACTACCCACCATAATTTATGGAATTATTTGTATTCTTTAGGTAGGCTTAAAAAGTTAAATATGTTTACATAAAGATTGTAACAACCACAAAAATTTAATGCTCGATTGAGGCCTTTCTCCACCAAAGCTTTGATACCATGTTAATTTTTATTGTATGTTCTATGGTTGCAAGAATTACTTCAATGACTTATCATCATTGACAATAATTGTAGATAGAACATCAACAATACATACAAGAAGATGTGAAATTATTTGATCACAACATAGGGTCTCAATTATATAGCTATGTAGGCACCCATTCACTAATGGCCATGTCCTTGGAGACATGACTCTTGAATATTAATTATTGGCGTAGTCTAACTTATAGATGAAATATATCGACAAAACAATTTCAAGAAAGAATGTGTTTTTGTATTTTTTATAATGAAATTTTGAATGCATATATGAATTTAGCACCCTGAAAAAACCCCGGGGCTCTCGAATTTTGCATATTAAACAAATTAAACTCAAGTTTTTAAAAAATCTTCCTTGGATATTCTGTATGTGAAAACTTATGTATATACATATATATGAAAATTGCATACATAAATAAGATATAACAATATACAGAAAACATGTGATATAAAATGTGCATATATAGAAGTTGTGTAACTTCTGTATATGCACATCTTGCATATACAGTGCATGTCTTTCGTATATGCACATATCTTCCGTATATGTGCATATTTCGTGTATGTCCATATCTTCTGTATATGTGCATATTTCGTATATTTCCATATCTTCCGTATATGTGCATATATAGAGTTTGCACATATATAGTAGATACACATATATGGAAGATATGCATGTCTGTAAAAGTTATGCATATACAAAAGTTGTGCTTATACGAAAGTTGTGCATATATGGAGGTTGTCGTATATACATATTATGAAAGTTACACACTGCCTTTGTATATGCGTAGCTTCCATGTATATGCATATACAAAAGTTGCACATATATATAATATATGTTCATATATAGAACTTTCACATATACAAAAGATATGCACATATACAGAAGTTGTGCATATATGAAAGATATGTTCATATATGGAATTTGTGCATATAAGGAAGATATACGCATATACAAAAGATGTGCATGACTTCAGCCTCTATATAAGTACAATTTGTGTATATGTGCAAACATATATGCACATATACAGAAGTTGTGCATAGTAAAAAAAATTCTTATGATAACATAAATTTCACATATACAAAGGGTGCACATCTACAGAATCAACCTCCAATGTGTAACTTCTAGATATGCCCATATACGAAAGATATGCACATATATGGAAGTTACACATATACGTAGGATATGTGCATATGTAGAATTTGCGCATATACGGAATGTATGCACATATATGAAAGTTGCACATATAAAAAATATATGAACATATATAGAAGTTATGCATATATGGAGAGTTTCATATATGCATATTACATAATTTTCGCACAACTTATGCATATGCACACATATACATAAGATATGCACATATATGGAAGATGCATATATATAGAAGATATGTGCATATATTGAAGATATGCACATATATGGAAGTCGTGCATATGCAGAAATTGTGCATACACAAAACTTGTGCATATACAATTGTTTTTTAATGTTTTCCACCCTCGTGTGAAAATTTTTTCCTTGAAAATTTACTCAACCATACACCAATTTTAATAATTGTTAGCTAATAACATGCATTGTTTTGGAGATACATGATGGTGTGGTTCTAGGCCTTGCCTCTCACTTGAACATTTCTTTATCTATCTAGTTGGGAACCAACACACCTCCTTCCAAAATTCCATGCACCTCCATTCTTTATGGCTTAATAATATTTTAGTTAGGTTTTAGGATTATTAGACTTCCATTGCAATATTCATGAACCTCCTACTTCTCTCCCTTTTTTCTTTTTAAACACGACCCATGATTTTTTTGTGAAGGTGTGCATTGTTGTGTCTAGCATCCCATGTTCTAGATACATCCCTCCCTTTATAGGTTTCGGTTTCCTATCTAATTAGCTTTGTTTCTAAATTCCAAGAACCTATATAATGGGAATTGACCATAGGTATTCTCATTTTCTAGTAGGATTTGTTGGGACAAAATTTCAATCAACATTAATGCATTAATGAACAATAGAAATCTCTCTTCTTCAAAGTGAATTTCAATTAATAGAATTTAAGATATGTTATTTACTCAATATTTTTGAATAGTGTGCAACTAAAGGTATTCGTTTTAAGGGTTGGTACACTCTTTTGGCGTACTTCTTATATTTCTAATTTCCTTTTCTTAAGAGATGCCACTAGGGAAAAGTCATATGTCAACTAGCCTTGGCTAACATGGATCACATATTTATATTCCTCCCCCTTCTTCACATAACTATTTTCCAATGTTTCCAACCTCTTGCCCACATTTCTCCTTGCAAATTTCATGAAATATACACCCTTATTCGTAGTTTTGGAGATGGGGGTTGGTGTGGTTAGATGTCATGCCTCTCATCTTAGGGTTTCTTTGTCCATCTCATTGGGGTTCAAACAAACACCCACCTTAAATTTCACACATCTTCCCTCATCCTTAAGTGTGAAATATTGTACAAGTTTTGAACCTTTTAAACTCTTCCCTTAATTTTTGATTTATCTGCATGGTCATTTCCAACTGATTCCCAAATTCCCAAAACTATACAAACAAAACCACTTTCCAAGGCCTCTTGGAAGGCTTAAAGAAAGTTCTCAGTTCCCATAAAATTATATTATATATAACAGTTTTATATTATAAATGAATTATATTTTTTAATTATAATTTAGAAATTTATATTAACGTTTACATAAAACACCCAATGTTATCAAAATATAACTAGCCTAAATCTATTTGACCCTGCTATTTACTAAGGGATGAGATGGATTAAATATCTTTCCACTCTAAAAGAGGTTTGCACCTCAAGAGATTTCATCCCACTATAACTAGCCTAAATCTATTTTACCCCTCAAATATACTAAGGGATGAAATGGATTAAATATCTTTTCACTCTAAAAGAGGTTTGCACTCTACCAGCTTGGTAGATCTAAAACTAAAAATTAAGATGTGTATAAGATGATTTAATTATTAATTATAATTTTTTTTTAATGGAATCAAAACATTTTAATTAATAATTATAATTATAATTCTTTTATTTTAATATTTTTTATTTTTTTAAAATTTAAATTTGACCAATTTAAAACATTTAGTTAACATAAAGTCAACATTTTACTTAAAATAACATAAAAAAATAAGACATGACCTCATCTCTTCTAGGTTGGCTTCTCAACAGAACTAAAAATTTATTAGAAAATTTTATTCATAAATTAAAATAACTAATATCATATGTAACAATAAAGCTTCCAAAAAAACTCCAATATAAAAAAATTAACATTTCATAAAATTAGTTAAATATTATTGGGATTTTATCTACATAAAATGATGCTTAAATGTGATAAGAACCATTGACACATATTTTAATTTTAATTTTAAAATTACTTATATTTTTTATAAACATGATACATAACTTATATTAAATATATACAAATTGTTCTTAAGATATTATAAGGAAGTAGTCTAAGAGTTAAAGAAAAAGGAAACTAAAGAGTTAAAGAAAAGGAACCTAAGATATTATGAGGAATTCATCAATCCCAATCCTGAAAACCGTAATTATTTATCTATATTGACTAGTGTTAACAAGAAAATCAACATTACTAAGATTTAATAACTAATTCTCATGAGCTTGGTAGTGAAATTGGGCATTGGTCTAGCCATGGGAGAAAATATTTGTCACTAGGGTTGAAGATGAAACACACTTTCTCTTAGATTTCTCAACTTATATTCAAATTTGTTCTAATTTTCAAAAAAATTATCATATTACCAACCTTTTTGAACATACAAATAATATATTAAAAACAATCGATTACTTTTTTATCATAAACATTGATACTTTTACCAAAATTCCTTTCTAATTACTCTCTCGAAAAGTAGAGAATCAAAGACACCAAAAGCCAAAATTTAATGGATACAACTTTCTCACTATTCTATATTTTAATCAAATTTGTATATATTTTGAAGTTAATTAGACATCTTTATCAAGATTCATCCTTAAATATACTCTATGGATGTAGAGACTCAAGCTGTGATGATATCTATCACACATTTTCCTTTTTGTAGTTAAATATTAATTATTTTAAAATCTACACATATTTAGAGGTTAAGACTCATTGATTGTTATATAAAGCATGTACTTATGGAGATATCAAGCCCTCATGATATCCATTGGGTATTTTTCTTCTTTTGTAGTTAAATATTAATCATTTTAAAATCTACACATATTTAGATATTTAGAGGTTGAGACTCATTAATTGTTATATAAAGCATTTAGTTATGGAAATATACTGATAAAAATGAAGAGTTTTTACTATCCAATAGAATAAAAATAGATTTGATTTTTTTATATTCTTCTATATTAAATAATATTTTTTATTTTATTTTATTTTGAGAATAATAATGTTATTTTTTATTTTTTATTATTTTGAAAATTGTAATACTATGTATTTAATGTAAGTTGGTGATAATCTTAAGTTTTTTATAAAATAAATATATTTATTAGTTTTATTAGAAAATAGATTTATTTAGTGGTTGGATATGGAAATATCAAATGTATATCTCCTCAAACTATGTTTCTTTAAATAAATTCATACTTAAATTTAAAAGCAATTAGGTTTGGGCATTTCAAGAGATAGAGTGATACTTGGAGAGTTCAATCATTTTTACCTGTTGATGAATGTAAATCTCCTAAAAAACATGGCATGCATATTATTATACTAGTGAATTGTTTTATATTTTGGTAAAAAATATTTTACTTTTAAAGAAGTTATATGAAATTTAAATTAAAAAAATATTTAACATAGAAAATTAAAAGTTTTTTGGTGAGTATTTTTAACAAGTGATTTTTTGGATTTATATGGCCAAGAAATCACAAAGTTAAACCTGACCGGCAACTACTCGTGTAGAGACCCAACCTCGTCGATCCACCAATATATTCTTCAACGAGTTTGATGGGACATCCTTGTCATATTTCTATATGTCGAATATCAAATTTCCGACCACCTCTCCACTTGATGCTGGCTCCATTAACACCATTTTTTGTGGATTTTATTATGGCTTTTTGCTTTTTCATTGTACATTTTATTCAGAAGTTAGATTCCAATGTGATTCAAGTGCTCTGGTACATGTAGAGCATTCTCATGTATTTAATCTATTTGAAAAAACTTTAATTTTTTAAAGTCAATTATGTGGTTAAAAATGGTTTTATTTTAAAGTACTTAACAAAATTTTATATTTCATTACAAAAAAATGTTTGTAATTGGTATTTGTTTAATTGTGACTATCTATTTATAACATAATTGTACTTTTTAACCTCATTATTTTATAATGATAATAATTATTATGTTTTTATAATTTAATAATAATTTATATTTTGAAAGACAATTTTTATATTAAAAATGTTAAATAATTATATTTGAGATGTTTTTCTTAATTCCTTTTACATAGAAAATTAAATTAAAAATAGAGTATACTTTAAGACAAGATAGATGACAATATGAGATTTGAAAATTCACTATAAAATTGATACTTACTAGTGGGGAAATTATTGTAACATTTTATTTCCTCAAAATAGAAACAAGCTAATAAGTCTAAACAAAAACTTTAAAAACCAACATAGATTTATATTAAGCATGGATTTAACATGAACTTAGAAGGATCAAATTTCTTTAGATGCAAACTTATTTTAGAGTGCAAAAAAAATGTGTAATTTTTCTTTCTTTTTTTAAATTTTATTTTTGAATGCTATAGAGATTACATAATTTAAACTTGTAAGTTCAAAAAGAAATTTAAATATTTTCTTTTAATATATATGTGTGTGTGTGTGTGTGTGTGTGTGTGTGAATTTGATATCTACATAAATCAGTTAACATAGATCTTCAAATAATTTATTTAAATCATGTGTTCAAATAGTTTTGAAACTATGAGGTTTAAACGTCTTACTTACATGTATTCTTTACTTCTAATTAATTTACATGAAATTATACCACCTCACTCAGACAACTAATTAAACATTCATAACATATATTTTTATTATTTTTATTATTGCTGACATTTCTTTTCTATTTAGAGAATATTTTATTTTTAGTTTAAGAGGGACACGTGTCAACTCCAAGTTGAGCATGAACATACTTACACATCACCTTCACACTGAGTTGTAGAATGAGTCTCTCATCTCAATAAGGTGTCAACAATGTTGGTGGGTAAACATAGAGACCTGAGGAATAATACCATGAAAGAAGAAACGTGAGCTTCAGGAGGATAGTGAGGCGTTGAGGTTTATGGGTTGTTCCTCCCTTTGCATGGCCAAGGAATTGGTGAACTAGGAGGAGACCCCATCTCTAGCCTAGCCAACCATCCTTTAACCTCCAACATGAGGTCCTTGAGCTAATGTAGAAGCTGCATGAAGGTTAGTTAAGTATGCCTTTCATCCACAAAAATTATGTCCAATAGTAGCTCAGAATGCTAGTAAAGGTCCATTACATGAAATTAATGCTTATATCTTACCTATGAAATGCTTGTATGGAGAACCCAAGGAGAAATATTTACCATGACATTTGAGTCCAAAATCTTCTTCTTTTCCCACCAAATTTCCTCAATAAACGAAATCTCCTCCTAAATATCTAAAAGGGTGTTCTAAGGAAAGATACAGGCTGAAAATTCTACCTGGAATCAAGCTTTGAAATCGTCGGATTCTCTTCAACCACCTCCTCCTCTATCACAAGCAATGCGCTGACATTCCATGCCTTTTGGAGGTAGTATGACACCATTGTCGCTTGCCTGGAGTTGAGTTGGGAGTTGTATAAGCCTGTTATGGAAACAATTGTCTAGAATATCATACCAAAAGGCTACACCTTTGAAGGACTTTGTGAAAGTCCCTCTCCGTTGGGAAAAGCCACCAAGAGTAGAGGGGAAGCCACAGGGGCTAGGTGTTGAACCTCGGAATTATCCTCTCTCTAACATCCTTTCTCACCTTTTTCCCTTACTTTCTCATAAGTTCTCACACTCCAATCAATGATAAATGTCATTATTTGTCTCAAGGAATGCATTTAAATTATTTCCATGTTATATTCTAATGTTCTTGCTATTCGAATGGATTTTTGTAATTTGGCTACAGAACACGGCCTATTCTACAGCTAATCGTAGATTCTGTAGCTACTCTTATGGTCTGACGGGTTCCAAATATCAAATAGAGAATTGAGCCACATGGACATTTCCAAAATATCATTATCACTTTGCTAAAATGTGCATTAGGAAAGCTTTATCATGCATGTCAGAGCCTAAAAGTCAATATTTTTGCTATTTTAGGCCGGAAAAGATATTTTGGAAGATATTTTGTGCCTTGGACATTGTAAGGCCTCAAGGACAAGTTAGGATATTTATTTTTGGCCAATAGGCTTCTAGATGCTCTAGTTAGATCTCCCCCTCCTTGCTTGTTATATAAGCCATGAGGATTCATTTTAAACATGGGGACTTGATGTGTTTAAGATAAATGCATGGTTTTATGAGCTTGGAGAAGATATTGGTCTTGTGAAGTGGATGAATGGCTTGCATGGCTTGATGATAGAGAAGCATGTTTGCAGGATTCCATAGATTGGTGAATGGTGATGTTTTCTTGATTAGTTATTGTTTTCTTGTATTCATTTATGTTTCATTATTCTTGGTTGTTATAGATCAGAAAAGTATAGGTTGAGACCTGCTCATGGAAGCACCTCAAACCTCCTGTTTGCTATAGATTTGATGTTTTCTCTTTTAGCCATCTTAAGGAATTCTTGAATGCTCCTTAGGTCCACTAAAATTTGTTTTTGTTTCATGAATGGTTAATATGATAGCTTACAAGTGTGATTCATGGTATTCCCTGCTTATTTGAAGTTCTCTAAACCCTATTTTGAAGCCTTTCTATGGATTATTGATTGAATAGGTTAAGTCAAAGAGGTCTTGCTCGATCTTGCCCTTTATCCATGCTTACCAACTTATTTCATAGTTCCCAATAGCTTGATATATGCTGTTTAGGAGTTCCCTCTTCATAAATTTAGTTATTTTTTTATCTTATGTGTTTTCCCCAAAGGTTGAAGGTGAATTTCTAAAGTTAGGAGTTCTTATGCTTCTATGTTTCACTGGAATGTTCACCTTATATGTTTATTAGTTTGAGTATTGTTCATAGAGATTAATGGTTTACCCTACCTCATGAGTTGTTGCTTCAGACTATATATGTTTAAGACCTATTATTTTTTTCCCAAACTTAATGTTCATTACACCTCATACATCACCCAAAGGATCCATAAAGCTTGCTAAATCGGCTCTGCAGTACACCCTTTTCATCATTTAGACACTCTTGACTTCATCTTACCCCATAGCCCTATTGATTCGATCATCTCTCTTTCCACCTATCCTACTTGAGCATCTTACCCCAACCCAAAACAAACAAACAAACTGTACTTAAACAACTAGCCTAAAATCAATTATTCAAAGCGAACAAGTTCACATCCTTCGCATAATAGAGAGAGCCCTCTCTGAGTCTAGGAAGGCTAGGTCGTAGGACTCCAAAGATTGGTCTGATGTTACCCTATCATTTGGTCTCCCAATCTGCCAAATTACGGGACACTAACATAATGGCGATCACGGTGGGACCCTGATTACATAATAGCTTAACAAACCCTTATAGACTCATTATTCCTTCAAATTAAATGAGAAAATTAGCTGATAAATCTATAGAGTAGACTATCTTTGTTTCGCCACCTTAGCTAAGTGATGAATCAGGTGTAGGACACTCTTACAAACCGGGCTACATATAGAAACTCAGAAAACCCAAAAAAACATCCCTAGATTGGTTTTTTATCAGTTATTGGTGGTGGAACATAAATACATATCTCTAAAAAACAAAAACATCCACCTGGCAACTCCACTAAGCCTCTAGTAGGCCTAATACTCCACTAAATTCTCGAAGACTCCCATAAGCATGCTATCCTGTTGATTTATCCCATCGATCACTAATACAATGATGATCATGATGCAACCTCTGATATCAGTGAAAAACTAAGTATCCCTTAAGACTTCAGAAACCTTCATCAAATCATAGAGAAATTAACTAATAGCTTAAGAGTAGAAATATAGCTTTCTCACCATCCTAGCAAATGATGACCCAGCGTAGGACACTCTTACAAATCTTCGGGCTACATATAGAAACTCAGAAAACCTCAAAAAAATTTCTTAGATTGGCTTTTGTCAGTATTGGTGGTGGACCATAGACAAACATATCTTCAAAACAACTAAAAATATCCACCTGGCGACTCCACTAGCCTCCAATATGCCTTCTAAACTTACTAGTACCTATAAACTCCTATAGGATTGCATCAAACGAGCCCTGAGAAGTCCAAAAGCCTAGTCACACACTGTGTGAGTTTGATAGCACCTAAATAGGTCATCCTTCCGAAAGAAATCATAAAATTTCAGCGTCTCTAACTTTTGAGTTTGAAATATGGCTTCGTGAATAATCAATACCAGATCTCATCCGGACCCAAACCCTCCTACTATAGTTGATGACCCAGAAAATATTTTGTGGCAAACTTCTGAAACTGGAAACTTAACCACCAATAGGACTATTCATAAAGAAAGCTCTATACCCGAACATCTTACGTCCTTGCAAGATCCTCAGTTTGACTTGCATCACACAAAAAAGATTTTTAGAACCAAGTCACAAAGTAGAATCGAGCATACCGATCTTGAGCCCATAAACTTACAGCAGAGTCTTAATAGAGAAGCTTCCCCTTCCACACCACCTGATTTCCAACTTCTCCACCACTTCGGCTCTTTCCACCCCAAGTCTGCTCAAAATCAGTTTACCGGTCCAAGTAATTCCACCACACCCATTCACACCACCACTCTGCAAATCACTTCATCCCATACTACAAATCCTCCGCTTGTAAATCCACCATCAGCTCCCATCATGGAAGCTTGGTATGCACCCTTAGTGTTACCTCAACCTTTGGTACCTTTGCCAAATGATTACCAATCCAGAATCCCACACTTCACCGGGGTTGAATCCACTACCGCCCAACAACATGTAGATAGAATGAATGATGCCTTTTACTACATGGAACTAGAAGATGAAACCATGAAGATGAGGATGTTTTCCCAAAGCCTAGGCGGAGAAGCCAAAAAATGGTTTAAAAACTTAACTCCCAACAGTATACAAGACCTCCCGTCCCTTTACCAAAATTTCATAAACAGGTGGGAAATCAAGAAAAATGCCCTCCAAATCCTTTCTAAATATAACAATCTTAAAAGGAACACAGGGGAAAGTGTCCAAGATTATTGCACCAGGTTTACATGTGTCTATAATTTCCTCCCGCCTCACATGAAACCTCCACCAGGTCTAGCACTAGTAAAATTTCCGAAAGGTTTCGATCCGGACATGAAATACCAGTTAAGAGAAAGAGACCCCGCAACTTTAGAAGAAATGCAAAGGGGAGCTATTAGTGCAGAAGCCAACCTCACTTAAAAGAGGGCTAGGATGAGGTCGGAAAAGAAGGTCACTTATCGAGATGAAACCATGCCTTCCACTTCCTCTTCAGATTCCAAAATTGACAACCTGGTTAGGACCATGGAGAGAATGATGGAAAGGATAAACCTGAACCAGAGAACACCTCCATGGGACAACCAGCCAAACCCCCAAAACTGAAACCGGAATCAGAACTTTAGAAGAGATCCGCCCCAAATCAAACCAAGAGAAAATGATCAACAAATCAGGCCACCCTTCCAAGATAACTATGTTGATGAAGGGGAAAGAGATATTGAAAAACCAGATGAAAATAATCTAAACTTAATAGGCTCTGATAGCGAGGGTGATGTTTTTCTCACAAAAGAAGAACAAGGTTTTTTCTCCTCAAACTAAGATGAAACAAGTTATGAAGATTCCAAAGACCATGAATCAGGATTAGAAAATTCCATAATGGAAGTCCATAGGCAATATGATCTCAGGAGTAAGAGAAACCAAGACAACTCTAGGAAAAACAACTCAGACTCTGCTGTTAAGAAAACTTCTGAAACCATTCTTAAAAGAAAAAAAGATAGTAACAATACCATGGCTAAGAAAACAGATCCTAACAAAGACAAAACTGGCCAACCAAGTATTGACCCAAGCTGTCTTAATACCTCTACTAGTGTCCCTAAGAAAACTTTGTTGACCAAAGCCACGAATCAGTTTTAACAAGCTAAACTGATGGAAAAGGTTATGGCTCAGAAAACTGATGTAAATATGTCTAAAATACAAGTACCTTTCATTTTTGAAGGAGAAATTGCTAAAATTAAGATCACCATGCCTCTCACTGAACTAATTGCCCAAAGCTCATACAAATCTCAAGTTCTGAAATTTCTGAACATAGGAAATGATGCCAACACTTTACACTTGGATGATGACACACCTGAGTTGTTGTTTGGACCCAAAATAGAAGGGAAATATCAAGAAGGAGCCACTCCTCCTTTTTACATCAGCCTAAATGTACATGACAAAATCTTACATAATGCCATGCTGGACTCTGGTGCCTCTCACAATCTCATGCCAAAAGTGGTGATGGAAAGGTTAGGCCTAGAGATAACTAAACCTTGCAAACACTTATACTCTTTTGATTCAAGTAGAGTCAAGTGTTTAGGCCTAATAAAAGATCTTTGTGTCAATCTGGCACAAGTGCTGGCTAAGCACTTGGTCATGGACATAGTGGTGGCAGACATTCCCCCCAAGTATGGAATGCTTTTATCCAGATCCTGGGGAGCCAAGCTTCAAGGAAACATTCAACTGGACATGTCTTATGCTACCATATTTTTTTTTAACCAGACAACAATATTATACCGAGAGTCACACATGAAGTATATGGTTAGCAGTCAAGAAAGGCCAGACATCATACCTCTTTATTCTTTACATTTAGATCTTGACTCTTTCATTCTACATACCGAAGAGGACACTGATGAATAGTTAAGTGAAGTTAAAACAAATCTAGGTACACTACATCAGTCAAACCAGTTTCTTTATGATGAGCTTGACACTCAGAACTATCATGACCCGAAACATTTACATCATGATAAAACTAAACTTGATTTTCTAGAAATAGAAAATGAAACTTCAAAACCAAAAGTCAGTTTAAGTTCCAAAGAAAGTTGTTCAAACCAAGGAAAAACCTCAAAAGCACAATCGCCCCCTTTTTCCGATCTAGAAGCACTAAAAAATCTTCATGGGACAAAAATCTTTGGTAATCAGGGTCAAGAAAGCCTCATGTTTTTACCTTAACTCAAAACCTTGCCATCCAAGGATTTTTCCCCTCCAAAAGAATCTTTATCTCTTGCAAATACTTCTGTAGATCCTAAAAATGTATCTGGTAAATTTGATATTGAGGGATATGGTGAAGACAGTCTTGAAATACCCGAGATGATTTAGTTGTCTAAAATCTTATCATTACACATAAAACTAAGAAATGCAAGACTGAGAAAAATTGTTCAGAACACTAGTATATGTCGGGAAACTAGTTCAAAACCTTGTGACAAACATCATTCTAAGAAGTCACCCTTACAAAAAAGAACACAAAAACCTTGAGCAGATAATGTCACTAAAAAAGAAAACAACTGGACATAGGATGTGTCTAGACTTTAGGCACCTAGATAAACCTTCCCAGAAGAACACTTACCTTTTTCCCAAAATAGATCATACTTCACAAAAGCTAGGGATTTCTAACCATATGTCATTGCATGATAGTGTTTTAGGTTACCATCAGATGATACCACTTCAAATAAATCAACTCAAATAATTTTTCAAGTTTACAGGAAGCAGTTTCAAGTTTAAACCAATGCTTCCCAGTCTATAAGACGCTGGAGACACCTTTCGAAGAACTATGTTTCCAGTTTTAAATTTCTTCACTATGGTATACCTTGATGACATCATCATTTGTTTTAAAAATGATAAAGAATACCTTTTATACCTAAATAAAGTCTATAACAGAAAATGTTATAGGAATCAAGAGTATAAGGAGAAGCATCAAGGAGAACATGAGCTATTTGAAGATCCTAGGAAAAATCCTTATACCATGTTTGAAAATGAAAATAACTATGGTCTCTTTTCTTGAAAAATGAATGGACAAAGAGTGTCAGGAGATCCTTTTGAAGATAGGATGCTCAAGTACCACTGCTACAAAGATTCTTAGCTTTAAAAATTTTCATTCATTGTACATACCATTGTTTGAAGAAAAAGTAAAAAGAGGGAAAACATAAAAACATAGAAAAGTAGAAAAAGAGGGCAGATTCTAAAGAAAGGTACAACCCCATACCCAAAAAATTGTAATACTGAAAGTGTGCAAGTCTAAATGCCACTACTAGTGAAAAATGATGTCTTGTTCAACTATCTAGCCTAATCATAGCTGAACATGCTTTAAATTTATTGTCGATAAGTTAGTGAAAAGAATGCTGGTCAAAATTGTTAAAGCTTGACTTGTTGAAGAAAATATATTAGGAAAGGAAAGATACTGGTTCCACATGCTCAAAACAGAACCAAAGAGGAAAATAGGGATGAATAGCAAACTATGTATCCTAGACCTGATTTTTCTAAATCTATTTTGTACAAAAATAACATTTGTGTGCATCTTGTTGTTATGCCACAAACCCATGATAAATCAGACTATCTAATCCTGATTTAGTCATGTTTTCAATTTCAAGTTTTTAGCTTAGTGAATGAATCCTGTCAAATAGTTTAACCTTGACAGTTGAATAGTATAGGTAGAGAATCAAAGGAGTTCATTAGCCTAATCTGAACTCCCGGAAGAGATAAGCATAGAAGTAGATAGTTTGTTTTCTCTTTCAAAATAAAATGTCAATGGGTTTGCCAGTTCAAGTGCACCCAAGGAAGAAAAAATGTTAGGAAAATTAGGTTGGGTAGGTAAAGGTGAAGTTGAGATAATCATGCTTTCATATTTTCAAATCACCATTTCAAGGAAAGCAGCAAAAGAAAAAGAGAAAATCCGCCCAATGGATGAGGCACTGGTCTTCATAAGCCAAAGATCTGCATTTCTGGACACCTCTCGAAAAGGAGCTACCCTCCCCAAATGGAGCCATTGTTAGTCATCAGTAATTTTCACCTGTTTAGATGACTAAATGCCTTGTCCCATATTTCTAGAAACAAAATTCAAGAAATCATGTGTGTTCTAGAAATATCCTCAAAGAGAAATTTTCCACTATCCCTCCTCTCTATTCAAGCATGGCCAATCTATCATCCAGATAAAACCCCATCCTGGACTAATGTCCCTCACTCTCTCTGTATTTTCCACCTTTTCCTATAACCCTCTGTCTTAGTTTTCCTAAGCCCTCTTTCTTTACACCTTGTTTCACCAAGTAAACCAATCTTTTTCCCCTACTCACCAAGTGCCTCAAGCAATGGTGGTGTCAAAATACTTTCTAGAAAGCCCTTTGAAGTAAAACAAAGTTTTCTAGCTATCTAGGATGGTGGTGCATAGTAAAGTGTCAAAACCCTATCTCCTCATCCAAAACCCTGATTCAAACCTTTCAGTCAAAAAACCTATTCCAAGGTCATTACAAATGAGTCAAATAGGTTCACCTAGGTTATGCACTATCATGGTTCTAATTTCACTATTTCCATAGTTATTCAAAGGTGAAGTCAAGAGGAACAAAGATAATGCTTATCATTATCCCAAGTACATCAAGGGCCTCCAAAAGAATCCTCTTGATCTAGCAGTAAGCCTACAGAAGAACAATATACCATGTCCAAGAATTTCTACAGGAATTCTTGGTAATTGGTCAAACAGTAGAACAGAGGCATAGAAGGAGACCTAGAGAGCTAACGAAAACATCCACAACTAGTAAATAGGTACACAAGGCTAAAGTCTATAAGGAATATCATGATCCCATGATAAAATGTTGTGAATCGTTGCCCATCAAAAGTTCTGTGCAGATTCTAAAAAGACAGCAACACATAAGCAACACTGCACATCACTGAAAGAGATCATTGAAAGGTTAGATTGGCCTCAAGCACGAAGATGGAAGAGGGACGACTGCCCTTGGCTCACATTCTTGCAAAAGAGGACCAAAAATCTGTCAGATAGGCCATGAGGTGTTATAGCATCATTTTTCACCCTCATGTGATTCATGATTGTCTCTTTGGCCTTGGGCACTCTTTCCCACAGACTTGAACAAACTTCATAAAAAACAGTGTTTCAAAATCCATACATGGCTATGCCCAGATGTTTCCGCATGCATACGCGAGTCCAGAGATACTTTTCTATGTATGCCATTAAAATCATTAAAAAATATATAAAAATCTCTATTTTCGAGGTAGGGTTGATCGTTATTCCCGTAATTCAACCACCCGAGCCCGTGCCCAACTGTTTCCAACTGATTGAAACTACTTTGAGGGAGTATAAAAGCCCCTCATGTGCATGGCCTAAGGGAGAGAGAAAAATAATAGACATTATACTCTGTTGGAGCCCAAATTCAAGTTTGATTTTCCATGCCTCTTGCACTTCCCAGGTATTTATAGGAAACCCTTGTTTCTTGGAGATGTTCATTAGCTTATATGTCATCTCGTGTGCACACTTCTTGGAAGAATCCTAGCGAGGCAAGGGCTGGATCGATCTAGACGACGGTCTATTCAAAGATCGTGGAAGGATTCAGGTGATCTCTTCACCTTTCTATTATTGTACATGCCATTTATAATGAGAAGAACCTTCTTGTTTCTGAAATTCACGTGTTAATATCTATTTATGTATGTGTGAAGATCGTTGATTAAACATTTATTATTGTTGAAATGATATTTCACATGGATTGCACTGACATTTAGGAATGATATATACTGTAAAACTAGATTTCCGTGCACGTTTCTTCTTGATTTTTCAGGTTATAAAGGAAGAAGGGTTGCTGGGGGTTTGCACCTTGCGGGATCTACATCAAACGTAGGACTTTATGGTGAGTTCTGCAATCCATAATATCTAGTTTTTCGCATACAAGATAGGTTGTGTGAGTCCTTCTTGAATGGTATGCCCCGATCTATGAAGGTTGTTGACCCAACTTCCTTTAGGGAGTTATTTCCCGAAATAGAAGTGGCGACTCCACTAGGGATCACATTCTTGTGATTTCCTTGTTGGGTTGTTTCAGCTGTTTTAGAGGTTTCCAATAGTTTTAATCATTATTTCCAGTCTAGTTAGTTTTTTCTCAGTCAGACTGAAGACCTGGTTCCCCCCCAACCAGTTTCCCCCCCCCCCCCCCCCCCCCCCCCCCCGATACATGCTATTTCTGTCAAAGGGGGTCATGTATACATGAGTTTCCTTTGCCACAATCACGTATGCACGCTAGTTTCAAAACTGCTAAATAGTGTATGCTTGAGAAAATTTTGAAATTTTTGGTTTTTGGATTTTTTGGTCTTGTCTGCCTGTGGTGACCTATTCCTGCAGTGTCCTTTCAGTATCTGGATTGTATTGAAATTGGTTATTGATCTTTTTCTCTTGTTTGTTTGAAGACCCGCTCATTTGGTAAAATCTTGACTTTTGTGCTTGCAATTCTAGTTTGAGTACCAAGATCTTCTTTGGGAGACTCTGGGCTGTTCTGCTTAATCAGAACAAAGAAATTTTTCTCATTTTCTCTTTCCTAACTTTATGTCTTGCTTTGCATCTCGATTTATTTTGACTAGGTCTTGTTGCAATTTTCGAAGAGTCTTTTTGGTTCTTTGGAGTTTTTGTTTGCTGCAAGTTTATGCTATTGTGTTGGGTTGATTTGCTGAGTTCCTCGTCTTCTTTTTTGCTCATACAAGTCTTGCTACAAAGTGGCATTATTGATTTGGAGCATTTTTTTGAAGTTTTTTTGCTTAAAATTCAGAGTTTTCTTCACTCAATTTCTGGATAGTCTCTTAGTCTCTTTGAAGTCTCTTTTTCGTTATAAATTCAAAAGCCCAAAAAATATTTTTGCCATTGCTTTTGTTTTTCATTTTGTTTAATGGTTTTCTTTCATATTTTGAAGCCTTGTTGAAGTCTTTGTTCTTCGGTTTCTAACTTGATTTGGGAAGGGAGTCTTCTTTGATTTCTTTCTCTTATTTCGAGCATTTTTTGGCATCTTTATACTTATATTTTCTGATTTGGGAACTAGCTTTGTGGACTACCGAAAAAGTGATAGAACTGTGGGATTCTTAAAGATTTATCTTTGCTTTTCTAGATTTTGCATCTTAGGATTGGCATGTTGTTAGTAATTTCCATTAGGTGCACTTGGCATTTTTAGTATTTTTCATAATTTTTGAGTGTGTGAAGTTTGATATCTGAAAATAAAAGAAAAATAGTCTCGTAGAACCTGTGTAGAAATTACTTTTCATCGAAAGGCAATCTTTGCATTTGCATATAGTTTGGTTTTTATTAATTTATTTTTGTGTCATAAAAACACCACAAGTTTCATTTTAATATTCCCTTGACTTAATATAACAACCAACTAAAATAAGCACAATAATTTAAAAACAACTAGCAAGTTTTTTATTAGTGTCATACATCAACTAGCTAGGTTGTAGGGCCTTGGATTAGGTGAGTGGAGAGTTAACTCTCCAAGGCCGCTCAAATTTAAAACATAGAAGTTTATTAATGAGCGAAATCCAACACCATTAGGTGGACCAGGAAAGCTCTCCTCCAGAGTGTTAAGTGCGAGGGAAAGTGCAGGCCGAGAAGAGAGATATCCCCTCTCTGATTTGCTGAATCTTGCCTTAAGACCGTTCTGCCCAACTGCTGACACAGATTAGTGCCCTTAGTTGCCCATCCTAGGTATCACACAGGTGGTTGTGGGGGGTAATACACGTGGTATCTGAGGCAGACGTCGTATCACTTCCAGCAGTACTTCTGGAGGGTGTCCCAGCGAAGCTTGGGTACTTGCACTGGCAAAGGCTTTTGTTAGGAGGTCGGTGTAACTATTTATGTTACCTTCGCTAGTAGGCCTGGGCCATCATTATCCCAGACTACTTTTGGGAGGTCCAATTTTTCTCTTTCTTGTATTTTGGTGTCCGATCCTAATCACCCGGAGTGGAAATACTTGAAGGCCGCTTGATTGGTTGTATCTTAGGGATTTTATAGTGAGTTCTCTTTGCTCCTAGCTTGCCTAGATTTATAATTTTTTGAGTCTAATTAATTTGTTAAAGTGGCTGATCAAGATCCTCATCGATCGAGGAGGATATGGGGGTTATCTCTCGTGAGTACTGAGCCATCTGTAAGAAGGTGTAGGAGTAATATAGCAGGTGAATATCACCTAGTTTTATCTGACACAGTGGAGAGAGATCCTCCGTTAGGACTTGAGGGTTTTGTAGCTGGTTCTAGTGTTGGTGTTGGTTCCGAGAGGATTACTCAACTCACCTCGAGTGTCTTATTTCCAGGAGAAGAAAAAGAAGAAGTAGAAGTAGAGGAAGTACCTTAGCCTCCTAAGTTACTTCCATCTCCTCTTCCTCCTAATTCTCCGTGTGTTGTTGAGTACATCAGACCTAAGTCTGCAAGACCAGAGAGTCCTTATCCATCGCATTCTTACCTTTCGATGGCCATGACTAGGAGCGCAGCTTCGGCTGTGAGTGCTGTAAGCATTCAGACTCCTGCTTCAGTTGAAGGAGGAGGCACCATTGCTATATATTTGATTGCTTCTAGTGCTACTGTGTTTGGCTCTGGTCACACCCAAGCACAGGCTTCTCAAACTGGTCCCTTTTGTTTTGGAATGCCCATTAGTGGGATTCCTTCGTTTTCCTTTTCTGCTGCAGCAGCTACATCTTCACCCATGTCCTCTATGGCTAGTGGGTCAGCTTCTTTTCAAGGCTTCCCCTTCAGAAGTGGGCATATTCCTAGTTCGAATCCTTCCTTAGGGTCTTTTCCTTTTACTTCCTAGACTCAGAGTTTCAACCCTTGGTTTGGAGGTCAAAGTTCGACTACCTTTATGGGTTGGAACCCTATTTTTACAGCAGTAGGGGCAGGGAATCAATTTCTCGCTGGTCACCAAGGGAATGTTCCTTTCCCTTCGTCGAGTACTTACCATACCTTTTCTCCTTTTTCTAATGCTTGGAACCCTTACCAGGGGGTTTCTTCTTCATTCACTACTTCAGTGGGGGGAACTGGTCTGGCTTATAGTCACTCAATGTTGGGAGGTGGTCCTTCTCCGAATGTTGGGTCACAAGGATTTTCCTATGGCCCAACATTTTCTACGAACTCTTTCTGGCAACCTGGTGCCTCATCAAATCCAGGCTATTCTTTTCAGAGTGTTGGGAACCCATCCCACCAAAGATGGAATTCCCAGGCTCCTCCTCGATTACCATTTCTAGCAACGTCAAACTTGCCAGATTTGTCGAAATTGACGAATGATCCAATCCGATATAGTCCAGGGTGGCCTCCGGTCCCCACCAAACTACCTTCAGACATTCCAAAGCTTGAAGGGAAGAATGGAGAGGATCCGGAAGATCACATCACCACTTTCCATCTATGGTGTTCATCTAACTCCCTAACCAATGATTCGATTAGGTTGAGATTTTTTCAATGCACCTTGACTGGAAATGCAGCCAAGTGGTATATTGAGTTAACTAGGGGCAGTTTTTCCACTTTTGGAGATCTGGCTACTATATTTGTAAATCACTTCCAATTGCCTATTCGTTATGATGCTGGGACTGAACTCCTGGCCAGTTTTAAGCAGGACAAGGCAACCCACATTTCTGATCATATTTAGGAATGGCGGAGAAGGAAGAGGCTCATTAAAGCTTATATTCCGGAATAATTTCTCCTGGAATGCTTTTTGAAATCATTGCAGCTAGATATTTCTAAGGATGTATCCTTGTCAAGGGCATTTTCTGAGGAGCAGGCCATTTTCAGGGCCAAGCAACTAGAATTGATTTATTCTTAGTCTGGGGTCCTCCATAAATATTTTCCTGATGCTCCTCACTCCAAATTGGACTTGTCCAAGACTAAACCCGGTCCTCATGGTGATGGACTTATTGGTTCGATCGATAGTGGTGCAGCTAACCTGCTTAGTCAATTACAGTAGTTATCTATAGAATCTGCTTCTTTTGGTCAGGCTGTGCCTTCAAGGTCACTGTCTTCTTAGTATTTGTCAGTAAATGCCATCCAGGCTTCTAACCCCAAAGGAAATCAACAATCCGAAGGGAAGAAGAAAGGACGAAATAATAATAAGAAGAAGGGCAAGGATGGGAAGGGTAATGCAAATAAATCTAACGAGCATGTTGGTGAGGGTCAAAAGGATAAAAATAAATTGAAGTCTCCATGCAATTTATGTATTGGAGATCATCTTACTCACCTTTGCCCTAAGATTCAGAATGCGCAGCGCTTGTTAGCTCAACAGGATTCTTCTAGTTCCCAGGCTGTGTTAACAAACCCTTTTCCCCAAGGGCAACAATTAGTTGTTGGTGCAAATCAAAATACTGGGGCTTCCTCTGGGGGCACCCAAGAAGGGGAAACTTCATCGAACATATATATGATGAGTGCTCACACGGATATCACTATGAGATCCCATGATTATGGCGAAGCTGAGCCTTCGAAAGACAAGGGTGCTCCTGATAGTGTTGAGCCGCTTCACATTACGAGGCCTACTGTTGAGCCTATAACTCGGATGCCAAAAGAATATAAAAAGCGTATGACGATTAATAAAAATTCCAGGGCTGCCCAAAAATACTCTGTTGTAGAAGATTTTTCACAGAGTCCTTGTGCTATGTCTACTCTCAAGGTGCTCCAGTCTTGTCCAGCTCAGCGCAGTGCTTTGCTCACTGCTATTGGGGCTATTGATCCGAAGAAATCTCTTATGATTACATTCGACATGTCTAATTTTAAAAAGAGACTCCCACATCATATGGATTTCCATGTCAAATTGTCATTTTGAAAATTCAATATCTTTCAAACAGTCGTAGATGAGGGTGCTTCCACATGTGTGATGTCTCTCGCATGCTGGAAGGGAATCAGATCTCCTGTATTTGTTCCATCTGCTACTCTTTTGACTGCGTTTGATGGTCATTATCACAGACCGCATGGTATTGTCCCAGCTTTTCCCATCTGTGTTGGGGGAAAAACTGTGAATATAGAGGTTGAGATAGTTGATGCAAGCTTGAAATACAACCTTATGTTGGGGTGAAATTGGATTTATGAGATGGATGTTGTTGCATCCTCATTATTTCAGATTATTTGTTTCCCTCATGAAGGAAGGATTGTTACAGTTGACCAACTGGACTGTTCTCATGTAGACTCGAATGCATCTACTGACTCAACTATTCCTTTGGTGGACAATACCAAGCCGCCTGTTGAGAATCTAGGGGTTGGAATGTATTCTTCTTTGATGGTTACCTTTGATATTCCACCTCCTACTGTTCATATAAATGCAATTTCATCCTCCAGGGCTCCTATTCGAAGAGAGTTCTACTGAACTCATTATTTTTCTAATCCTTGGACCTTACCTTCCCCTACCTCCACATTAGTGGAAGGTCAAGTGGGTGGAATGACATTTCCAATGTCTGCGGCTGAGATTGCTTATCAATCTATTGTTGACTCTGCAGAATCCATTCTAGCTTCTCTTTCTCCAGAGGAATTGGATGGTGATATGGCTGTGGCTTGGACACTTAGTTCTTCTTCCACCCAAGATTTCCTTGATACCACTCTTCCATATGAAGAGGCTATCCTAGAAGCTATGACTGATATAGATAGACTGTGGGATGATTTGCATCATCGGTCTTACTTTTTACCTGATTTGAGAAAAGTTGAATCAAGTTTTCCAAGTCCTTCGTCTTCTGGTCTTGTTCACCCAGTCCTAAACCCTTTAGCACCAGCACAGGTATTTGCTGAAGGGAACATGGTTGTGATAGCTCCGACTATCCCAGTGAACATTTCTAGGAATCCCAATGTTATCGAGAATGTTTTCATCGGAGCTGAATGTTCCCCTAAAGAGACTAAAATTTACACTGACCTGTTTCAAGAGTTTAGGGATGTGTTCGCTTGGTCTTATGAGTAAATTCCTGGTATAGATCAATCTATTGTCTAGCATGACATCAAGACTTACGAAAATGCTAAGCCTGTGAGGCAAAAGCTTCATCCGGTCAACCCTAGGAAGGCGGCAGCTATCAAAGTTGAGGTAGAGAAGCTACTAAAGGCCGGATTTATTTTCCCTGTTCCTTTGACTGAGTGGGTTTCGAATCCCATTCTCGTGGATAAGAAACAAGGAAAAATTCGATTCTGCAGCGATTTCAGAGAGCTTAATATAGCATGTCTGAAAGATAACTACCCCACACCATTCATAGATTAGATTATCGATGAGTGTGCCAGTAATGAGATTTTTTCCTTCATGGACAGTTTCTCCAGATATAATCAAATTACTATCCGTCCTGAAGATCAGCATAAGACTGCCTTTATTTGTCCCTGGGGTACTTTTTATTACAAGAAAATGCCTTTTGGTCTTAAAAATGTTGGGGATACTTTTCAGCGGGCCATGTCATATGCCTTCCATGACATCAAACATATTATCGAGGCATACTTGGATGATTTAGTTGCTCGTTCTCAAAAGAGAATGGATCATCCTGCTCACCTCCATATTTGAACGATGTCAGTTTTACAAGATTAGGTTGAATGCGAATAAGTGTGTTTTCGCGGTCACATCCGGTCAGTTATTGAGATTTATAGTGTCTATGGAAGGGATTTGGGTAGATCCCTTCAAGGTTGAGACAATACTTTTGTTTCCTCCCCTGTCGTCTATTCGTCAACTTCAAAGTCTACAAGGAAAAGCTAATTTTCTTCGAAGATTTATCGTAAATTATGATGAAGTTACCAAAGGATTTATGAGATTGTTGAAAAAAGGAGTTCCATTCTTTTGGGATGACTTCGCTCAGTGCTCATTCGATGTTTTGAAAAAAGCATTGACCTCTTTTCCTATATTGAGTCCACCCGATTATAGCAGGGATTTTCTTTTGTATCTAGCAACAGAAAAATCTACCATTGGTATGGTTCTAGTTCAGGAGGATGATGCTCTTGCAGAGCATATTATATACTACCTTAGTTGAGGCTTGGTGGGACCTAAACTCTGGTATACTCCAATAGAGAAGCTAGCTTTAGCAGCTGTTCATGATGTGCAGCGGCTCATACATTATATTCTTCTACGAAAAACTTATGTTTTGGCAGTAGCCAATCCATTTCAGTTTTTTCTCAGTAGGCAAGTGATTGGGGGAAAATAAAATAGGTGGATTGTGATTTTGAAAGAATTTGATCTTGAGTTTATGTCTGCCAAGTATAAGAAATCATTGGTTTTCGCGGAATTAATCTCTGAGTTGCCCTGTGGAGAAGAGATCATTTATGATGAATCCTTCCTGGATGAACATCTGTTTCTCATCTCTACATAGGATCCTTGGTATGGGGATATCATTGTGTATCTTCTGTTGATAATGCAGTAAGATGATGGAGCTTAGTGAAATGAAGTCGCCTTCACTAAGTGGGCTCGCAGGCAAATTCTAGCGCAAAGTCTATTTTTAGACTATGTCTATTTTTAGACATATGGAGCATGGTTCGGGGATTCCAGTTTCAAATTCTTGGAGCATTGGTCATGTTGGTAAAAATAGATGAGAATCTATTTTTTAGGTCGAAGAGGTCGAAGGCTATTTTTAGACTGCCTCTCCTAAAAATAGGGAAGTCAAATATTATTTACCCTTAATAATATTTGGACTCTAAACAAAGCGCTTACTCTCTTGAGCACTTCGCCCGAGCTGCATGGCTCATATCCGACAGAGGAATCACGTGATTCCCAAGGGTTTGGATGGCATCATGCATGGTTGATCGCCTAGCCTTCGCGGCGTGGGTTTGAGGAGTTAATGAGATGCCTAGTGGAGTCGTGTTCCGTTTATTTTAGTTGAACTAGTTGAGATTAGTTAAACTAATCAATTAGTTATGAGTGGAGTGAATTAAATATTATTTAATTCATTAATTAGTAACTCATTATTCAACTCAAGAACACATCAGTTCACTACAGTGCATGATCAGTTCAATGGAGACCAGTGAAAGAGGTAGATGAAAGGGTGGAGTTAGCTATCAGTGGCGACATCAATTGTGCATGAGTTTTGCACCAAACTTGGAGGATTTGTCCATGAAAATTGCGCAGTCAAGTCAAGGATATTCGAACCTTGGATCTCTATATAAATAGGCCTAGATTGCGCAATAGAGGCAAGGCATCATGTGAGTTTTGAACCAAGAACTGCTCAAAACCGAGCTAGGATTGTGTAACTTCATGAGAAAGTACCGAGTACTCATGAGGAGTATTGTACTAAGTTTGTTACATGATTTATCCATTATAATATACACAATAGCTGCGGGGTTTTCAGCTATAAGCTTTCCCCATACATACTTTGTTAATGTGTATGATGATTTGATGTGTTATCGCTTGATTTATTTCCGCATGTTTGATGATCCGAGTGGAAGAGATTATGTGTTGCATATAAATTCGAATTTTATGTGATCAGGATAGTCTCGGTGGATAATTAATCATTATTCAGCAAATTTCTACATGGTATCGGAGCGATTGAAGTAGAGATTGATCATCACAGTGATTACAAACTTATTTCGGTAGACAGAGTTTGCATACGGGCCAGGTAGCCTCCAGATTCATATTTCTTCAGAAAGTGAAAGGTTTGGTAAATGCCCCTTGCAGTCAATCTCTGTGCTAGAAATAATTTTTTCTCACAGATCTAGAGCGGTTGAGCTTTGAGGTGGAATTCGAATTTTGCAGCAGTTTTGTTTTCTTGGTGCCGGTGTTGAAAATGTCTTTCAACGGTTTGCGACTCGAATAGTCTCTTGAAGGTAGTTCGAATTATGTTGCATGGAAGGATCGCATGGAGGTAGTATTAGAAGATAATGGTCTTAAGGAGTTCGTAGATATGGATGTCCAAAATCCCACTGATCCTGCTGAAGTCGAAGCATGGCAAAAGAAGATGGCGAAATGTCGAAGGATCCTGTTGGAGGGCGTCAAGGATCAGATTGTATCCAGCCTGCATGGAAAGGCTTCTCCATTTTTAATGTGGAAAGCTTTGACGGATCTATTCCAGAGTAAGAGTGACAAAAGGAAGCTGGCGCTCAAAGATAAGCTCGAGAACATCAAGATGGAGAAAGGCGATAGTATCGCCAAATACCTCACGAAGTTCACTCAGTGCAGAGATGAGCTGGGAAGTGTGGGGGTGACTCCGTCGAAGACGAGGACATGGTCGACCCGGTTTCCTTGGTTCTCTCCGAAGGCTTTGGCACTCATATCAAGATAGTGTCAATGGTCGAGAAGATGTCGGGATGGGAGCGCCTTTGGGCGCATCTCTGCGGTGGAGGAGATAAGGAGGCCTACTCGAGATGGATCTTCATCAAAGGGAGCTGATGAAGAAAATTGCGCTTTGGTTGCCAAAGCAAAGAAGGGAAGGGTAAGAAAACCTCTCATTCTGGTGCAAAGGGCAAGAAGCAAGATATGGCGAAAGTGAAGTGTTTTCACTGCCATGATCACAGACATTATGCTACCAATTGTCCAAAGAAGAAGAAGAACAAGCAAGCGGAAGATCTGCAGATGGAGAAGCTTTGGCTTCACAGTTCGAGCTTGACTTTTCACTGATCGCATGTTTGGTTTCAAGTGTGTTGGGATCGGTGTGGTTCTTGGACAGCGGTGCGTCATTTCATATGACGGGAGATCGGGATTTGTTCTCAGATTTGGAGGAAAAAGATTTGGGTGTGCACATCGAGATGGGTGATGATGGTAGATACAGTGACCGTACTCAGACGATATCCTTTTAGAGGAAGTCTCGTAAACCCTTTGTATTGAAGGAGCTCATGCATGTACCGGATTGAAGAAGAACCTAATTTATGTGGCGATGTTGGAGGATAAGGGGTATGATGTGGTCTTCGCCGAAGGAAAAGCCTTCCGCGCAAAGTAAGACCACTGGAGAGACCCCGAAGAGATGTGGGTTCGAACTCGAACCCTATCGCCTGTAGGTAGATGACCGCGAAATATGGCATGCAAGGAGAAGTGGTGAGCCTAGATGATGAGGGCGAAGGATGATGAGGGCGAATCGTGGCACAAAGATATTGGGCCACCTTCACCATGGAGCTTTGAAGATTCTGCAGCAGATTTCTACTGGGCTTCCTAAGGGCACTCTTGCGCATTCAGATCAGTGCAAGGGGTGTACTTTAGGGAATTATGTGAAAGCCACCTTTCACGAGAAGGATAGTTGCGCCACGACGATCCCCCGAGAGAGTTCACACGTACGTGTGTGGTCCTTTCCGCTTTTCGACGCAAAGCACAAGTATTATAGATCGAGATTCTTTGTTTACGATTTTCTCGAAAGGGCCGGATCTTCTTCTGCGTGCATAAGAAGAGCGATACATTCGCGAAGTTCTCGTGAGTTTAAAGCACCGGTCGAGAAGGAGTCTGGGAAGAAAGTGATTGCTCTAAGGAGGATAACCCGTGGTGACCATTCCCGCTGAATTCAAAGAGTTCTCACAAAGGCGTATGGGATTCGTAGAGGAGCTCATCGCACCCCATAACCCACAAAGCGAATGGGGTGGCCGAGCGAAGAACAAAACCATCGTGGGTGCTGCACCGGTGATGTTGCATGATCACGGCCTCACCCCTTCACTTGTGGGTTGAGGCATGCAATACGTCAGGTATGTGCTAACCACGTCCTCACAAGGTTCTTGGCATGAGTACACTGAAGGAGGCTTATTCTGGCAAGAGGCCTGATATTTCCCATTTGCGGATCTTTGGTTCTCCTGTCTACATGCATGTGACGAAGGATGCGAGAAGGAAGCTGGATCCAACCGTTGAGGTTGGAATATTTGTGGGGTACACCGATACACCTCACAACTACCGGGTGTATTTGTCAGAGAGTCGCAAGACTGTTGTGCGACGGGATATAAAATTTCAGGAGGAGAAAGCCATGCAGTGTTCGCTTGAGAGGGAGCTACACTTGCATACAGATGAGGAGCTGTTAGCTCCTAAGGAGGAGCTTCCGGATGTGGATCAGCCACAAGAGGAAGTTTAGGAGGTGGAAGAACCACCCATGCAGCCGCCGATCGAGGGCGCATGCGCACCAAGGAGCCGACGACTGGCTCGGGATGCGTAGAAGGTTGTAGGACCACCCAGCGCAGACAGAGACAGTCACCTAACTGATATACTGGATACATGGCTCTGATGAGAAAGTGTATCATGACAGAACCATCTTCTTTCGAGGAAGCTGTGGAGGACCCTGCATGGGTAGATGCCATGGTGGAAGAATATGATTCGATTGTCAGAAACAGTGCATGGGAGATTGTCCCAAGGCCGGAAGGGAAATCAGTGGTAGGTTCGAGATGGATCTACAAAGTGAAGCAAGCTGCCGACGAGTGTGGAGAAGCACAAGCAGATTTTTCGTTCGTGGTTTCGCGCATCGAGGGGATCGATTATGAGGAACCCTTGCACCCGTCGCAAGGTACTCTTCCATACGGACGATCGTTGCCCCTCGCGTATGGGGTGGCACATTCATCAGATGGATGTGAAGACTGCATTCCTCAACGGAGTCATTGAGGAGGAGGTGTACATAGAGCAGCCTGAAGGTTTCAAGATCTTCAGCAGTGAGTCGCATGTGTGCCGACTCAAGAGAGCACTGTATGGGCTGAAGCAAGCACCTCGTGCTTGCTACACTCGGATAGACAGCTACTTCACCAGGCTTGGATTCTCCAAGAGTGAGGCGGATCCTAACCTGTACCAGATTGTGGTGGAGGGGAAGTTGTTGATCATTGTACTGTATGTAGATGATCTGATTTTGATGGGCAATGAGTAGTTGATACTTTCATGCAAGGAGGATCTTGCACGAGAGTTTGAGATGAAGGACTTGGGCATCCTTCATTATTTTCTGGGATTGGAGATTTGGCAGCGCAGTGGAGGACTGTTTGTTTCTCAGGGCAAGTATGCCCGGGAGATCTTCGAGAGGTTCAACATGCAAGGCTGTAAGCCTGTTGACACTCCTCTTCCTGGTGGTTGGAGGAAGGAGGATGCTACTTCAGCGGAGGTAGTGGATGCCACTGTCTATAGACAGTTGGTGGGGTCGCTTATGTATCTGGTGAATACACGACCCGATATATGCTATGCAGTCAACCAGCTTTCGCAAGCTATGGTTAAGCCTACCAAGCTCTTTTGGAAGGAAAGCAAGCATGTATTGCGCTATATTAGAGGCACATCGGGATATGGTCTATGGTACAGACAGGAGGACGGAGCGAAGCTTAGCTTCGTCGTACGCAAGATTAAGGTGGAGTCCAAAGACCGGAAGGGCACTTCGGGAGGAGTTTTCAGCATCGGGGGAACAGCGCTTCTGCACAGTATTTTGCAAGATCCGTGGCACTTCCGCTTAGCAGAGGCTTCAGGCACATGGCAGCTAGCTTGATGCATGCGAGGCTATTTGGATGAGGAAGATCCCCGCAGATTGCTCAGTTGCATTTGGAGCCCACAAGGATTCATCGTGATAACCGTAGCCGCACCGTTTCCCGCTAATCCAGTATTTCATGATAGGTCCAAACACATCGACATCGTGTATCATCATATCAGAGATCGTGTTCGAATTTTTATAATCATGATGCTTTCATATATTCTCTCACGGAGGATCGTGATGCCGACATCCTGACGAAGGCGCCACCAGAGCAAGTTCGAATTCCACAGAGGCAGGATAGGGGTTGCAGATAATCCATATCTTGCTGAGAGGGAGTGTTGAAAATGCAGAAAGATGATAGAGCTTAGTGAAATGAAGTCGCCTTCACTAAGTGGGCCCGCAGGCAAATTCTGGCGCAAAGTCCATTTTTAGACTATGTCTATTTTTAGACATATGGAGCATGGTTCGGGAATTCTAGTTTGAGATTCTTGGAGCATTGGTCATGTTGGTAAAAATAGATGAGACTCTACTTTTTAGGTCGAAGAGGTCGAAGGCTATTTTTAGACCGCCTCTCCTAAAAATAGGGAAGTCAAATATTATTTACCCTTAATAATATTTGGACTATAAACTACAGTTTACTCTCTTGGAGCACTTCAGTTCGAGCTACAGAAGTGGCTCATGCATATGACAGAGGAATCACGTGATTCCCAAGGGTTTTATGGCATCATGCATGGTTGACTTCAGTTGGACTTCAGTGGCAGAAGTTTGGAGGAGTTAATGAGACAGATAGTGGAGTTGTGTTTTGTTTATTTTAGTTGAACTAGTTGAGATTAGTTTAACTAGCTAATCAATTAGTTATGAGTGGAGTGAATTAAATATTATTTAATTCATTAATTAGTAACTCATTATTCAACTCAAGAACACACGCTCACTACAAGGCATGACCGGGCTCAAAGGGAGACTCCGTGAAAGAGGTAGATGAAAGGGGTGGAGTTAGCTATCAAGTGGCGACATCAACATTGTGCATGAGATTTGCATTACACTTGGAGGAATTGTCTATGACAATTACGCAATCAAGGGAAGGGGATTCGAACCTTGAACCTCTTCATATACAGGCCATGATTGCGCAATAGAGGCAAGGCAATTGGCGGGGAGTTTTGAACCTCAGACTTGTTCAAAACTGAGTCAGATTGTGAGTAACTTCATGAGAGAGTACCGAGTACTTGTGAGGAGTATTGTACTTGTTTTGTTACTTGATTTCTCCATTATAATATACACAATAGCTGCGGGGTTTTCAGCTATAAGCTTTCCCATACATACTTTGTTAATGTGTATGATGATTTGATGTGTTATCGCTTGATTTATTTTTCGCGTGTGTGATGATCTGAGTGGAAGAGATTATGTGTTGCATATAAATTCAAATTGTATGTGATCAGGATAGTCTCGGTGAATAAATATCATTATTCAACAAATTTCTACATCTTCGCACTGTGAAGTTTCCCTCTACTTTTTCGAAAGATGAGCGCCGTAAGTTGCGTCACTTGGATAATAATTACTTGATCATTGGTGATGCTTTATACCGTCGAGGGGTCGATTCAAACCTGAGACGCTGCTTAACTCTTGAAGAAGCTGAGGCTGTGCTGAATGATTGCCACAGTGGAGGTTGTGGTGGTCATTTATCTGGGCTTGCTACAGCCCAAAAGATCTTGCGTGCTGGGTAATTTTGGCCTTTGATTTTCAAGGATTGTATGGAGTCGGTCAAAAAGTGTCATCCGTGTCAAGTTTATACTCGAAAAATGCGCGCTCATCCAGCTTCGCTTTTCCGTTATCACTACTCGGCCCCTTTACAAAGTGGGGTATTGATATACTACTTGTAACCTCGCTTCGGCTAAAGGTCACAAGTACATTATTGTAGCAAAGAGACTACTTCACTATGGGATCGAGGCTATGCCTACTTTTGGGAATGATGGTGTAGACAACAACTCTTTTTCTCTTCAATCGTGTCATTTCTCATTTTGGTATTCCCAGAGAGATTGCATGTGATCACAAGGGCCATTTTCATGAGAAGATGATGGCTGATTTAGCTCTAAAATTAGGTTTCCGATAGGAGCATTTGTCTCCTTATTATCCTTAGGCCAATGGGCAAGTGGAAGCCGTGAACAAATCCTTGAAGGCCATTCTTCAAAGGGCAATTGATAAAGCTCGATCCAACTGGCATATCATGTTGTATCCTGCACTTTGGGCATACTGGACGTCAGTAAAAACTGCAACTGGCTTTACTTCGTTTCAACTAGCTTATGGGCTGGAATCCATATTTCCTATTGAATGTGAGATTCCTTCTCTAAAGTTAGTTGTTGAGCTTCTTCCTAACACTTCTAGTCTCGAAGAACGTCTCCTTCATCTGGAACATCTTGACGAGCAGCGTCAGGATGCCGCTGCGATGAATGAGGCGCATAAGAAACGAGTCAAAGTTCAGTACGATAAGGCGGTCAAACCTAGGGTTTTCTTGGAAGGTGACCTCTTTTTGGTCTATGCCCAAGAGAAGGATGCCCTGGGCACAGGAAAGTTTAAATCTATGTGGTATGGCCCCTTCATTGTTAAGAAAGTCCTTAAAAAAGGAGCGTCTTCCTTGGTTGATTTTGAAGGAAATGAGTTGGCGGAGCCCAGAAATGGGCTCTATTTGAAAAGGTATTATGCCTAGTCTTCGACCTGGCATTTTGATTTTGTATATAGTTAGTTTTGTTTTGTACATATCTAGTTTTTTGGTCTTTGATAGGATGGTGATGTTTTTGGTCTGTTCTGGCAGGTTGTGTCGAATGTCATGAGTCATTATGGTTTCACCGATGGTGCTAGTAGACACACCCAGAACTTGGCTTCCGCGGCTTGGGTGCTTCATCCATCTGGTCAGCTGTTAGTATCAAGAGGAGTCTGCATTGGTCCTGCTTCCAATAATGTAGCAGAGTACACTGTAGTTATTTATCTACTCTCAGAGGCAATATCTTTGGGTGTTGATTCGTTGGTAGTTTTATTGGACTTACAGCTGGTGGTGTCATAGTTGAATAATACTTATCAGGTTCGAGATCAATTTTTACTCTGGTTGTTTTTGAGGGTACGTTTTTTATAGAGATCATTTCAATTTTTAACATTCATTCATATTCCTCGAGCTGACAATTGGATGGCAGACTCATTAGCTAATCAAGCAATTGACTGGCATATTAATCATTCAATACATTAAATTTAATCATAAAAAACATCATGCATTTTCACACATTTGTCACATCACATCATAAAATGTTGTATATATATATACCATCAGAGTGTTAAAAAACTATACAAAATTTGGATCCATATGTCATAAAAAATTAGGGCTTATGCCCGATCATGCTCAGTATCAAAAAAATATACAATCATCTAGTAATCATATCTATCTACTCCTATGGTCCTTGCCCAATATTCACATTCCTATAGAACACGATAGCAGTAGCAACACGGTGGAATAATCGCACCTAGTCACATGGTACTCCCACTACCCGTCTCTGGATAGCCTCAGGTAAATCTTCCACAACAGACATAGGTACTTGGCGAGTCAAACTTTCCAAGTTTCTCTGGATAGCATGGAGGGTTCTACCTGGGTCTTCAGTATCTGCCTCGCCTCTGTGGCGCTTGTGCCGTGGGTAGCCCTCAGGACGGACTAGTCCAACATCTGTATCATGGTCATCATAATCTTGTAAGTCATTTTGAATCCAATCAAAAACATGTTTTGTTTTCTCATTTTTTCACATATATTGAAAAAAAATAAAAAATCATATAATCAAAAAATTGCAATCTCTCCGATTGCGCCCCATGCCGTGCTGGCTGGAAGGACGAAATCCACGGAAATCCATCCTAGCATAGGGGTAGTCCTCCACTGCGATAACCTATTCCTCCCACCATTAGAAGAACTCGTCATCCCATGTGGTTCAGGGAACTTCACTTCCCCCCAGTCTCTTCATCAGATCAGCCCATCGGGCAATTCTTGGGTCTCTTAGGCTGTTGATTGAGGAGATCACTTTGGGTCGAAGCCCAGGAATCTTCCCAAAGAAGAATGTCATCAAAATGGTTCCATATCCGAAATGCTTTGTCTTAGATTTTTGGATGGAGGTCAGTTGTTTCTTCATGTTTGTTAACAGAGCTGTACACCAATCATACAAATGAACTAAGCATTCCACAGCTATGCTCATCTGAGTCCTGGATGCCTGGTGCAAGGAAGTAGACCCTGCTACCCTGCCAATGGTAAAAAGGAGAATATTCATATGCAGATCTGTCAAATCTTTTATGGAAATTTGAGTCCCTACTTTCTGGGACCCCTCTACACAGTAGACGCGGACATAATCCTCCACAGTGAGCCCTCCCACAGGCTTTCCGTGCAAATCCACCAGATCTCCTCTCCGAGTCCAGTAATGAAGTAAATGTCTTCCACCTCTATGTGTATAGGAATTTGGTCTATCATGAAGCAATATTCCTCCAGTTCCCAATAATTTACCAGCATTTCAAGTAACTGGACATTACTTTTCATATTCGGTATTTTGAAAAATTTGAGCAATCCACAAGTTTGGAGGATATTGAGCGACTGTTGATCTTGCATTACTTCATTATCAATTGCACTATACTCACGTTCCCTCCAAGTGATGGTCATCCTGAAAAAATTCATCCATTTGTTCATTAGATACAATTTTTGAAATCACGAACTGCACATACGCGACTTCCCTTGTAGATAGTTGTGTATCATACGCAGGTTCGTCCACACAAACCCGCGTATGCGCAGAGCCCTAAATTAAAACAAATCATTTCTACGGTGAAATTTCCAAAATTTTAAATTATTAATGGAAAAAATTGATAATATTAATGGATTAAAAGCTTACCTGACTGATCCAGCGAAGTTTGACGGCTGATTGCTCCTATTTTGACGAAAGAGGTTTTCTCTCCAGAGCTCTTTCTTCCAAATCAGCAAAGTAACAATGAACCAAATATGAGGTAAAAATGTGTATTTATGCCCAGAAATTGAAATTTTTTGCAAAAATTTGTTATGCCTATTTTTTCAATCTATCTTAAGCTACATAACTCGAGTGCTTGTAAGTGTTAGGATTGGTATATTTTTAGGTACATTTTGCTGAACTTGAGATTTTTCCAATTTTTGAATCCATGACCGCTGACCTGTCATGGCAGGTATATGATCTTCACCAGCATATAGGTTAGGGAATCCACTTTCCGTTGCATTTTGCATACTAGCCTCCATTTTTCATACTAGGTCATGAGTTCTCAACCCATTTCACTCGCCGATTATTTAATCATGACTTGGTGGTAGAGCCTTCCTTTACATGGGCTTCCTAGTTAGTTCCTTGCTAGCACTTGTTGCCCATGTTGCACATTATGTAGGCTCGGGAGTCCTCTTTAGTCCCGCCATGACTTAGGTGTTGAAGCTTCATTCTTCTCCTTATTCACTATCATTTTTCTGGCTATTACCCTAGAGGCTCCCCGGTGTCATTTAGTTGTATTGCTTCAT